>OZ024814.1:8591011-9075035 GCA_964017055.1 Chloromyia formosa | reverse complement strand
TTTCTTAACTGAAACGATCGGTGTGGCCCTTTCTGAATAATCCTAGATAATCTACTCAACGCAAAAAGTTTTAATTCACGAGCCTTGACAACTACTTCGCAATTGGCTCGCGTAGCTTCATTGCAACTGTTCTGGGCTTTCATGCAACGGATCTCGCATTCGCATTCAGTTCCAACTTAATGGGTGGAGTACGAAAAGTCGACTTTTAAAATCTCGATTCTCGAATATCAACCGCAAATATCTCGACTGTATCTCTCAACAGGTGAAAATCTCGACTTATCAAAATTTTCATTTTTGCAATATCGACAATGAATCAAAAAATTAATTTTCAACGAAATTAAAGTCGACCGCCGACTTTGAAAATACAATTTTTCGATTCATTGTACATACAGTTACACTTTGATTTGGCAATTTTCAAACTTCTCTCCGAGCAATGTTCATACTTTTCATCCAAGCACTCACAAGAGACTATTGTGAATCAACAGTTTCTTGTGTGGGCTCCGCCTTTAAGGGATCCATCATAACACTCAGGAAATAAAACTAGAATGCTCGTTCGTTCTCCAGTAAAAATTTCGAATTAGTCCATTTTACTAAAGTGGAAATTTACCTCAACGGGACCGCACTAATAACGCGGGGAAAGCGACATAATGTCAGTTGACCTTATTACTTTTTCAAGAGAGAAATAAAGTGAATTGACATTATCGCTTTTTGAGAGAGATAGTTACAACTCATCATTGAATTCACTTTAACTTGGCGAGATTATCGATTTTTTTGGCAGTAATTTCACCAGTCGAGAAATTCTGTAGTCGAGATTTTCTCAAGTCGATATTTTGTAGTATTGTTCCATAAAAAAAACTCGACTTTTGTAATCGAGATTTTAAAAGTCGACGTTTCGTACCGCTCCCCAACTTTACTTCTTCAAATACACCCTTAACTGTGACTTTGCCCTGGGACACAAAGTCGACATCTTTAATCCTGATGCCTAACCATTGTCTTTACTTTGATAATAAATGCACAACTATGATATCGTTTTTCTATTGTTTCTATAGTCAACAAAGAATTACTATATTTCTAGTTTGAAGGAAACAAAACTCGCATCTAATTGAATTATACCCAAAACCCGTCATTTGTATCTCTTCTATCAGAACTGTAATGTCGGCATCCATTACAACGTACTCGCATACAAGCAAAATCGACATATTCCATTCAGAATGTACAATAGAGGTAAGCACTTCAATCACCCAGACCAACGACATACATTAAAACATATTCATTCCTGGGTTTCTCTCCCCATCCACCTGGTTGAACAAAACAACAATTTAGACTTGGAGGGCCGTTATGCTCTTGTTCTCCTTCACGTAGTCTGACCCTTGTTCCTCGACACGGTTCCAATTTAAATGTGAACTCCATTCTCGTGTAAATGCCTACTTCACCGCCGGACAAGAACCCGGACGTTTGTCTCCCCTGGAATTTACTTTTAATTAAATGCCCAACAGGACGAAATGGGGTCCTTGGCCGCACTACTTTGGCATGAATGGGATAGTCAACACTTACTGGCATGTTTAACCGCTTCAAACGAGCGTACCACTCTAAGGATCAAGTTACCAAAGTAAACCCTACAGCCCTGCTTCATCTCTAATCAACACAATATTTCTAGAAGGACAATCCGCAAGGATCATAGATCCTGGCCTAGTACTCGAAACGAGAAGCAATCGAGGAAAAAGAACTCGCGTGCGTTATATTTGTATACAGCGTGTAGATGATAGAAATAAAGCGCATGACTATTGAGAAGAGCAGGAAATGAAAGCAGGGGACGAATTCGGAACATATTAAATGCGAATTCTCTGGATGCCTATGAAATTGTTACATACTAACATCATTCTCCAGTCTCGGGATTGCTCCTATCGTGAAAACAGTACGATTTTCCACGGAAAGCGAGATTCGTGTCGACTGTGTGGAAAAGTGTGCAGGAAAAAAGTTTTGTTCAAAAGTGTCCGAATTTATGGTATTTAGTGTTGTTGTGTGTGAAAGAAGTTTGCATTGAGGTGTGTCAAAATGGATATGCGTCCGCTGAACTACTTCGAGCCGGCCACCGACGATATGTGCAAATTTGAATTGTTCGGGCTAACGAACGCCAGTATGGTGCCGGTGATGATAACAATGAGTCCAGCGGCGGCCGCAGCAATCGGTATACAGAAACAACCCCGACCACAAGCCATTCCTCTGGGAACGATGCCGGGTGCGACAACAATAACGGCCGCAGGTCTCTCCATTCCGATTGCATCGCAAATTCCTTTACAAACGTCCACCATGCCCGTTGGCAGCATCCCCACCGTGCCGACGACATTTTCACGAGAGCATCTCCATCAGCCAGGCGACGATATCAGTGGCGGCGTGATACTTCAAAAGTCTGACTGCGACCATCATTACTACCCCTACCACCACTATCAGCACCACCCTCTATTGCCGCCACAACATTATCCGACACCACAACAACATGCCGCCACCAACCACCCCCAAACTAAGCTGCCCCACTGTCATGACATAAAGGCCGTTCCCACGCCCACACCCCAAATGATGTCTTCGTCGACATCGTCGTGTATCCCCAAGCCGTTTGGTGGAGGCGATGATGCGACTTTTGGCGAGGGTGGAGGATGTAACGTTTACGAAGGTGGCAGCCTAATGAGTGGTGGATGTGGCGCCGGATGTACTGCTCTGATCATAGGAATTGGCATTGGTGGTGGGGGCAGCGGCGGCGGCAATGGTGGTAGTCATTGTGCCAACTCCGGAAATAATAGTGGCGGAAACAGTGGAAACGCGAGATTAACAGCAGAGGACGAAGCGAAGAAACCACCCTGCAAATGCACCTACATGAGCTTCGGGAACTTTGCAGACTATCAAGTAAAGTTTTTTGTTTTCTCTCTGTCAGTTTTATGTATCTGTGTTATCGACACGCTTTCTTGCTGCTTCCTTTTATTTAAAGGGAATTTTTTCATGAAGTTGTTTTCAAGAGATCCTGGCTGGCAGGGGAGGTCATTTATTTGGGTCTATCTACGGTCGACAAGGGTTAAGTAAAAGCAAATTTTGGCGTGTTCGACACAAACAAACTTTCGTCAATTAAAATGAATTACATTGGACAACTTTTTAATTTACTCTGATGGCGAGACGGAAAGTTAAACAAACATCACTGAAGTACAGCAGAAAATTTGAATTCGAGTAAACACATATTCGATGCCGTCACGATTTGTACAAATTAGAGTTCTTTAAGTATATACATAACCGGGGTGGAAGTGGAAGGTGTTGTGACGTACCCTGAAAGGTCTCGTGTAAAAACATGTCCCTAACGAATGATTGATACGTGACTCAACAATTAACAGCCTACCTTCCAGCAATCTCTCTGACTTCTGAAACCATTATATGACCACACATAACTCTGATTTGGAACTAAATTAATATCAGGTTACCAGATAACGTTCTACTAATGGCTGGGAAGATTCAATAATAGACACCGAGTACACCTCATTAAGCATAGTGGTTTATCTCGGGTTCGTAGAATATGTATGTCCCTCAAGTTACGCCTGGATGGACCATAGCGTTTTAGCTCAGGATGTTGAGTTCAGTTGATTTCGGGCAATGTTATTTTCCTTTCCTAATTTTGTTTGGAGAAGTTGATGATCAAAATTTCATAAAAACATCCAAGGCACTTGACTTGCAAGAGGGATTAGCTTGGTAATTGTCCTGAAATATTGCATACCAGAATAATGGCTGTGAATAAACTAATTTGGCATTATGATTATTAGATTAGATTGCGAATTGAGCGCTGTACCCCATAGAGTACAGAGCGCTGAGGCCGGATGATCCATTTTGCTATAGCCCAGAGCCTGTTAATAGGCCTGTCCTGAACCTGTCGATCAAGTTCGATCGAGCTAATAAATGTGCTTAGGAGGTGCGGTGAGACTGAAGCGATACCATCAATATCCGGGTAGGCAGCTTCGAAGCAGTCTCTGCGTCGCCGGGCCAATGCGTCGCAATCGCAAAAAATATGGATCAATGTCTAGTTGTCCTCACGGAAAAATCGACAGCTCGATTCCGAAACAATTTCCAAGATTTTTAAGCTTTCTCTCAGGCATGGGTGATCCGTCAGGAGACCACAGATGCTTCTATCCTTGTACCGATTTATTTTAACTTTAGTAGTTCTGTCGATCAGTGGCGAACTTTCCGATGGGTATAAAAACCTGATGAATAGGGCTCACAATGCCTGTCCCGGTCAGTTCATTTGTTTTCGAGCCATCCGTGAACCGCTTGATGTTGTGAAGGGAAAGATTGGCAAATTTATTGTCAATGTCCTTTGTTCCATATTACAGCCATGAACCATTGATTGCATGATATTTCTTTCACAAGATAATCTGATGGCATTCTTGTGATTATACTGTCATTAAGCCAACTAGGTTATACTGGATTGAGCTCTACATTAGCGTCGCATGCTACCAGTCTTACGATTGCCATTTGAGTTCAGCCTTTATATGAATGCGTATCGGCTGTAGGTCAAGCAGTGCTACATCAAAAGCGCTAGAGGAACAAGACAAAAGGTCTTTTCCAAAAAACTTCTGCCCCGTACTTGTAAATAGGCCTGGAAATAGCCTTGTACATCCAAAGGGCTTTAAAGGGCTTGATTTCCCACGTTACATATTGATGCCTACATATCTACAAGGCCTTAGTGGCCCTGTCCGCCATCATGTTCCTACCCAGGTATTTGGTGTAATTTTCCATGGGTGGGAGAAGAATTGCACATTTTGGGGCATCTGATGCGCCTGAGATTTCTCCTTCTAGAGAATGGAATGACAACTGCCTTAGATGGGTTGACTCGAAGTTATTACACCATTATTGTAAAGTGCAAGGAGCTGCTTCAAGGATGTCTGCTAAAATCTCATCGAGCTTTCCTTTTCAATAGCACCTAGTCATCGGCGTTGCCCTGCACTGAATAGACCGTTTGGGGAGGAGACGAGACTCCTCCCTGTGTGTAGCCCCGGTTCACATTAGCAAGGAGGTTGATGCCTTCAATGTTCCTGATGACCCTTCTGGAGGAAAGTAAATGCCCTATCCATTTTGTTGTAGTGGTTCGCATTCTTTTCTTGCCTTTCTGGGCTTTCATACTAGAACACCGGGCCGTACACGATCTAGTGGAGAAGAGCCTAGGGAGCTCGGTGTATAATATTCCTGACGTTTGAGATCAGGGCAAACCCCGACCGTAAATGCGTTCTTGGTTTAATCTAGGTATTGAATAGGTCACACATTGCGGAAGGTTGATTTGAATTGTAATGCTTTACATGCCATGAAATTGAACACCATTTTCAACCAAGATCGACCAAGAGGGGGTCCTAACATCACATGGCGTCGATCCATGGCAAAAGCGTATAAATTTGCACTAGAGTGATCTACGGTCTCCGAGCACTGGAAAAGTCTCCTGCACCTCCTAAGTGTCACCATACACTGTCGAACTCGAGCTCGAACGCGAACCTAGTACAAGTGGACCGGTTTTCTTCCCACCTATGTGAACTGTATGTGTGTGTCAGAGGACATTTGTACCAAGTTCGTGCTCGAGTTCGAGTTCGACAGTGTATGGTGACACTAAGGCAAGCTATAATGTTCACATCGGCCTAATTGAGTACCAGATATCTCCATAGACTTTAACATGGCGAATTTAATTGCTAACAGTGGGAAGTGAATGTGGCATAAAACTTTGCATTAGCACTGTTTTGCCACAATTTTATAAAAATTTGAATTTACTGGCTAAGACCAACGCCATCTAGATAGACAGGCCTGCGCTCAGCTGATCGTTACGTCATTATTTCCTTCGCCAAGGCCATGCCAAAAGACGGCGAATTGGAAGCACTGCTCGATGAAGATTCGTGCCAAACGCAGGAAGAATTAGCTGAACCACTGGGAGTGACTTAGCAAGCCATTCCAAGCGCAGAAAGTCATGGGGAATGTCTGGAAATGCCTCAACGTAGACGACAAAACCGTATATTCACGGCGCCAAGGTGATGCTTCGCATTTCGTGGGACCAGCTCGGTGTGATATACTACGAGCTACTGAAACCGAATGAAACTATCACAGGAAATCGGTACTGAACGCAGTTGATGCGTAGAGCATTAAAGGAAAAACAACCACATTATCAAGAGAGACACGACAAAGTCATCCTCCAGCATGACAATGCTCGGCCAAACGTCGCAAAAGTGGTCAAGACATACTTGGAAACCCTGAAATGAGAAATCTTGCCCCACTCGCCGTACTCCCCAGACATCGCTCCTTCCGACTACCATCTGTTTCGTTCCATGGCGCACGGCCTGGCTGATCAGAATTTTCGTTCGTACGATGAAGTCGAAAAACGGATCCAATCATGGATCGCGTCGAAAGACGCCTCTTTTTTCCGTGATGGAATCGGAAAATTTGCCGGAGAGATGGGCGAAAGCTGTCGCTAGAGATGGGCAGTACTTTGAATAATATTGTACATCTGTAAGTACTTTTTGACAATTAAGCTTTTAATTCCAGGAAAAAAACGGCGGAAGCAAAGTTGTACACCCAATATGATCCTTTTTTATCAATTTACTTTAATATTTATTTGCTTCCCTCTAATAAAAATCGTCTGGAAAATATGAGAGCGATTGCTTTGTGTTCCAGAAAATTTAAGTTTTATGTCGATTTGTTATTCCTCAAGACCACGTATTTTTTCCTTTAATGCATAACATTCCAAAATGTTCAAGTTCAACCCATGAGATTTATATACCGTCCGACAGCCAACACACTGAGGCAACTTTTTTAGAAATTGCAGACTTCTAGGCTCAAACACCATTATAAAATCGCAATTTAATTTTCTATTGAAAACGAATTTTAAATTTCTTCAAAATTGAAACCGTTCTTGGCGCTTGCGGTGAATTTCGAAATCATTAAAGTTATACACTATTTAAAATGAAATTTTATCTAGTTTTAGAATTGATGATTCGATTTTCGTATGAATTTCTCAAAGACTAGCAAATTTTATTTTTTGTCTTGCTTAGATTTTTCTAGCTTGTTAACACAATTTACAAAAAACGCTACTACTCAGTAATGGTTAAAGATAGAGTGTCTATTTTGGTGCAAATGGTTCATATCTTTACCGTATTTACCATCTAAAGCGTCATACTCTGTATAGCACAGAGAACGACTCGAAACGGATTATGCATAAATTAATGTTCAACTATCCCTGAATTTACAATGTCCAATGTTTTCTTCTATCTCATCTCTCACAAATACTAATAAATTTTAAATTGTACCCGAAAATATTTAAAATCATCCGGCACTTATAACAGATTTACCATTCCTCAAGTTTTCAAACATCCAAGCTCCAGGATAAACTCCTTTTTTCATCTGAAAATAGCCATAATAATTTCTGACCAAAAAAAATGCGGCTCAGTGCCTTCATTTACGGTACGGAATTTATCATCAGTCATTATTTCGATTTAAGGCTGAAGTTGAAATTCGTATTTATAGCCTTCGCTGCTGCTTCTCCGCAGGATCCTTACAATGCGGGTCAAACAACGTACATACATACACCATATAATTCGCGAGAGTAAAATCTGTATATATTTTTATACTCTAGATGAAATCTGAGAGTATTATAAGTTTGCCACAAAGTTTGTAACGCTAAGAAATAAGGCTCGCAGAAAAAAATGAATGATACAGAAGTTCATATTATCACTCGAATATCTCAAAACCGGATGTCCGTCTGTCCGTCTGTCCGTCTGTCCGTCTGTCCGTCTGTCCGTCTGTCCGTCTGTCCGTCCGTCCGTCCGTGACCTCTCTAGCTCGAGAACGCGTTGAGCTATGAAGTTCAAATTTTGCACACGTTATTTTTGACAAAAAATGAAGGCTAAGTTCGTGAACGGGCTAAATCGCTCCACCCCTTCTACCCCCTCCCATACAAAATGACACATTTTTGAAAATTTACAATAATCAGATTTTCTCAGAAACTATAAAACATCTTGCTTTGAAATTTTTATTATATCACTTTTATGATAATTGTAACCTATGTTATAAAACTTATTGTAATCCTCACCCTCCTTCTACCCCCTCCCATACAAACTGCACTATTTCATGAAATACGTTAAGCCAATTTACTCAGTACGTATACAATTTATCGGGCTGAAATTTTGTACTTAACACTTAATTAACAATATCAGTTAGATTCAAAAAAAGTAATCGATTACCCTTACTCCGTCTACCCCCTCCCATACAAAATGACACATTTTTGAAAATTTACAATAATCAGATTTTCTCAGAAACTATAAAACATCTTGCTTTGAAATTTTTATTATATCACTTTTATGATAATTGTAACCTACATTATAAAATTTATTGTAATCCTCAACCTCCTTCTACCCCCTCCCATACAAACTGCACTATTTCATGAAATACGTCTTAACGTCTTAGCGACTTACGTCTTACGTCTTAACGATGCATCCGAGATTGCAACCAAAATTATTTATTGGCTTTAACCAGGTTCAAATTCATCTAGAGTATTGCATGATTGGGGTTCACCCCAATCGTAGTTCTTTTATGTTTTTACATTGTGTTCGGCTGGTGTAAAATAAACTGCGTACAATTTGTTGAAAATAAGGTTGACTGAAGGATATTTTTTGTTAACGATGATTGATTTTTCCGCTGGTTCGCTATCCCGATTTGTGTGTGCGTGTGTATTTTGACAATGCAAATTGTATTGAACTCTGTAAACTCAGTAAATCAGTAAAAATATATTTCATTTCCGAAACATGGTAAATACGAATGTAGTTTAAGCGGAGATAGGATATTTGGTTAAATATGTAGGTATAATACTGGAAAAAAATCGGCAGCAATTTATCAAGGACATTCGGAATGGAATTAACATTCAGATGGTACTTAAACGTTTTTACATGAACATTGTTTATTTTCCGCTAAAGTGGTTTGTGCTTCATTGTTAATGGTATATTTTCACAGATTGTTAAACATCAGTGCAATTACTGAATCTATTGAAGTGGAACAACACTTCAAAGCAACATTCAGTGCTGTCCGTGAAATGCGTGCTTTTTTTAAATATTTTCCTTATAACTTTCAGTTAACTACCTACATAAATATAATGAATTCATTGACAATGGATTACTTAGATCACGATGACATTGAAACTATTGAAATTAATTCAGTTAGGGAATGTAATATGTTAATTAGCCAAAATTTAGACCAATTCAGAATAATTCATTTGAACATTAGAAGCATAAAAAAGAACTTTCACGACCTATTAATATTAATCCATAAGCTAAATGTCAATTTTGATGTCATTGTCCTTTCCGAAACCCAACATAATAGTTACCTAGTGGAATTTGAAAAAATAATACAACAATTTTGCATTCAAGGGTATCAGACGTTGTTTACAAAGTCAAGTAGAAACAAAAATGACGGCATTATAATATACATTAAAAATTCAATCGAATATACATACCATGAAATTTCGAATGAAATTTTAACGGGTATCAAAGTAGATATAAAGCTAAAAGACAATTCTAGCTTGTCTCTAACTGGAATATATAGATCCCCATCCCTCGATTTAGCCAACTTCATCAATAACTTACCCAATATAATTCCAGAAAAATCAAATAACTCTACCGATTTCATAGTAGGTGACATCAATATAAATATCTTGGACGACTCTACATCAACTAATGACTACCTTAACTGTTTAGCTGGACTCGGATTCACATCTCTAATAAACAAACCAACGCGAACGGGCGCAACTTCATCGACCTGTATTGATCATTTCTTCATACGACAAAGACAATACAAACACTGTACTCCGATTATTTTAAAAAACTCCATAACTGACCATAATACCCTTATATTAACAGTCCCTCTAATTCCGAAGAGCTCCAATAAAGACAATAATAAAATCGTTAAAACTAAAACAAATCCAACTATTCTAAAGCAAAAACTAAATCATGTCGACTGGCAAAATATACTAACCAATGACGATAATGCTGAAACTATTACCAGGAAATTCTATGACAAACTGAAAGAACTTATTGTAGAAAGCCAATACACTCTCACAACCAAACGTAGGTTTAGGCCGCTAAAACCCTGGATGACAGAAGGAATTGTCCGTTCAATAAGAACTAGAGACAGATTAAAAAACAAGTTGGATAAACAACCGTTTAACACGAAGTTTAGGAATTATTACAGAATATATCGGAACAAACTTAACGAAATAATGGTATCGGCAAAAAGAGACTACATCCTTACGACAATAAACAACAGTAAAAATTGCTCTCAAAAATTATGGCAAACAGTAAACGAGATGACTGGAAGACGTAGCACTAATGAAATTGACTGGTCAAAGATCATCAATCCAAACACAAACTCCGCGAGTAATACAATGGAGTCAGCCGCCAACACTCTCAATGTAACGTTCACCAATATTGGTAAAAACTATTACAGGGCTGCGTTGCCTATTCAACAACTGGGGCAAATAGATATTCCAACACAACCGAATTTCCACTTAAACAGAATAAGCACAGAAGAAATTGCAGTAAAAATTGATAATCTGGGTAAATCAGCCTCTGGCATCGACGACATAAATTCAGAGCTACTCAAAGCTATAAAGGATGAAATAAATGAGCCGCTAGCTTTAATATTCAATAAATGTATTACAGAAGGATCCTTCCCATCCTTATTCAAAGAAGCTATTGTCATCCCCATATACAAAAATGGCGATAAAACCAATACTCTAAACTTCAGACCAATTTCATTGTTACCAGTAATATCAAAATTATTCGAAAGGTGCCTGAAGGAGCGCTTGGAAAAATATCTTAGTGATAACAACATTCTATCTCCTAATCAATTTGGCTTCAGGAACGGAATGAACACTGAAAGAGCAATAACAGAAGTATGCGACTTTTTACACTCAGAAATCGAAATTGATAACAAACCTATGGCAATCTTCATGGACTTGGCTAAAGCCTTTGATACTATTCCACACAAGATCCTGTTAGAGAAAGTAAAGAAAATCGGAATTTGTGGCAGACCCTTACAATTATTTACCAGCTACCTATCATGCCGAAAGCAATGTGTGAAAATTGGTGTTGCACTCAGTAGCTGGGAACGCAATCATGCATATGGACTACCCCAAGGAACAGTCCTATCCCCACTGCTTTATCTTATATACGTCAATGACCTATGCAACATGAATCTAATAAATAGCAAGATCGTCGCTTTTGCTGACGACACGGTTCTACTCACCTCTACCAAGACGTGGCCAGAAACTTTCTCCAATGCAGAAGTAAACCTCCAAACAATAAAAAGCTGGCTCGACTGTAACGCTCTCCATCTAAACATTGCCAAAACTCATGCTATGACATTTTCACTTAATAACTCTGGACAACCAACGCAAAATAGAATTAAATTACATCATAATAACTGTATATCACCAGCTCAGCACCTATACGGCGGCCCATACAGCTGCTCTGAAATATCCTGTCAAGATAACGTCAAATACCTTGGCATTATCATTGACAAATTCCTAAAATGGAACGCCCATATAGCTCAGCTGGTTCAAAAATTAAGGAAAACGGTATATATCTTTAAAATTATACGTTCCACGCTGACAAGAGATCAGATAAAACTTGTTTATTTTGCACTTGTCCAATCAGTTTTACAATATGGAATAATAGCTTGGGGGAATGCATACGTTGCTCACTTAAAAAATTTAAAAACTACCCAAAAAATTATATTAAAAACTGCTTTCCATCTTCCTTTAACATTTCCTTCGGAAGAATTGTTCAATATACTCAATGTGCTCCACATAAGGAAACTTTATGTGAAAAGCACGCATTGTTACCTAGTGAAACATCTAAACATAAATTTCATTTCGCACTCTGCTTACACACGCCACAACAATGTAAGACTTATAGTTCCACGCATGAAAAAACACTCATCCCAACGATACCGAACCTATACCGGTCCATACTTCTTTAACATCCTTCCAACTGACATCAGAAGAAATATTTATGATTTAGATTTATTCAAAGTAAAACTAAAATTTTGGCTACTTAACCTATCCCTTTGCGACTTCCACAGAATTTTCGCACTATACGATAATGAACAGCACATACGTATACTATAATGTACAGTTAATCATGTTTTTCACTCTATTATAGTTACGTTTGTAACCTTAGTTAACTTAGTTAATCCTAGCTTTTATCTAATCTCCTCCTCGCACAAGCATGGCTTCTGAGGAGAGAAGCATTAAATACTCAGTATTCTAACGATTGTATGAATTATAAATTGCAATAAAATTAAATTGAATTGAAAAAAAAAAAAAAAAAAAAACCGATACCTCGGATTGACAAATATAAAAGGATGTAAATTAAATAGCGTTGAATTCTGCATCCAACGCACGAATCAAAGTCGAATTTCAGTTCTGCAGTATGGTCCAAATCGATGGTCGCCAAGTGAAAATTGCTAATGCTTAGGAGGAAAATCACATTTTATACATTTTTGAGTTCACAGGTCTTTGAGACGGATGCTCTAGATTAAAAACTGATAAAATAAAAGATGAATCGTTAAAAAAGATTCGCACAAAAAGAGCGATACAAAATTGAATCGTCCGTATCGTTCAAAAAGAGTTAAAAGAGCCCACCCCAGATTGGCAGCAACGTTTTCATGGGAAATAGTGGTCCGATCTGGCTGGCTCGAACTAAAGGGTATTGGAGGGTCGCCAACTCCGAATCTGGAGTTAAAAAAGAGAAAAAAAATGGGGTCGGCTATCCCAGACTGGCAGCCCCGTTTTCATGGGAAATAGTGATCCGATCGGGCTAGCTCGAACTAAAGAGTATTGGGGGGTAGCTAACTCCGAATCTGGGGTCAGAAAAGAGAAAAAAAATGGGGTCGGCCATCCCAGACTGGCAGCCCCGTTTTCATGGGAAATAGTGGTCCGATATGACTGACTCGAACTAAATGTCAATGGGGGTCACCGACATCGAATCGGGGGTACAAAATAAAAGAAAAATCTAAATTTTTAAAAACTACGACTTTTATTGAATATGTTATTAACCAAGTTTCAGATTCTTCGCATGACTCTTTTTAAACGACTCTTTTTGAACGACTCATTGGAAAGAGTCAGAGCTTATGTGTTGGCACAATGAAAAGAGTCATTATGCCCATCACAAATCTTTACTGTACATACTGCTAAATCGTAATTCTTCCTCTTTAGTTTACATCCTATTAAATTTTTCGATCCGAGACACCTTTTAGAAGTTATATGAAAATATTTATAAAAAAAATGTTCAAATTTCTCGGATTTTCACCTGTCACAGATTAAGCACATCGCATGCGGCTGTGCAAACACAGTTTTTGTATATTCTAGAATCTATAGAAGGGATTAACATTAATTCCAGTTATTTCCTGATTATTTCCTTTAAAACCCCCAAATTGGGGCGAAGCAAACCGTGTAGTGTTCAATGCTTCCAAAACCCAAAGCTGTCTTATCACCAATAAAGTATCTGCTTCACACACCTCACAGTACATCCTCGTCGACGGTGTGAGTATTTCTGACTCACCAGCGATTAATATATTAGGTATTACTATCTCAAAAAAGCTTAAGTGGACTGACCACACTTTTTCCATTGCGAAAAACGCAATGAAATGTCTAGGCTTCCTAAATAGATGCAAAAAATATTTCACGCCATCTGATTTAGCGCTAATATATGCACAAGAGTCACATAAGACCAAGACTCGAATATAATTGCAATTTATGGGCCGGTGCGGGTCGCACTGCACTGTCGGCATTGGACAGAGTTTAACGAAAAGCTTTCCGACTTAAGCCTAGTATTGTGTTCTACGGAACGAAATGTAACGAAAATTCTCCTACGGAATGGAACGGAAAAAAAAATCCGCCACTGAACACCAGATGTCTCAAATATCAATATTTTCCAATGACATCCGCTAAATTATTCGCATTTGTCATAAAATTGCTAAAATCAGTGACAATGGTATTGAGAAAAAAAACAGAAATTTTTTGCCTTGGCATGTTCTTTGAGTACATTAATGCTGTTGAATCGCAAAAAATGTAAAAAACGATCAAAATTGGATTCATATTTGAAGGAACGACCAGTGAAAGGACGGTTTGCAACTGATGTAAGAGCTCGACAATCCTGAATATAGTAAATTACTATTGCCAATGACAATCAATTTTAAAAAGGTTTTTAGTTTTCAGATATGCGATCAAGTAAAAAACGCTTTGAAGAAAACTTTCGAATTGATCCAAGAACATTTGATGAGCTGTTGAATTTAGTTGAACCATTCCTATTAGCCAAACGTGAGACACACCCGGACAATGCCATAACACCAAAGCAGAAACTCGCCGCTACTTTAGAGTGAGAATTTATAATGCGTTTGATCTATTATTTCAATACTGAAATGGCTCTTTAAATTAAACAGATATTTTGGAAGTGGGACGCTTCAAAGGCAAGTAGCAGCTATTTACAGAATAAGCAAACAACATTTTGGAACCATCTTGACAGATGTGTGTGATGCTATAATTGCCGCACTAAATGATCAATTCCCTAAATTAATGAAAGAAGAAATGGTTGATGCTGCTAATGGTTTATAAAATAGGTGGCAGTTTCCAAACTGCTTGGGAGCAATCGATGGGAAACATGTAAGCATCAAATGCCCATCCAATGCGGGAAGCCTGTTCTACAATTATAAGGTCAGATTCTCTTTCGATACCAGCTTCGACTTTTTGCTAATGCTAACAATTTAACAGGGATTCCATAGCATAGCACTCCTTGCTGTGGCCGATGCTCGTTACCGATTCACTTTTCTTGATGTGGGAGCTTACGGAAGCGAAAGCGATGCTTCCATTTTAGCAAATGGTAAATTAGGCAAAGCAATTTTCGACGAGCGGTTGAATTTTCCTGCTGATGCAAGAGTAAACGGAGAAAAGCTTCCTTTTTTCTTCGTAGGAGATGATGCATTCCCACTGCATAAACGCATAATGAAGCCATATGTGCCAAAAAGAACCATTCCCCTTTCAGATGCACAACGAATCTTTAACTACAGACTAAGCAGAGCCAGACGTTGTATTGAAAACGCTTTCGGAATATTGTGTTCACGTTTCTACTGTCTTGCGCGTATTATGCACTGCTCCCCTGGAAAAGCATCGAAAATTGTTACCGCATGTTGTTTCCTCCATAATTTTTTAATTTCAAGGAATCACGGTTCATACTGTCCATCACAGTATGCAGATTATGTCGACCATGAAGGTAATTTGGTGGAAGGAGATTGGAGGCAAAATATTCCAGAAAATTCCATGTTCAATGCCGATATCAATTTCTCCCAAGGCAGGCCCAGTAATATGGCGAATCTCATCAGACAAAGTCTTGAAATATATGTTAACTCGACTTTAGGAGCTGTACCATGGCAGCAACAATCTTGCGGATTAGAATGAAATAATAAATGCTATTTTTGAAATAGAAATTATTGGTTTTTATTTTTAAATGCCTCTGCAGCCATGGCTCCGAATTTTACATTTAATTCTACCACAGTCTCTTCCGGTAATTTCTGGCAAAGGCTGTCCAGATTGGACCACATTCCGAAATATTTCAAATTTTCTCCAGCACTTTGTGCAACTTCCGTCATCAGTGAAATAATTTTCGATGTTTTTTCTTCAAACGTATCTTCTTTTCGCTTATTCGCTTGTGGTGTGCCCTTCTATGACGGAACAGAGCATTAATATCAATAAAAATAATGAATACCTGTACTTACATAAGAATATGTTGTTTCCTGTTTGTTGTTTGAACCATCACCAGCATCTTCGTCGTCAACTTCTATTATAGTTGAGAAAGTCCTACAAATGATTACATATATAAATCTGAAGATGTGAACTTAAATTACTACTTACGTTCGTTGGGATGAAGTCGTTTCTAAAAATGACAAAGAATCTAAAAATTCAATGCTGGCATCATCTTCTACCAAGTCAACGTCGTATTCGAGAAGGCTTTCGACTTCTAAGCCGCTGCCAGACTTGAGTTTTTCGGACCTCTTCTTTTTAAAATAACGCTGGCTGTCCTTCAATGATCTCCAAGCGTGTTTACATTCTTCTACTGTAAAATTAATATAAAATATAAATTAGTCCTGAATACCCGTAGTGTTATTTATATTTAACTTACCAGATTTGTCCATTTCTCTGGAAATCTGAAGCCAATTCTTTCGAACGATGTCGACATTTCTATGGTCTCGATTCTTAAGGCTCCAGATTGCCTCATATTTTTCGACTATTTCTGCAAGTTTTTTTTTCTGTTCGCTCGAAAAATTATTACGTTTTCTTTCTTTCTTCTTTTCCATCGTCGCGATAATAAATCGAAATAATTAAATGTTCTGTCACCATATCAACAATGTCAAACTTTTCGTCGTTTTAAAAGGTACTACATATGTCCTTTTAAATTTATTTCGGCGCATTCAGAGCCACCTATTATTTAGTAGGAAGTATTGAATTTTCAAATTATGAACAGAGTACTACAGTGCGAAATGAAAATGTTCGTTGACGAAATGTAACGAAATAATCAGAATATTTATATGGGATTTGACATTTCGTTTCGTTTCGCTGTGAATACAATACTAGGCTTTATTGGTGATGACGATAAAACTTCCCAGATAGGGCCACTTCAACACAGACGTGACGTTGGTTGTCTATCACTTTTTTATCGATACTTCAACCAGCGCTGCTCTGCTGAAATAAGTAGTTTAATTGCCGATGTTACATTTCCAGTACGCAATACAAGGCAGTCAAGTCGTGCCCACCATCTTACCATCGAAACTAGCGTCAGTCGAACCGTAAAATTTTATGACTCTTTCCTATGCAGAACAACTCGAATGTGGAACGCTTTACCATCATCTGTTTTCTCCTGAAGTTACGACCTGCAGAAATTTAAACAAAATGTCCACCGTAATTTAATTTCATCTAATCCAGCTCAACCCATCCCTCCACTCTTACCTTAATTTCCTCACCTACTAAAGCTATGCTATTGCATTAAAGGGTATCCCCTAAGCTTTCGTGTTAACATATTTAAAAAAAAATATTCCTATTTGGCTTAGTTGACATTTCGTTTGCATAAACTCGTTACGGACGATCCATGTTGCTAGCCTCCTTTACTTCCTGCCCATTCGGCCGCGTACTCACGACAATTCATTTTTGGCATTTTTCCTTTTTTATCACCGCTGGTTAACTTTCGTCGAACTGTTCCTTTTAACCACCCTGGTTCCTCAAGTCCTAAGAATAAGTAATAATAAATAACTGGTGCAACAGTCCAATTTGAACCACGGCCTCGAGATGAGTTAGCATCATCGCATTTTCTAGATCGTGACGGTTTTTGTGCAGAGGTATGTGATCGGTAACACGCTCAACCGAGTTATTTACCCCATAATGGGTACTCATTTAACAGCTGAGTGGGCTCATAGTCCGACACGTAAATCCCCGGAATCGAACCGGGGCCCAGTGCGTTGAAGGCGAACGTGCTAACCGTTGCGCCATCCGGACTACTAAGAATAAGTGCTAAATACTTATTTGCACGATTTCTTGCTTCCTGCATCTACTAGTCTCAATCTCATTCGTCTTTTTACTCGTAATACTCTTTCCTCATTAATAACACATTCCGAAACAAATTCAAATATCGATTTCATATTGGAATCAGTTTTGAATATTTCGGTTTGAAATATGAACCGCACAAAATCCCGAATTCAACACCCACAAGCAAATATTATCACGAAATTCAACAAAATTTTCAATATTTCATGCGTGAAACAAACCCATGTCATCTATAAAGTTTATTCAGACGATATATAGTATAATACAATACATGTAATAGCGGACATAAATTCTGCTTTCAAAGAATGAAATGGAATAAAGTCAAGCCTCTGGTTAGGCCAGCAGAGTACATACGAATAAATTCCCATTTTATTGGAATGTCAGATTCACCTATGGGCTCATATCCCCTATACATATTCAGCATTGTTTTATCATAGATACAAATGATAGAGAGTTGCCACGAAGAAGACTGCAGGATTTTTAGGTGATACAGGTCATAAGGCACGAGTATAAAATTTACGATACAACAAGGAACGACTCAGTCTCTCTCACTCACTCTCTCTCTCTCGGTTTCTAAAATTTTAAAAGTTTCGAAAGTGTTTTGCATAAATTTATTTATTATCTGTGTTGTAAACTAAAAGGATAAACGAAAAACAAAGTGCTGGGATATAGGTAAATACTTTGTTGACTTACAATATGGTTTCGATAGGTATGTTTGATAGCTTAACGAAAAGTTTTATTCAAGGTAAGGTACATAATGCAGGGATCTATTGGAGCGGTCTGGAAATAAAGGGAATTAATTTGACGACTAACCTTTTGCAATTTGTGGTTTAGTAGATTATTTATAGTTTCGCATAAAAATGGAAATGAACCAGATGTGCATAAGGCGAATGAACCACAAAAGGGCATGACTCCCACTCTGTGAAAATTATGAGCTTAAGGAGGAATTGGACTTAAGCTGATAATTTTTGTGTGGTAGTGGAGAGCGAGTTTCAGTCATTATTTACTTAGACTCGCAATGACCCACTTCACTTTTTTCTTCAAAACTATGAAATGCACTTATGCGTGAATAAACACAGTGACTTTTCACTGAAAGAAAATTCGTGTAATGCACACTATATAAGGTGTTAGCATTCCACTTAGGGGCGTATTCCGATTTTGGTCGGAATACAAGCCCCTGGCTTGGTCGAGCTGCTTCCCCCATGGATTAAAGCAGCTCCTAAAGAGTAAATCTATGGTGTGGACGAAACCAAGTGACAGGAGGAGGAATTGGCTTTAAGCTGATAATTTTTGTGTGGTAGTGGAGAGCGGGTTTGAGTCATTATTGACTCAGACTCGCAATGACTCACTCCACTTTATTACAATTCCATTTAGTTATAAACATTTCTCGATTAATCCGATTGAATGTGATTCTCACAGTTCAAATTGACACGGGCGAACGATTTAATTTCAAATATTGGACGTTAATAAAAACTGCCTGTGGTTACTACTAAAACTTCCATAGCACTCCGAGCTTATCAGTATAAAAACGGCGCGGATAAGAGGTGCTGGCAGCTGCACCATCCGAACAAAATGTGCTATCGAAACAAGGGGTCAAGAAGGCATAATAATGCAAGAGATGTTGGCACCCGCTGCCCCTGAAGGGGTAAGGGCAATTGACAACAGCCTGCAGTTGGACGCGTGACCTTGTTGCCAGTGTTAAATACTTGGGCCTAATACTAGAGAGGAAACTACTCCGGGAGATAACGTAAACCACAGAATTGGTTAGGCCTGCCCACCACTCTTTCCTTGTCGGTCAGTTTACTGCAGTACATGGGGTCTCAGACAGCCTATTACATATTTATATGTGTAGTGAAACCTACACTTGTGTATAGAGAGGTCGTATGGTAGAAAGCCACCGAAAACAAAACCAATGTCAACGAACTAACTAACGAGTCGAAATGATCCTGGGACTTATGCCCTTGGAACGATTCATCTGCAGAAGCGCACGCTTATCAGTAATATGCGTTAAAAGTTCAGGAATGTGGCACGGTTCAAATCGAGAAGGTCACTCTTGTAATCGAACAAAATATCAGAAACATTACGGCCTCGATTTTGATGATACGGACCACATGATCAAACAAACATATTTCGAAAGGAATTTCGAAGTGAAGGCCCCTACAAAGAGTGACTAGGAAAATAAAGAAACCATAAACGTCCTGATTTATACGGATGGTTCATAGACTAATACTGGAGTAGGCTCGGGCGTCTATCCAGCGGATCTCGATCTGAGCCAGCGGTTCGAACTGGCGAACCATGCGACCATATTCCAGTCTGAATTACATGCTATGTGCATGGCGATAGAGTCCATTCAAGGAAATTCAACGAGGATGATGACGATTTGCGTTAAAAGTTCTGGCTCTAGCGTCATACAGATGCTGTTCGAGAACTGTAAACTTAGGCAAAGAAGGTGTCGACAGAAAGGCTAAACATACTCCAACAAGAATTATGTAGATGCCCGGCCACAGTAGTGTTGCAGGCAGCGAGAAAGCCTATGAACTGGCAAGGAGATGTTCGGGAGCCGTGAAAAGCCCACCGGCACCTATGACGCGGTCACTTGCGGACATCACGAACGAAATAGATAGACCCATATGGACTAAACTACAATCCGACTAGACAAACAGAATGGATTGTCGAGTAGTCACACCTTCTGGTCATCACTTGATCTGAGCAATATTGCTCAAACTCAAACGAAACAGGCTGAGAACGACGGTAGGTCTACTTACAGGAGACTGCCTTACCGCATCTCACGCGAGAAGGTTGGGACGGACTCCAGCAATTTATGCAGAAGATGCGAAATGGAACAGGACACCATCGAATACATTTTTTGAGAGTGTCCAGCCCTTTATCTTAGGTGCTTAAAGCTTCGGAACATTCCTGTTTCGCAAAAATTAAAAGAATTCTCTCTATTTGATTAGAGAGAATTTCCACAAAACTCAAGAAATTTCCGCTTTAGGATTTACAAATCCCCCCGCGTGGCTTCTAGGTTCTCACCACCTATAGCGGAAATGAACTAGCTAAAGCGGAAATGTGGCAATTAAGGAATTTTAAAAATTCTCTCTAAATGCAATATAGAGAATTCTCCTAATATTCGCGAAACAGGAATGTTCCAAAGCTTCCAAGCGCTAGCACAGGTGGCCAGAGCCACCTCGTTGAATCAGCTGATTCAATTTAGCAGTGTGATTGCCTGGCAGCTCTAATTAGCCAGCGAAGTTTGGCAATGGGCTCAAATCGGAGGCTTAATGCAAGCTGTGCTAGCGCCAACCTTCTTACCCGACCCAACCTAAGCTACTGCAGGGGTTATCATTGTCAATTGATTTCCTCAGTCGGCTTATGTTATGGCATATTTTTGTGGGCCACATGGTAGATAAATTGAAAATTTTGATGACCTTATTCGACATTGAAAAACTGAATTGATGCATAAATAGTCGATTAAATGTGCAACGAAATGACGCAGTCTCTCGTGTATAGTATAAAAGGAAAATTAATTGGAAATTATATCGAAAGGGTTGCCAATAAAATACAATAAGTTTGTCTAATGGACGTTTAATCGTTTAAAAACTATTTCATTGACATAATATATGAATCGCATAATTTACCTAGAATTCTCCGCATCCAATAAATCCTTCCGAACTCCTAATACGAATCGATATAATAAAAATTAAATGGCATACTTTAATCGTATCCTTACGACTGACACTAATAAACAACCTTAAGCTATCTTTCTACAAAAAGTATAAATGAAATCCCACCAAGATAAACTTTAACAGCAAATATTAAGTCGTTCACCAGTCTGTTGCCAAGGGACCGACCCTGGAACTTCTAAGCCGGTCAACAAATCTTTCCTCTGACATGCAAAACAAACAAAGGCCTATCAAACAGATTTGCCCTACTCCATCTTCCCAATGTCCTCTTTTACTTCATAATCAATCTTTACGCCATGCCAAACGCGTGTGTGCCGCAACGGTCGTCATCGGTTGATATGTTGTGTCCTTATCGGCCTAGTGTTTTGTTTCGGTGTTTTCATTTTGATAACAGAAACAAATAAAGGACTTATTGTGCTCAAAGTGTCCACCACTAACAACACTATGAATAAAAAAGCATATCCACAGAAACAGAATATCCACAAGAGTTAATCCCATCCTGAGGGCGAAAAGCCCGAAAAGGATCAAAGAAGAGGCAATGAATGAGTATAATGCATGTATGTATGAAAAACATTTATTATGTTTGTCGAAAGTATGAGAAATCCACGAGGCAAAAGAAAATAAATGACACTGACTCTACACAGGATAATAGCAAAACTTTTATCCGGTGCGCACGAAATACACAAGACCCGAGAGAGAGAAAGAGAAGCAACAGAAAGCAAAAAAAAAATAGTCAGGCTAAAGTAAAGTTGTATTCACTTTTCTTTTCATTTTTGTCGTGCCTCTTATCGGCGTGTTTGCAGAGAAAATGTACATAAGACGACGACACTTGGACAGGATGATAGGATGATACAACTCCCGGACTTTCGTCGAAAAGGAGAAAAAACGTGGAAATTTCCCGGGCTTCTGGCTAGAAACGATATGTAATTGTTGCTGAAAATACTTGAGCCTTTTAGCTATAACTTCAAAAGAAGAGGAGTGGATCTTGTATTCGTGTATTTTGTAGGGATTCTATGAAAGGATTTTTAGGCTGAATTCAGAGAATTTTCTGTTTTTTTTTTTCAACAGATAAATAATGTTCTGTGAAATTACTCGTGAATATTGGATTACCAAACGCTGAAATTTGCTTTTAAATCCAACGTTCAAAATTTGGAAAAAAAATCGGCAATTTCAAAATCATAAGCTTGAGATAGAATTCGGCATATCTTTCTTTAGAAAACCTGTACAAATAAATGTAAATATTTGAGCAATTAATATATAGAATGGGTTGCTGAATGGTTTTAGGGACAATCCCTTTAAAGCTGCACGCAAGCTTGAGCTGTTCCCAGGTGGATTGTGACGTTTTCGAACGGAAGTGGATAGGTTTTTCTACCCTTCACGGATGTAACTTTATCATGAAGTTTACAACGCACAGAAGGAAGCATCTCCGACCATGTAATCTATATTATATGTATTCTTGGTCAGGATGAGTCGATTAAGCTTTGTCCGTGTGTCTATCTGTCTGCCTTTTTCTATGTAAACTAGTCTCTCAGTTTTAAAGCTATCAAGCTGAAAATTTACATACAACCTTCTTTTTATTGTGCGCTGTATATACTCGTATGTCTGAACCAACGGAATCGGATTATTGCGTCATATGGCTGCCATGGGAACGACCGGTTCAAAAGTCTGTGTTTGTGAGAAAAACTTGTTTGTTTCTAAAGATATCGTAACCAAATTTCATTTTTTACAATGGTATCTACTACCAAACTACAATATATTTCCGAAATTCGTTGAAATCGGACTACTATTTCATATAGCTGTCATAGGAACGACCAGTCCAAAAGTAAGTTTTTATTGGAAAAACTTTTTTATTTCTAGAGTTATCTTTACAAAATTTCACATTAATTGATCATATTTACCTCTAAACCACATTCCTACTCCCATGGCCCAATATTTCATATACCTCTCCATAGGAACAGTGGAATCGGAACAAATTTTACAGCTAAGTTCAAAGTAGTAAATGCCTAATGGATCAAACTAATAGCAACACAGACTATTGAAGGTTTTTTTTATAATTTTAGATGTATTCATTTCAGCGGGCGGGAAAATGCTCTGATCGTGTTAACCAAAATCAGATGGATTGACACTCGCATGTACGTGAATATAGGTACAAAGGACATGTTAGTTGCTATTGCTGTCACATTCGCGCTGTTTTTTTTTCGCCAATTCAAGTCTTCGTCAAATTCTAAGAATTTTCTGGCCCAAAAGAATATCAAATGTAGAGCTAAGTCAGCGTACGGGTTAGATGCCAATCGACGAATTGATATGCATTGAAATGGCAGTGGATAGGTCACACATTACGGAAAGATGATAACTGCATTGCTGTACATGCCATGAAATGAAACGTCATTTCCAACCAAGGCCAACAAAAAGGGTACTTTCGCTCAGAATAAAGTAAGATGGCGCGCAAGAGTTGGGACTAGGGGTTAGGATAAGGCGTTAAAGCAAAGTAGTAATCGTTCATTCCTGTTGCCAGGGATACGAAAATATTAACAAAACTCGCATAATGAATTTTCAGGTATATTACCCAGTTTATGACAGGACACCCCCGCTCCTACTCGTCTTGTAACCATCCGTATTGTACTATAAGGGTGTGACAAGGGAAAATCGCCCTGAACCCACTGATTACTAGTAGGTACCACGCACATGAAGTTCTTTTTGAGCATAAGTCTAGAGGATAAATAGTATGTTCCCTGTGGATAAAGAGGATGTCTAGAAATGCAGAGTGACCAGTGGTGTTACGCTGTCGCACTTTCGTTTCGCTGCGTCGTACAGTCAGGTAGTCTGTAAGTAAAAGAATAGACAGGTTAATTTATCGGCGGCAATTAGGGGGGTGGCGGTAGGATAGGGGATGACTTACCGGATGCGTCCAACTTCCGACGATTGTGTCTCGGCGCCTCGGCGGTCTCCAACTGCCCGACTGAAAGTAACAAAACCACAAAGTATCGGGAATAATAAATACTATATTATATGATATACTTATCTGATGTTCCGATCGGCAACAACCACCGCGTCCGTGACCGGATGCCCTTCGCTCGTAGATCTTTCACCGTGCCCAAAATACTCGAGCCCGACGTCACGACATCCTCGATTATCAGGCAATTGACGGATAGGAGGGAGGCGATGGGCAATGCGGCGTATGGCACAGATGATCGCACTCGAGTTGCTTCCCGCGGATGTACTCGACCAACAAATTGGATAATTGATCCAACACGTCCGGATAGCTGACAACCACGCGAAGGTCAAAACGAACAGCCAGCTACAGCCACGGAATGCATTTGTAAACAAATGCACTGGTTTGACAGATGATAAGGTTGGGGGACTCTGCAGTGGCTAACTTCGGGTATGCAGCGGTTTCGAGAACGGGAGTGTTCGGAACATTATAAAAGACCGACGAAAAGAACGGGAACCCTCTTTGTTCAAATTGGCAACGACAACAAAAGACGGAAACGAAACGGCTGCAGCGACGTAAGACAAGAGATAGTGGAAGGCGATATCGAATACGGGGAAGTCCCACCGCGCACATAGTGAGAGACGACATCGCAGCGACGGAAGGTGATGACTACGGAGGATTGAGTTCGATATTGATGTTGGAAACGAATTTAGCATAGTGTTAGCTGCCGCCACATAGGTAGGTGAATTTTATATAGTAGGTAGTCTTAAGGATAGGATAATTTTAGTGGCTAAGTGTTAACATAAGTAGAGTTATCGCGACCGGTCGATTCCATTCTAAGTAGTAAGTAAGTTCCGAAATAGTGTATAAATTATAACGTTTTGCGAGAAGATAGTGCATAAATTATAACGTTTTGCGAGAAGATTGTCGCGTTTTAATTTAAACGATTCCCAGTCAGTGGTGCAGCGTTGGAATTCGCGGGTTCGTGCTTGACGCGAAAAGAGTTTAAATCGCTGGCGGCTCAAGTAAATTGAAAGTACGTGGCGCCCACGACCCTTCCTCACTGAGCCGGTCGGACAGCCGTTATACCGCCGACGGGGAACGTAATAGTGGCTGATGAGAACCAATGACCTAGGAATATTCAGCTTCTCTAGAAATGCAGTGTGGCCAGTGGGTGACAAGAACCAATGACCTGGTTCTTGAAGGCTGACGGCCATGTTTGCAGCAATCTGCTCTCCAAAAATATCAAGAGAAAGCGCAAGTTGAGCAACAAATCCAAGGCAGCAGCTAGAGTTCTTCTCAGGGCTCTAGAAATGAGCACACTGGCTAGTCTTTAGAATTTGCCCTGCAAGACGCATTAATTCACTACTCAAAACGCCTTCCATAACAGAATAATTCCATGTGTGGGAATGGGGCGCACAGCAGGTACGCTAAGCCGATAGACCACTTTAGGTAGCAGACCCCAGCTTTGGTCTATTGCTTTCTTCCAGGAGTAAAGCGCAATTGTAACTTTCTTAACACGCTCCTGTATATTTGCGTTTCGTCATATTTTTGTCGAGGATAAGCCCAAGGAATTTTGCCTTATCAGCAAAAATCAGTCTAGTCCCCCTCGCCTCAACAAGCGGTACCACTGTTAGGAACAAGCTACGTTTTGCTCGGATTCACCCTTAACCGACCGTAGTTGGCCCAGTCAGTTAATTAGAGAGGGTTCTATAACACCTCGCTGAGAACACGAGAAAACTTCCCCGAGATGGCAATGGCAGCATCGTCGTTATAAGCAATAACCCTTCTTATGTTACACAGAGAAACTGATTTGTGGTCAGCTGTGGCAAAAGAAATTTTTATACCCTTCACGGATGTGATAGGGTATATTAACTTTGTCGTGAAGTTTGCAACGCACAGAAGGAAGCATCTCCGACCATATAAACTATATAATATTCTTGGTCAGTATAATAAGACGAGTTGATTAAGCTTTGTCCGTCTGTCTATCTGTCCGTCTGTTTCTGTGCAAACTAGTGCCTCAGTTTTAAAGCTATCAAGCTGAAATTTTGTACAAAGCCTTCTTTTTATTGCACACAGTATATATATCGGAACCAACGGAATCGGACCACTACGTCGTATAGCTGCCATAGGAATGACCGGTCCAAAAATTTGTCATTGTGACAAAAAACTTTTTATTTCTCAAGATATCTTTTTCAAATTTGACATTAATCAATAGTGTCTTTAGTGAAATCACATTCCCGAATTTGGCTGAAATTAGACTCTTTTATCGTATAGCTGTCTAGGAACGACCGTTCCAAAAGCAAGTTTTTATTAGAAAAACTTTTTTATTTCGGAAGATATCTTCACCAAATTTCATATAATTCAATTATATTAACTACCAAACTATAGTCCTGAATTTGGTTCAAATCGGCTCACTATTTCATATACCTCTCATAGGAACAATGAAACCGGAACAAGTTTTACTACTAATTTCCAAGTGGCAAATGCACCATAAGCCATTACAAAGGTATGATACCCTTCACGCGGGAGCTGTCTCCGCTAAGAAGGGGGAAGGTAGCGTAATGTGATACGTGGCCTAACAAACAAAAATATCAAAAATTATCGGAATGCATTCTACATACAATTTACCCGAAATGTTTTCAATTATTTTATAATTTTTATTTTTAAATATTTCCAAGCAATAAATACACCAAATTTACATATTTATTCTATGAACTAAAAATAGATAGAGGATTTCAGAAGCATATTCCAAATTGGCAACCTAATGTATCCACATCCCAAATCTCTCCAACCTTCTATCAGGTCAATAGACCAAAAGCAATTTTTCCTATCAAACACAGTCATCCCAAAGCTCTCGAAAAAAAAACATTTTTTTTTCTATATCCTCGAACCTTACAATTTGCCCCAATTATTAATGGACACAAATTTGTTACATGGCTTTTGGTAGGGGATATCCTTTTCATCATTTTTCATTACAAACACAACGAACTGATACCATTCAAGTTCATACCAGATGCCACCGTCAAGTGACTTGTTCACAGGACTAAATCAATATTTCTTCCATGGAGCATGTATGGCATTGGAAACACAATAGCCGGGGATGCATGGACCAGGAGTGTCTAGAATCTATAGTGAAAAAAAGGAACCAACATTATCCGCAAAATCGGATAGAAAAGTTGGTAAAATGTACCCCATGAACTTTTCATGGAAGCCAGCATCAACCGTACATCAGTATAGCATGCATGATTCCTCCGGGGATGTACACAGGTCCTCTAATCCTTTCTGGATGCACTTTGCACACATTACGAGTACGTGCTTTATTTTTCCCGGGAAAATTTGTGAAACTTGATCAAGAAGAGTTAAGTGGGCTGTGTATCTGGCATTTTTAATCTATTTTTCAGATACATAGTTGCAATTTTCCAGAAGCTTTATGAAATAATGAAGTTATTGGCTAGTTAATAGCTTCTGGCATTATCAGTTATTTGTTTTATGGAAAAGGGAGAGTTTACAGGAGATTAAGAGGGAATGAGTAATATTGCTGAGTTTTCTATCAGAGTACCAATGTGTTAATGAGGCAATCAATTGCTCCCGAGAGGAAGGCATGTCATTGAGTGAAAATAGGTAGTAGCAAAAATAAATTAGAGTTCAACAAAAGAATGCGTCAGATGCTATTATAATACGATGGCGATGATATCCAACCTCCTGCGATGCGACTGACCAAGCCACGTGATCATTGTTGGCGAGCGTAGGTGGTCGCTTGAAGGAACACAACTCTATAAAATTTTAAATTCTTTCTTTCTACAAGTAAACCACCGCTTGGCATCAAAATACTTACTTTTTTTATAAAAATGATACAAAGTATCTACACTGCATGCAGATACATCGGAACATGGATATGTCTTTGGCTACCGACTGCGTGGAACCTGTTGTGTTGAAGATATCGACGTAAGTTTTATAAAGATCCCAGTATAGTTAAACTGGATGAATTCATTCGACAAAACACGTCCCACGCTTTCGGTAGGCATAAGATGTACCGATGTATCTGCATGCAGTGTAGATACTTTGTATCATTTTCAAGACATACCGTCCCGCATAGTGTACAGGAGAATACAAATTAACCCAACCGTTGCCCCGTGTGTGGATCAAGCGATCATACACTCTACATATTTATATGCGCCTGTGCTTCGTTAGTACGTCAATCCGCGATCGATCGCGTCAAGCCGCGGTCTAGCTAAACACACTTACTATTAGATACTTACATAGATAGTACTCGTCTAAGTCTAAAGACGGTAAGCGCGACAACACAATTTTATTGCATTAACGTTTACGTTATCCGCGCTGCACAAACTGCATCATCTGCACTATTCTCCTCACTAAATCAGAATTGTGCACTGTTAGTTGATATATCATCGATCGTGATAGTACGCGGTATGCGCGATACAAGTACGGTCGTAAGTTCCTTACATCCACGGAAAAAACACGTTGGTGACCTTGGTGGTCGGCTGGATGGGATTGGCCATCACAAGAAAGGGGTGGATCCGCCGCGGAAGTGTAGTCCAAGGTCCGTGGAGCAAGCATCTCTTTCGCACTGTCGCCGATGACGAAGCAACGCCCATCCATTGAACTTCTTCGACTCAACCGTCTCTCCATTGCCTGCATACGAGTGTGTGTGTATGTGTGTGTGGGTGTGTGAAGTTGAAGCTATTTCCCGACCTACCCCAACGATTTTCTTACTGAGTCAGGTTAGTGACTAATTCATGAAAACAAAAAGATTGCTGTGAAGGAGGAGCCATAGCGCTGTGCACGAGTGAGGGAGACAGGTTGTCTGGATGTGGCTGGTGTTGTGAGCAGATTTGAATCACGAGGGGATGGCAGTTGAATGATGTTGACTTGTTTTATGGGTGCCTGGTTGTTTAGTCAGTTCATGATGCGAAGTTTTTCGATTTTCGTGAGTTCCCTTTGATGACTGACTCGGATTGACTGAGGATCGGCCACTACATTCATAGAACTCGGAAAAATTTTCAATGGGCTTGTTTCCTCTTCTGATCCCCGAGTAGAAAAACAGACATTTCGTGTGACAGACAGATTTTTAGGATGACCCCCAGCTATAAGACATATCCATGTCAAAATACACACAAATAATACTCAACGCTGATCGTTGAGCTAGGATAGCTGCGCTGTTGTCGCACGGATCGCCCCGAGGAACATATTTGGGTGTCGCAGTCGCTGTTTTGCATGTCAGCTGACTGTGAGGTCGACGTTGTGCATGGCAACTAAAATGTACGGTTTGTCGATTGCTTGTATAAGCGCGGGATCTGCTTCATCGGGGTACTTGCGTTGTACATGGCAGGCAAGTCTCTGTTAAAGATCAGAAGTTACAAAAATACTGAACTTCATTCAAATTAACGCACACGAATAAACGTTGCAGTGCCAATAATTCAAAGGGAAATCGCCTTTGGTGAGATAAAGACGTCAACACTTTAGTAATGACAACTGCCTAACACGTTTCATCGCACGAGTAACATTCTTGTTAGTTGGTATTACCCCTTTATGTACGCACTATGGGAACCAACACAAATGCAACTGCCAGGCACTACGTTTATTTGCATGAAGTGCGATATCTTTGTTATGTCTAATCTTTGCCGCTGTCGTACGTGCCGTGATATTATTATTGTTTATGCATGCGTAGGGTCGGGAGTGCTTGAGTCGTGCATGGCAGGCAAATGGCTTCGGGTAATATACTCCGTGTACGATCGTTGACGAGCTTTTGTCGCAGGGTTACCGTTGGTGAGCTACCGGCGCATTAGTCGCCCCAAGGAACACAGAACCTTACACTTAAAAAGTGCTCATTATCCGTTTTCCGACAGTGCTCACTTTCCGTTTTCCGATTGTCGTCAGACTCATACTCAAAAGATGTTTATTTTCCGTTTTCTGCTCATTTTGTGTTCCGAATTGATCCTGAGCATGTGAATGAACTCTGCCGAAGCCTGTCTCATGCCATAGTTGCGAAAGGAGAAGAGAAGGATACCTGTGGCCTGAATGGCTGTGAGTCACTCCTAAGCGTTTTAGGTTAGTAGAGTGTCATGAATACCGTAGTCAGACCTGCAACATAGTTGTGTCAACTCTTACATGTTATGAACTACCTGAAGCAGTTGTCACCGAGGCCATCCCTGGATAGGGTTCAACGATGGGCCGACAAACCTTCCTTGTAAAAACTACACCATGTCAAGAAACCTGGAACAAAAGCCTCGGATCGGACGGATTAACAACGATGACCACGCAAATGTTTAACGGATTATTCTTTCGGATCCTGGAATATACCCTCCCTGAACAAACCGGGGACCAACAGGTCGAAAATTAGAAAAATTGAGCATCACTGCAGTCCAGGAAAAAAATGAGATTGGCAGCGAAATAAACGACAAGAATTTGCACACAATTTTCAAAAGCGGCAAACCATCGGGTCATACGGAGTTTGGAGTTGCATTCAGAGTGAGCAAGCAGCTCATTCCGCACGTTATTGATTCCAAACCTATTAATGAAAGGCTGTGTCCGATTCGCATTAAGACACGTTTTTCAACCTCTGGCTCATCAACGTGCAGGCCCCGACTGAAGTTAAGGAAGATGCAGTGAAAGACTAATTTTATGCCATGCTGGCGACACTATTCGACTCACTTCGAACAAACGACGAATCATTAGCGAGTATCACGGCGGTTTCAGACCTGGTCGCTCCACAACCGACCAGCTTTTTACGGTTGAGCTAATCCTGAAAAAGTGCTGGGAATATAGCGTTGACGTGTACCAAATTTGTTTGAGTTTAAGCAAGCATACGACAGTATCAATGGTGGTGTACTGTACAACATCATTCTGTAACTAACGACTAACAAAGATGACGATGACCACCTCCGTCTCACGGGTCAGAACAGGTTGACTGATCCTTTTCAAACACGTACTGGTTTGAAGCATTGCGATGGACTTGTGTCGACGATCTTCAACCTAGCACTTGAATACGCCTTTCGGGTAATGGACATGGACACCAGCGGAACACTAATCATCAAGTCGACATAATTGATAGCGTACGCAGACGACCTCATCATGTCTCGCAGATTGACCGACGCAGAAGAATTTCTGCATACTCTTGACACCGCTGCAAAAGAAGTTGGACTTCGCATCAACGAGGACAAAACAAAAATAATGATGCAGTTAAGAACCAGGACGCCAGCACAATCGAACATCAACGTAGGCGACCTACGTTAAAGCAGGTGTGGCGTGGTGAGGGTGATTTTAAATAAAAATCGCCAATGTTAATGCTTCGTAGTCGCTAAGATGAGTTATAGGGGAGCGGTACGAAACGCCAAATTTTAAAATCTCGATTAGCAAGTCGAGATTTTTGTTTTGTAGAAAAATATTTTAAAATCTTGACTTGAGAAAATGTCAACTACAAAATTACTCAACAGATGACATATCGACAGAAAAAATCTCGATAATCTCGAATAATTTAAAGTGAAATCAATGGTGGGCGTAATAATCCATTTCAAAAGCGGCAATGTCAATTGACTGTATTTCTCCTTTGAACAAGAAATATGGTCAATTGATATTACGATTATGTTGCTTTTCCCGGCTATAGTAGTGCGGTTTCATTGAGGTAAATTTCCGGTTTAGTAATATGGACTAATTCAAAATTTTTCCTTTAGAACGAGCGTTTTAGGTCTATTTACTGAGTGTTAGGAAAGATCCTTTAAGAGCGTAGCCCACGAGACTGTCGCAGCCAGACCGAGCAAAGCGACCTTTTATGTTTGTGCGATATTTAGTGCTTCTATCCCTTAAGCGCGAAGCCAAAAAAAGATACTTTCGATTCACAATAGTCTCTTTTATGTGCTTGGAAGATTTAAGAGAAAAGCATGAATCAAAATGTAACCGTATGTTAATACAATGAATCAAAAAAATGTATTTTTAAATTAGTCGGCAGACTTTGAAAATATAATTTTTTGATTCGTTTTCGATATTTTTAAAATCGAGATTTTGATAAGTCGAGATTTTCACTTATCGAGATTATGATACATTCGAGATATTTGCAGCCAATATTTCGAAATCGATATTTCGTTAAAAGAGGTTTCAGTCGACGTTTCGTACCCAACCTGAGTTATAAGTTTCTTGATGCTGTATCTTGCGCCATCTCCATGGGTGAGGAGGTGAAACGCAAAATCTTTAAATACCGGGTCCAGTTTACGAACAGCCCTAACAATATTTTCCAAATACACTTTTATCGCGCGGTAGTACATATGTAGGGGAGGTAGCCGCTCCCTTAGCTGGACCACGTCTATTTTCAATACCAACCAACAAGATCTACCGTATAGGTGCAAATCCAGGTTTCCATGAAGCTGTTGGCGATCCGTTTCAACTCAAAAAAATTTGAAGAAAAAGATGAACACACACCCGGTTTCGTTCATAGCCTGGACTAACATACGACAGCGACATGCACACCGATAGTACCCCAAGCAAGTCGACCCCGCACATCCATAAGCAATCCGAAAACCATATTTTTCTTGCCGTCCACAACATCAAGCCTTATCGCTATCAACATGTACAATGACCAGCCAGCCGACATGCACAACTCGCGACTTTAATTGCGGCCGTGTGAGGATGACGGACGACTACAGTCTCAAGACTCCAAGTCTCCGTCTCTCATCCGCCGAGTATTGCTGACTTGAGTATCCCCGTGTTACCAGTGCTTTAAGGTCCGTTTTTCGTTCGGAAGCGATGATCGAAAAGAAACAAATAGTGCTCCGTGCTCTATGGGTTGATCGCTAATCGCAAACAATGTGCGACGATGGTGTACCTAATAAAACGCACCTTTAGCAAGCATTTAATTTTTTTTTCAACTCCATTTTGATGGACTCTTTCAATCATGCTAATGCAAAACAAACATTTGTTCAAATTGATCAGACATCTAAGTAATATTTAATTCCAATTTAACAAGGTAGAAAACAAGCTTAAATGTTTTCAAGAACACAACGTCATTCCATCTTACTTTGCATTCATTTTGTTTATTTGAATTTCTTGGATTGATAAGAAATTTCCAACTTCAACGTAACAACAATAAGACGATTTTAGGTAAATCGCCTTTTCAGAGTTCCGTCCCAACTTTCTCTTTATCACAACTTATCGTTAGTAGCATGTCGGTCGATACAATTCCTTGTATGGTGCATCTTCTTTCAGTAGTAACTAATGATGTATTGTAACTCCATCGGATGAGTTTTGGTCAGATGCTCATCTTTTCAATAATGACTCCCATCCCATCGTATTGTGTACTGCATACGAGCTACTCGTGGTCTGCTCAAATAAATCGATATATTCAATATTGCTACTTGAGAACAAAAGGAGATGATATAACGTCTAACCATATTTCATTGCACGCCCATCTTTCATAGGAGTACGTTCCGAAGTAGTCAGTACGGGCACTACGAGTACAACAGAACCAATCGAATTTATATCAATTGGGAATTTGGAATGCTGGTCACCAAGTGTGAATACTACAGATCCTTTGTTCTGCAAAGATTCAAGTGGATAGGAGCATGGAGTGCAGGGTCACGAAGTGAATCCTTTCAGGCGACTCTTAATGAGAAGATTGCATTGGAATTCATTTTTATCTATAGATAGCAGATGCAGGATGCATTGTTTGTGTTATTTGGAAATATCGGAAACTTCAACTTGGGTTATAGGTTCAGTAATGCATAACATAATATATGCCACTCAAGACCACCATTAATTCCGCACTCACTGAACGAATGGGCTACTCTCTCATCAATCTCATGGACGTACGAGTATAGTATGATTCTAAATAAAACATAATCAATTCAGCCTGGTGACTATCTCATGGCAATTTTTATAATAAGTGTCCCGTGATTATCCCTAGGGAGCTTTTTTCCATTTTAAAATGAAATGAGAAATCCATTCCGTCACGACATTTAACCTCATCACGTTCTATCTCTGACACGTCCTTATCCTAACGAGGAGTAAAGTGGGATGGCATGCAACGATAAACGCCTGACAAAATCTACGATAAAGTCGTAAATTTGCAGTAGACGCGTTATGTTCTCTAGAGGAAATACATAGTGTCTGCCAGGCTCTCTTGACGGATTGTCTTCAACAGGAACATCGCAAAGGAAGAAATTGAATGGAAAATGAGCTCCTCAAGTGCGTCGTGATGTCTAAGAAGATTTACTCCTCGGAAACGAGCTCAGCAGCTCGATTTCGCCTAGTAGTAAATTTGCACAGAATAGTGAAGGAAGCGAGTCAGTTCCAGTTTAGGGATAATGACTCTATCGAAATAATGAGAACAGATTCAAGCGAAAGGAAGTTTGCAGTCTACTTCCTAGTTTCGAATATTTGCAAATTTGGACGTTATCGATTTTATTTACCTCCACCCCAAAGGACACTCACGTAATATGGCTCAGTACAACTTCATTGCTATTTGTACTAGGAACCTGGGAGAGAAACAAAACTTGACAATATTTATGTAAGCGTCAAATCCACTGCGTTCCGAAGCTTTGCCGTAAACTGACGAACGAACTCGTTATAGAATTTAAAAGTTGAAAAGTTTTCGATCCAATCATCGATAGCCGGGTCATAAACTTTGTGGAGAAACTTTTATTAGAGACGTGGCAAAGGTTCATGACCACCATCCAATCATGGCAAGATGAAAAACTTCTTGTGAACTCCGTGACTTCGAGTAAGGAGAGAAGGACCAGAAGAGTAGAATGTTATGCAAAATTGCGATGGCTATAAAATTGGAAATTGCTAGCCCTTAGAAGATATTGCCGCAATTTCAGAGGTCGGCGGCACGTTTCTTCGAAAGGATTTCGCAAGGATTGAGTGCTGGACGGAACGAACGATGATAGTGCATCTTTTTGGTTAATGGAGGAATACCTGTTATTTTAATGGGTATTTAATTTTATGATATTGTAGTTGATCGTCAGGAGAACGTTTGAAGGGTTGTAGCATTTTGGCATAACGAAAGGATGAAATATGTGAGTATAACTACTTTATTGAAGGAAAGGTAACTTTCAAGGAGCACCTCCTTTTCTTAACTGAAACTTATTGTATTATGCATATCTTTGAAGCAGCCGAAAAGCACATGAAGCACCATTTGTTCGTCGTCGTGCTGATGAACCACCTAATCGGAATAGCGATTTTATAATAAGGACATTTTAATATAAGATTTCAAATTTTAAGTAATATAGGAGAAAATATTACACTGCTCTTCAAAAACAAAATGAAACCGGAATATAGAGGACTACGCCCGCAATCCGAGGGTTTTGTAGCAAGCGCTTATTTCGGTATATAAATATCGGCTCGTTGCTCTTCTTGATACCACTCAGATGGACAAAAAAAAAACATAATTAAAATGTCTTACCCACTTACATTTTACATGTCAATTCATGAGTGATGAGTGATTGTAACGAAACTTAGAACATATTATTGCCTAAGGTGTTGGTTATCGTTGGCCATCAGTACTTTTGACCTCGAACGTGTTTAAGGCATGCAGAGGTGTGCTAACTGTAACTACGGAAATAAACTATTACTTACCTATTCTGAGAAGATATACAGATTCCATTATTTTCCATTTTATATGCTATTCGGAACCCACCTTCCTGTAAGTTTTCATAATTCTAACAGTCTCGAGATGCCAGGGGGGGGCAAATTACGAACTAATATTTTTTCCTCCCTCACTATTCCCCTTTCTACAAATTTCAAGAAAATGCGAAAAAAATGGAATGTACTCAACATTGCCTTTCTCACGACACCTCACTTGCCTATACCAGTCGATAAAAAAAAATTTGAGCTTAATTTCGCCTCTATGTGGACCCCTTCCACTCGATAAAGTTTGCCAATTACGACGCAGCGCCCCCAACTAATCTTTACCCTTTCAAAAATGATTAATTAAATAACTGCAATTCGCACTACGAAAAACAACATGAAAGTAGTACTCCACTTACATATGAGGCCGGTAGGTTTAATTTTTGTGTGGATAGTGTCAAAATGCCTAACTTTAAATCAATGTACTATTATTAAATATAATGTGATTGTAATGAAACTTAAAGATATTATTGCCAATGATGTTGGTTATCATTGGCCATCAATATTTTTGACCTTGGGTGTGCTTGAGGCGTGCAGGGGTATGCTAACTGCAACTATAGAAATGTACTATTATTAACCTTTTTTGTTGAGATATCAAAATTCTACGATTTTCGGTTTTCTACACTAGTAAAATGCCGCCTTTCTGCAAATTTTCATATTTCTAAGTATAACGGTATCGAAATGCAAGGGGGGGGGGGACAAACTCGGATCACATATTTTCCCCTCTATCTCTTTTCCCATTTTTTCAAATTTGATGAAAATACCGGAAATGAAATGTACTCGATGTTACCTTTCTCATGATACCCCATTTGCCTATACCAGATGAAAAAAAAATGTTGACCTTCATTTCCCCTCTATGGGGACATCCCCTTAAAGTCAGCCTATTACAACGAATCGCTTTCTCCGGTGAATTATAATAATTCTACATACTCCCACAAAATTTCATGTATGTAGCTTCAACCGTTCGTGAGATATTTCATGGACAGACGGACAGACATTTGACCGATTTCATAAGGGTTTTGTTTTTAATACAAAACCCTAAAAACCTTCGCATTATCAGTCTTGAGGCGAAACAAACATTTCGGCAAAGAATTCATCAAACACGCAGAAATATATCTGTTTGGCTCATTCCATGTAAAAATAAGTGTAACTGTTAAATATTTGGGCATATTACCAGACAAATGTGTGTGCTAGTGTATTTCAGGCGGAAGTGCTGGCAATTAGGGGGGCCTGCCGGATGTTCAGGCGCACCAGGGCTGCCACAAAGGATATCGCAATTTTCACGGATATCCAAGCCGCCATAATGGCCCTAAATGCGGCGACAGTGTTTTTTTACCTCTCCTTTGATAACTGCGCACACAGTGCGCTAAACGCTCTGGCTACCCTTCACAGAGTTACCCTCCTCTTCCTCTGGGTTTCTGGTCACAGGTGTATAGCAGGAAAAAAAGCGGGTTATTAACTGGCGCGGCTGGGCTTTGTCCTTGATCCTACGCAGTGACCGTCAATGCGCTATTTAGTGCCACTAAAAAGGAAGTATTTTACATAATATAAATATTATAAATACTAAGCTAACAATAGATGGGGCGCACTAAGGACGTCCATTACCTCTAGCAAAATATGGCCAGATGAAGTCTTCCCTACTACGAGTGCGGTCGCAGTTGCAAGGACAGTGCGGAGAAAGAGACTCTGGTACACTTTCTTTGCAAATGTCCAGCACTAGCTAGGGCGCAGCACCGAGCTTTCGGCGCAAACATAACCGAGATCTCCTCTAAGGGCATAGGCAAAATATTTCATTTTGTAAATTTCACAAGGTGGATCTAAGTTAATGTCCCGGTTAACCCACTAGACAGACTTAACTTTAGTAGTTTTCCTCTTACGGGGCTTTTGGCATCAAAACGGCGAACATCACCGCTAATTGGGTGTTTCCTCCTTTTTTGGTGACTCCCCCCGGGCCCGTTCTCGTCATCATTGATATATTGTTAAAACAGCAACAGATTTTCCGGATCGTCTATGTTTGTATCTTCATGAAAGCACCTAGGCACCTATTGAATTTGTAATAACTGCTGTAACAAGAGGGCTAAAGGAACGCCTGCAATATTCAGTTTTTTTTGCCACAGACAATCTTCGAAGTTCGTTAAAAAGATCAATAAATTTCCTACGTACGCCAAAAATTAAGTCAAAATGCGTTTAAGTACTAACCCTTCAGAAAGGTAAGTCATTGCTAAACATTTCACGAGCAGAAAAGTATCGTAACAATTCCTTATACAAGTGAACAAACTTAACAATCAAAAACAACAACAACCGAAACGAATCATCCTCCTGTGCCATTACTCGCTGACATTCAATCTAATTTTACGGTCAACAAAGCAGACCATTTTCAGATTGCTGGACTGAATCCAATTTTCGCATGGTATAAGCAATATAGCGAAAGGATCTAGTAAGGAAAATCAGGACACCTACACTGTAAGTGTTGCAAAGTATCTTAAAAAAATATCCGCCAAAGATTCTCCTTGTGCCTGCAAGATATGTAACACAAGTCTCCGGAGCCTACGTACATACATACATAATATCGCCCATCCTTACTGTGTATATATCCTGTTTCCTATCGCTATACCGGAAAAATCACAGTCATAAAAACTCTCAAATTTATGTCATTCGAACTTTTCAATGGCAATCTAGCCAGGATGATAGTAAGGAAGCCGCATGAGAATGACTTCTTGGTCTTTTTTGCCCGCCTGCAATCTTCGTCGGGACGATGTTCTTCCCGCACAGGCAAAACAGAATTGAAGTCATTCAGCGAAATCACCGCACGATGCCACATTGTTGCCGGCACCATTTAGAATGGCTTGTCTTTTTTTGGTGGCAGGATTTTGTACTGTCTTCGTACGAATATATGTTTACGTCAAGCACATCCTTTAAAGCGGTCTGTACTCAATTTTGTGTTCGTCTCAGACCAGATGCCGTGCATACTTAATGATCTTCGACCTGAATAAGAAAGTGGATGATGGTCTTGCAGATACAGTTCAGGATAAGAGGACGACTATTCGAATTGGCAAACGAGTCAGCGCTTCAAGTAGAACGATGGGATTAGCTTGCCAACAACATTCATAGGCTAGCGAGGCTGAAAATGTCAGATGACTTGCAAAAATCTCAATTTTTGCTTGGCTTTTCTCCATCCTGAGTTGTACGCTATTGTCCTAGTTGTATCCATCCCAGTAGGCCGCTTCTACATGATGTCTGCATCTGATATTTGCTTTAACAGAAAATATTGTAGAAACGAAAGAGACCGTTGAGCTTAGTATGTCATCGACCTATAAAATAATATGCCCCAAACATTGAGGATCTGAGAAAAAAATTAGAATATGATATCGTGCTGCGGATTATACGAGGAAAATTATAATGTCTTTTTTTTTCTTTTTGTTGTAATGCGAGAGGATATTACAATGTTTCTCCTGCAGAATAGACAGTTGAAACGGTCTCTAATTTCATAATTTTTGTTTTCATTTTACAAAGTGGTATTTTGTTCTACGTTTTTTGTTGTTTTCCTTTTTTTCTGAGTTCGTCTAACTGCTATTTGTCAGATTTATTATAGGATAAAAGTTTCGTCATAGATGAATCGTTGTTTCATAAAAAAAACGCATTTGGTGACTTTGTAAAAGGTTTGGGACGGTAACTGCAGATTAATCTGTTAATTTATTAAATCCTCTGATATAATGGTGTACATACATACCTCGGTGTTCCTTGCAAAAGCAACCATAAGCAGAGCATCCCTTGAGAGCTATTATCTTGAATCATATTTTGTCTTTACAACTCGAATTTATTTTCATAAATTTTTTCGCAAATTTTATGATTTTCTCCGAAAGTCAAACATTTCACTCAAATTGTGGATTTGTTTACCTGGCGAATATACATACAGACTTCAAAAAATTCCTCCAACAGACGTTATGGAATCGTAGATTGTAATTATAGTCCAACTGGCTGGGATTGAGTATTCAAAATTGTGTAAATTGTAAATCGAAAGATACAGAGAGACCACCATCTTATGTAGGGATGTATTTGTTTAAAAATCATAGTCTGGGAAAATGAGTCAGAAACTTTTTCCGGTCAATTTCCCCTCTTAAAATCCGGTCACATTCACATGTATGTTGTCACTGCACTCTCGTCTACTTTACATCTCTGTTACTCAGTACCCTTTCCAAAATCAGAGTCAGTGTTCGCCAAAGCCATTGATTGCCACTGAGCGCCATTCGTCTATTGCTGTCGGAAACGTCCATCTACATCTGTGCAAGCCTCTAACGCGCTGTTAATGCACTGTTACTGCGCAGTTAATAGACTGTTATTGTGTTGTCACTGCAATCCTACTGTACTGTTACTGAAAGCCTTCTTTCGTACCTACTTTCCTTTATTCTTCTTCTTCCTTGCCCTTTCATACCACTCTGGGGCTTCGCGTTGCTCTGCCTGTGGTGTTGGCACTTCGCCAATTCTGGCGGTATAATCTCAGCTTCCTTCTGCAGGCAGCTCGGTCTTGGATCGTATTATCGCCGAGATTAATGCGTTGCTTTTGCTTCTTCTTCTGATCCATCCAGGTGTGTTTTCGTCTGCCTCGCGGTTTGGGTCCAGCAAATGGAACATTCATTGATAGTGCATTCATGACGGGGTTTTCAGGCGGACGCCTTAGAACATGGCAATACCAATCCATACGACGATCTTCGAACTTTCCAGTGATCGGTTGCTCGAACAAGCTGCCTCGGATGTAGGTACTTTTGATACAATCCGTTTTGCTCACACCAGCTTTCATCCGTAGCATTTTCATCTCAGTCGCAGTCATTTTACGTTCGTATGTCTTGTAAATAGTCCAGCATTCAGACGCATAAATGAGTGCATGACGTACGACCGTTTTGTACAACTTGCCCTTAAGCTTTCGTGGCATCTTCTTGTCGCAAAAAACTCCAGAGTTTTCTCGCCACTTCATCCAACCGACACTGATGCGATGTTTGATGTCATCATCGCAGGTAGCTTCCTTGTTGACTACCGAACCCAGGTATTTGAACCTTGTACAGGACTTCAGCTGCTCTCCTTTAATGTAGATATCTGGTATCGGTCTCTCTGGATCTGAGAAAGGACAGCAAAGATACTCTGTCTTTGGTATGCTAATCCTCAGTCCATGATATTCGAGTATCTTACACCACTTGGTCAGTGCAGCCTGCAAAGCAACGATGTCTTTGCTACTCAGGACAACATCATCCGCGAAGAGAAGGGATATTTCCAGGCCGTCAGAAGTGAGTGTTAATAAATAGAGCATGACGATGTTGAAGAGCAAGGGACTCAATAAACTGCCTTGGTGAGCTCCAACTTTAACCAGTTGTGCATCTAACTTTAGTGGTTGCCCCATTATACATGTCTTGTATCATCTTGACATATACCTCAGGGACCTTAAGTGCTCTTAGGGCCACCCATATCAGATCACGAGGAACTCTGTCGAAGGCTTTTTCCAAATCGATGAACACAAAGTGCAGGTCCGTCCGTGCATCACGATGCTTTTCCATCGTAACACGTATGCACTGAACAGCATCGATTGTGGATCGAGCCTCCACAAAGCCGCATTGATTGTCACCCAACCGTACAATCTCTTTCAATCGATTGCAGACAACTCGCTCGTAAGTCTTCAATGTGTGAGATGTTAACTTGATTGCCCTATAGTTGATGAGCTTGTGTGAGTCACCCTTGTTCTTATAAAATGGGAGAAGGAAGCTTTTTCTGAAAGCGTCAGGCATCGGTTGCCCTGTTTTAATTTTGTTGTAAAGAACAGTGAGCCATCTAAGCCCGACATGATCCATCTTCAACCAAAACTCCAAAGGTATTTTGTCCGGTCCAACTGGCTTTCCGCGTTTCATCTGCATCATTGCCTTCAGCACCTCCTCCACTGAAAAATCAGCGATATCAGTGGTGTTTGGCTCCACAGCTTGAAAAGCTTCTCGCGGAAATTCTTCGTTTAAAAGTTCGTCAAAGTACTCACGAATTCTGCTACAGATTGCTGTGTCTTCAACTAGCTGCACTCCTTGTAATTGACCTTCGACCCTTTGAGTGTATCCGCTTAAGTCATGTCTCCTGTATGAGATATTGCGTTAGATATTCTTTACAATTTTTTTAACCTTCTGTGACTGTTTCTTGCACTCAACTTAAGTCCAGATGCTAGGGACTCTTTTAAGAATAAGATTTCAAGTTGGTCAAGTTGCATACTTTCTTCACTTTGCGTGATTACAGAGGAGTAGCTTCCATCTCCTCTACGTTTTACATACGCTTCAATTTACCGGCTACCATATACGTTATCTTCGAAGATATTCGCGTATCACCAGTGGTGCTAATAGTCCAGCTGTCAGACCTACCATCAGTTCAGCTATCAGACCTGTGCCATCAGTTCAGTGATCGGATGTGCCATAAACCCGGCTATTATTCCTGCTATCGGATCAAACCAACCCCAAAACTAATGGAAAATAGATTGTTCAACTGATATCTGGACTGGCAGGTCTGTTAATTGTACTAATAGCCCGACTAATGGCAGGTCTGATAGCTGGACTGAAGACAAGTTTGAAAGCTGGACTAGTAGTCGAACTAATTGCCGGTCTGATAGCTGAACTGGTAGCAGGACTGATGACAGATCTGATAACTGGACTGAAAGATGGACTGGTATGACCTCTGAAAACTCCTTTATGCGAGACGTGGACCCTCACTGAAGCATCCAAGAAGATGAATGACTTTGAAAGAAGAGACTCCCGCTGAATTAGTGGAGCAAGACCCGATGGTAACCAGTGACGAAGGAGGTACAACAACGAGCTGTACGGAATGTATGAAAATTTCGTTAAACATCCGAAACTACAGTAGCCATTGTATGTTTAGCGAATTTATAAGCACTGGTTTTTAAGGGATTAGGCACAAGCGCACAGGTGAACTCTATCGGCTATCGAGGAAGTCAGTAGAAATGTGCTAGAATTCGGAAACCTAAGGACGCGATGTCGTAACCGAGAAGACTTAACGTGACGATTGTCAGAAGCAAAAGTAAGTAAGGACTTTAACTTGGCTTGCTGTTTGTTCCTAATGATGTCACATCACTGATAGCAATACTACGAAAAGTTTTAGTTCAACTTAAATCGAACAAAGTAAAACAAATGCCTAGGGAAATTTCACCGATCCGGTGTACCATTATGATGGTTTTCGATCGGTGTAAATAAAATATCTTTTGTCCGGATAATATTCTTACACGTATAGGTGAATTTCAAATCAATCCCGAATGAATTAAATATTATCCATCAAAGCGGTGAGAACAAATTATCCATACGGTGAATATGTGATTTTTATTTAAATCTAATTCGGAAAAAAAACCAATGCCCCAGCTGCATTTCAACCGTCGATTGGAGGAATGAATACATCGGACTGACGCCTCAACCCACCAAGCTACCAACTTATTGATAGGCCAGATACATGTTTCGGAAGAGGGATAATATTTAAATCACGCACTGAATTTATAACTCCAGTTCGGTTTTTTTTTCGATTCTAGTTATGTATTTTTAGTAACCATATTGTCTTTTACACCACCGGAGGAATGAATACACGAAGTAAGGGTATTAAATTTTAAACACCAATCGTGTGGTGTACTGCAGGAGTATTAATTCACTAAAAGGATACGAAAAAAATACATTATCCAGCAACTAGTGTTAAAAGGAGCCGAATATATTTTATAGTGAGCCCTCGCCTTTCGCGTTTACAAAACCATAACCACGTCACTTTGATAAAGTGCATTCATTGATGTTACCATCAGGTAAATTTTCCATTTATTTCATATAACCACATCCTTTCAAACAAACCTGCACGACCGTCATCCTCTGAAAAAGAAACACTTTAAAGGTAAAGGCACTTTTCTTTGAAAAGAAAATCCTTCGTGTACTATCTTCCATAAACTAGGATATCGTGGCTTCTAACATAACAGAGCCTATAAGAACGTCATTCACCAAGAACAAAGCCTACGCGCATATGGGCGGTTGCATCCATGCAACCTTAATTCATACCGTAATGCTCTGTATCTATGGCTGTATATTACTCAACTTTTAAAGAATGCTTGACATTTTAAGAAGTTGTGAGCAACAAAGCGAAAATGATTACAACCCCTTATATGATAACAGCAATGTAAGCTAAGCATCACTTGAAATGCACTCCCGGCCATCGTAGTACATACCGAGTATATACCAACCCGAGATATAGCATTATGGAAGGTCCTCTGAATACCTTAAAGAAAAGCTTTTAGTGTCGAAGCTAGGAGCATCGTGAATTGCAATGTTGGTTAGGGAAAAAGCTATTTACGTAAAAAGCGAGAAGATATCAAAAGAAGACACAAACCCAGCTCAGCCTCGTTACCACGACAACATTTAAGTACATATTGGATGTAAGTGTGATGTTTGTTCAATCCTAAAGTGCATACTCGTATTATTGTGAATTTGCCAAAGCGTTAGCGACAACGCTCAGGGTTCCAAGTGTCTACATCATGCTTTTCAACTCGAGTATACGGCAGATGTTTAGGAATCATCAGCAATTTATAACAGACAAATACTGCCGCGTCCTTCGTAACGTTTGAGTCAATTTTCTGGGAAGGATCTGCTTTGGGGAAGGTTTCCGTGGGCGTACCAATCTAAGGCGCGCACACACCAACCAAAGCAGGAGTCTTTGAGTTTTGGGGTGTATCCGTGGATGTGGATGTTGCTGGTTCAGTGGATCATTTATATTAAATTTGATAAGATACTGATACTTTAAACTTTTATGAGTTAAAATGATTTTCAGGGATTAAGGTAGTACATGCTGAGAGGGAAAACCAGGAACCAGTCGAAGTGGGTGTCTGGACCAGGAGCCATTCAATAAAACAAATTTGTAGCTCCGAACAGTGAATTTTGCATTTTCATTATTATGGCACAACGGCCCGTCGCACAGTGTCGCGAAATGGACAAAAATAAAAAAATATTATAGTACTATATATTGGATGTACAACTTTGCTTCCGCCGTTTTTCCCTGGAATTAAAAGCTTAATTGTCAAAAAGTATTGTACTTACAGATGTATTATTCAAAGTACTGTCCATCGCTAGCGACAACTTTCGCCCATCTCTCCGCCAATTTTCGGATTCCATCTCGGAAAAAGGAGGCGTCTTTCGACGCGACTTTTCGACTTCCTCGTACGAACGAAAATTCTGATCAGCCAGGCCGTGCGCCATGGAACGAAACAGATGGTAGTCGGAAGGAGCGTGTCTCGATGTCCCGTGGCTGCCACAGTGAACTGTCCAGTTTCCCGAAAACGAATGGCTACGTTCGAGGCCACCTGCTTAGCAAAAATATCTAAGGCGAGCAAATTTAGCAGGATATCAAGAGCAGCTGCCAGTGTAGTTCTAAAAGCCCCTGTAATGGTAATGCTCACAGTTCTTTAGAATTTCTCTAGCATACTTCGGTAAACCGCATAGTTGGGGGCAGTCCACTAGACGTTAATGCCAAGCAAAAGTATTGGTCGCAGGACTGAGAGTCAGAATACAGTCTTCGGTTCCAGGCATGAAGTGGGGCCTGGAACCGAAGACCTATGGCTTTCTTACACGAGTATAGCTCAACAGTCGCCTTAGCTACTCGTTCCTGAATATTGGGTCTCCACAACGGCTTCCTGTCCGAGATAACGCCCAGAAACTTTGACTTTTTCAGAGAGAACAAGTCTCATTCCGTTCAGCAATGGTGGATCGAATATTGGTGGCTTGTTCTCTGAAGATAACAAGTTCTGTTTTGGCCGGATTGACACCAATCCCAGCTAGCCTAGCTGACTTCGTCAGAATTGAGAGGTCATTCTGCATAATGTCACTAAGCACAGGGGAAAACTTCCCAGAGATTGCGATGGCAATATCGTCATACCTGCGCTCAGATGCTATACTCAAGCTAGTAAAAATAACCCTAGATGTTAGTAGTTGGTCTATAAGCCCACAGAGCGATCCATCTACATTTAGACCGATGAGAGAATAGTTTATAGTCGCAGGTGCGACATGGTTGAAAGCGCCCTCGATGTCCAGGAAAGCTTCCCAGGTATATTCTTTACAGCCGAAAGACCTCTCAATGTAACTCACCAGGGAGTGTAAGGCCGTGTCCACCGACCTTTCTTTCCAGTAGGCATGCTATGATGCAGGCGCAAGGCGTATTGGAATAGTAGCACGCAGGTGTACATCAATGAAAACCTTTGGCAGAGTTGACGATAGGCTAATTGGTCCGAGGTCATTCGGACGCGCATGTGAACTTTTCCCCACCTTAGGGATAAAAATAACCTCGGACGCTGACCATTCGCGAGGAATGTAGACCAGTTCCAGACAGGCCCTAAGGACCAGGATCCAACATGTGGTGCAAAGCTGTTGAAATGATACCGTCAGGTCCAGCTGATTTGAACGACTCGAAACTAGATGTAGCCCAACGATTTCTTTCTGCTGAGAGAATGGATTCAAAGTCGCAAGAAACAACCAGTCCCTCGTCCGCAGAAGAGTGGGGCACTGTTTCTGTCGGGATGCCTGGAAAATGCGTGTCAAACAGCAGTTTAATAGTATCCTTACACGAGGTACAGAACCCATCCTGTTCCAGTGTAAATCTGGGTATGGATGGGTCAGTAGACAGAATCCTAGGAAGTCTGGAGGCTTCGCCCGAGCCCTCGAAGTGCTCGCAAAAATTACACCATGACCGGCGTTTCGCTTGCCTGAGTTCTCTCTTGTCCAGCACTCTATGATTTAGCCTAATGTTTGAACGGAAAGTCTGGCTTACCGACTGTCTTTCAGATACGTAAGCAAGGTTTCGCCGGCCTTTTTCTCATCAAACTTGTTGAGATTTGCATACCTGCTGCTGACACTAGATCGTTCCTAAGGGCGACCACAGAGTAAAAGCTGAGCTGGATACAGGCGTTCTGATTGTGAACACTCAGCGAAGCAAAACATTCACGTGAAACGTGCTAATGGAGCTTTCCCTGTCCATGCTATTGCTGAAGCTCAAGATCACATTCGTAATTGTCCGGTGTATTCGTTTCATTTTTTTTCTGTGTGTTATGAATGGATTTTACATAGAAAATCACGAGACAAATACCAATATTATCTTGAACTTTAGCAATAGCATGAACAGGGAAAGCTCCATGAACACGAACGTTTCCCTGTGTGGTCGCCCTAAGGCCTGATAAAGTTTTGAATGAGTTCGGGTGGCTTTGTAACGGTAAGAAGCGACCTACAACTGGGGTCGTTTTTTCTGATCGTCCAAAGCCTTCCTTCCGCTCGGTGGGGCCCATTTCTCGAAACTTCTTGGAGTACCATGCACAGTACACTTATTTTAGAAATACGTCGATTTTTTCGCGTCCAAATTAAAATATTGCTTTTATTTTCCTCACTAACTTTTTCCTATTTTTCACTCAAACCGCACTTTTCTGCTTATTATGCTATTATCACAAACATAGTGAACTTCTTTCAAAACTTTTCACTATTTCAAGATACACATATTTACTTTGTTATAACCTGAGCCAATAAAACACCATCAATCTAACTACTTCGAAGAATTTTTACGAAAAGGGAATAAAATAGTTTGAGCAACTTTTTTTTCAGTACTCTAGCTATTTTTATATGAGACGGGCCAAAAATCAATGGAGTAAAGGCAGGATAGGACACACGAAAAAAGTCGTGAGTCATGGTTTCAAGACACTTAACACGACTTTCGCCAGTTCTGCTTGTCTCCAGCATGGTTTCTCAACACGGCATTTTCCAGGAATGTATCCACCGTGTTACAGGAGGGACACCTACGCAAGAAGTTCTAGTTAACAAAAGCCCATCTATTATTACCTCATTACAAGCGTACTAATACAACGGATCAACAATTCACAAAAACACATCAAAGAATACGAAATTAAGATGATCCCATTCAATCTTCATGAAGTTTTTAATGATAATCTCGATACTGATTCGTGTCACAATTATCGAACCCCCAGTCAGATACGAAGGATTATTTAAATATCCAAAAGGAACTTTAGCTTCCATACCGCTGAACATTCAGAATATTGGAAATTATTGCTAAGACGAGAGTATCCCAAGAAAGGAAACATTCCATAACAAGATTGAGACGAGAGCATACTTTTGACTCTTGTCTTCCCCTTGCGTACAATAAAACGGACGAACGTTTGAGATGAACCTCCGGATTCCGGAACGTACCCAATAGTCGGAAAAATAATGAGATCGGAATGATTCGACTCGTCCGGAGATATTAATGAATGGATGAATTTTTAATCATAATTTCGATAGAATTAATGAGTTTGCTATCTGAATGACAAGATGGATTTATGTTGGAATGTTTCGCTTTGTGAATTGAAGAATATTTATTTGTGGAAATTAAAGCTTCAATTAAAGTGACGGCTTGATATGAATAAGGTTGCGTGGATGCAAACTGAGGTTCAATGAAACTGGTTTAAATTTATTTTTAATCGAAATTTGTATTATTATTTTTTTCGGGTGAGTTTCCCTCGAGATGAATAATTTTCAATAGAGATTAACGTTTCTCGAACAAATTCGGGCAGATCGTAATTTCTTAAGCAGAATTTAATGGACTGATGGGGCAACGTTCACGCGGAGGGAGGATCAATACCCGCAATAACCATATCTAGGCTCACCCCAACGAAATTCAACAGTCTCGATTCCAAAACGAATATATTTATATATAAATTTTATCCTTCCGCAACAGTTAAATTCGAGTGGATTTCTTCAATTACTTCAAAACAAAGTATTGCCTATACTGGATGATATGCCAATACTCCAAAGAAGCCACATTTGATGGCAGATGGATGAGTGTCCGTCGCACGATCCCGGAACTACTAAGGATTTTTAAATAGTGAATTTTCTGGAATGTGGATTGGTCGATTTGGGCCAGTCGCATGGCCTTCGCGAAGTCCTGACTTGACCCCTTCGATTTTTAGTTATTGGCTTAATTGAGGGATGATGTCTATTGTCTATTGTCTCTCGCGAACAGCTGCTACAAAGAATTCATGCAGAAAGCATCAAAATCAGGGAAACCCGGGAAGAAATTCTTCGGGCGGTTTCGTTTGTTGCAAGAAGATATCTACTTATAATGTGCCTCCGACATAGAGGTGGCCAGTTTCAACATCGCTAAAATAAGATCATCTATCACTATTTTTTTAATTTGTACCAGTTTTGTTATTTTAAAAAAAAGTTCGTAAATTAAGGAAATATAATTTCGCTGTTAAGCCGTAGTTTAAGTAAATTTGTTTCATCTCAAGACCATGTTTTTTTTACCTTTAAAATTTTCAAGTCCAAATGTATCAGAAAAGCAATACCGTTGGAAAGCCAACGTATTAGGGCAATTTTTGTCAAATTTGCAGATTTGCCACTTCAAAGTACCGTTACACAATATCAATTAAATTTTCGAAGAAAAACAGATTTTGACATTTTTTCAAAGTTTGGATAGTTGTATCCCTGAAGTAACGGTGATTTTCGGAATCAGAAAAAAAGTTAGTTTATAAGGAATTTGATGTAGTTCTAGAAAGTGATATCAAATCACAAGTTCGGTGATTGGGGCAAATTTTGATTTTGTTTGTAAAGATTAAGGACTTAGATTTGAAAATTCGCGAATGTTTCATTTTTAAGTGGAAAAAACGTGGTCTTGCAGTTATTGCGTTTCTAGTAATGTAAGATCGGCATAGTAGTCGATTTGTTCTACATCAAAACCACGTTTTTCCACTTAAATATGAAACATTCGCGAATTTTCAAATCTAAGTCCTTAATTTTTACGAGCTGATCAAAAGCTAACATAATGGGGCAACTTTTGTCAACTTTGCAGAATTGTCTGTTCAAAATACCGTTACAATATTAACTTTTGAATTTTCGATGACAAACCGATTTTGAAATTTCTTCAGAGTTTGGATAGTTGTATCTTTAAAGTAACGGTGAATTTCGGAATCGGGAGAAACCGTTTTATATAAAATTTTATGTAGTTTTAAACAGTGATGTCAAATTCCAGATTTGATAATGGGAAAGTGGTAAATTTTGATTTTGTTTGGCAAGTCACGGTTTTTGATGGCAATCACGAAAACAGTTATATCTCGGTAACGGTTAAAGATATGTCAATTCCATTCGTACCATTTTCCTCAAACAAACTACGAAATAACCCCTATCAGTAAGGCCCTCCCAGCGCAGGACACCCTGTATAGCTTGCATTACACGATACGAGTGCGAATTATCATTGAATGAAATTTCGACTGTGTTTATTGACCCTTAAGCGCATATTCAAGTTGTTAAGAATAAAAAGAAGTGCAGCACTGCGAGTCGAAGTCAAAGTGACTCAACCTCGCTATCTACTACCGCACAAAAATAATCATACGAATACGAACCTGGCTTGGTCGAGCTGATTCCCCCATGGATTAAGGCAGCTCCTGATGAGTAAAATTTATGGTGTGGACGAAACCAAGCGAATGGGTGAATTGGGCTCTGACTGATATTCTTTTTTTTTTGGATAATGGATAGCGATGACCAATGACCCACTCCACCGTCGTCATTTAGTTGCGACTGAAAAGCATTCATTAGCCGTTTTGTTTTGTTGTTTTTTCTTTTTTTTTTTTTTGTACAACGAAGCGAAACACTCCCCAATATAGGTATAACTATAAGAAAAATATTTCAGCGTACGGATCTATCTCGTTATCAACAGAATTTTGTTATAAATGTAATATCTATGCTTAGAAGATCCTAACGTCAATCTTTATTCCCTTACAGACAACCGGCTTTGGTGGCCTTCCCGACGTCACAGAACATTCCAACATACGACGCTCCATAACACGACAAGATTCCCTGGCCAACTCCGAATCCACCGATGCGGCCAGCATACAAAAATCAAAAAAACAAATCAAACCAGCACCTACAAAACGAAGATATTGTGTTTTTAGTTTTTCAATCGTCACAACACTAATACTAATCGTCACAGTGACCGCTCTCATATATCAACTTTTACTAAGAGCGCCCAATCGAAATTCGCACGACCAACGATTACGAATCGTGCGACGAATATTAAAAGAAATTCCTCTGATTGACGGTCATAATAATTTAGCGTGGAATATTCGAAAGTATTCGCACAATAGTTTAGATGTCTTAGATAGAACACACAAGGATGTAGAGGAGGCATCAATTTGGCAAAGACCGTGGTGGTCGCAGACTGATATAGCGAGGCTGAAAGAGGGCCTGGTGGGAGGTCAAGTTTGGTAAGTTTTGTCAAAGCAATGAGAAACATTTATTATTAACCAAAGTTCAAATCACTATATCTTCCATCTTCAGGTCGGCATATGTTCCGTGCGAAGCTCAAGGATTGGATGCAGTCCAAATAGCGCTAGAACAAATCGATATCATTCACAGATTCTCGGAACAATATCCCAAGGAATTGACGCTAGCAACAACAGCCGAGGAAATTCTAGCTGCCCACAATAAAGGTCGGATTGCATCCCTAATAGGCATTGAAGGTGGTCATGCTCTTGGCTCATCATTGGGAGTACTCCGTTCGCTACATTCGCTCGGTGCACGTTATATCACGTTAACGAACCAGTGCGACACATCCTGGGCCGGTTCGAGTTCCATGTCTATGGACAAAGGTCTCAGTCCATTCGGCAAGTCAGTCATCACAGAAATGAACCGACTGGGCATGATGATTGACCTCTCGCACTCATCGGATGCAACCGTGCGTGATGTCCTGCAGCATACACGTGCTCCCGTAATTTTCTCCAATTCGGTTGCCCGAAACATATGCAACTCGACACGTAACATACCGGATCAGATACTGCGTGCGGTGGCGGACAACGGAGGACTCATAATGATTAGCTTCGAGTCCCAACATGTGTCCTGCGACGAAACATCCACCCTGCATGACGTGATTGCCCACATAAAGTACATTCGCTCCATAGCCGGAATACAGCACATCGGAATCGGAGCACGATACGATGGAATGCAATCGCCACCTGTTGGTCTGGAGGATGTATCCAAATATCCGAACTTGCTTGCCACCCTCCTGGAGGACTCAAATTGGAGCGAGGAGGATATCGAAATGTTGGCAGGCAAGAATTTTCTTCGAGTTCTCAGCTCGGTGGAGAATGTTCGTGACTATTGGAAACGAGCTGAAATCCCACCCGTCGAGGTAACGGAGGCCATCAAGAAGTCTCAGTGTGCGTCAATGTCGTCATGACCCTTCGTGCGTAGTGTGACGGTGGCTCGAAATCATACGAAAATTGATTCATAAAAACGAGCGGAGAGCGATGAAAATGGACCGAATGCGGGCTCTCGAAAAGGATACGAAATGAACATGAGGCAAATCGTAGTACATATAATGCAATGAAATGTAAAACAAGAAAATACTCGTACATACATAGATACACACCCTTAATCAGATTAAATTTTATATAACAAAGCGTACATATTCCACGAAGCATTAAAAAGGACACAAGCACCGAGTCAGAGAAAATAATGAATTACAGGAAAAAAAATTCAGAAAATAAAAATGAAATTAAATTAAGGGACGATTATGGACTTAATTGAAAGGTAAATTGATTGAGCGGTGGATTAACTAAGTTAAGGTATTGCTGTTGTGATAATTGTGATAAAAACTTACAACAACATGCATTGTATAAAAGTTCATTGTCTTATACAAATCACAAAGAAAACATAAATTGGTTAAGTAATAAACTTAAGAAGTTTTTATGTAATTTGTTGCGTTTCATTTAAGTTCTGCTATACTCATTACTCATTTGCCCTTATCCCTAGTGGGGCATAGCGCGTCAACTATTCCATGTGGCTTAGGCTTAGGTGACGTTTCGTTGGAATAAAGCAGCATGCACCTCCTGCTCCCATTTAGTCACCTACCTTGGGCAAGTTGGAAGATCTTACTCAATTGTCCTAACCCCTTGTGGGGCATAGCGCGTCAGCTGTTCCATGTGGCCCAGTTGACGTTTCGTTGGCATAAATTGGTTTCAGAGAATGCAGTTGTGAGCACACACCTCCTGCACATCCATGGCCATGAACGTTGTCGTGGACGGGATTCGAACCCGAAACGTCGGTAGTCAAACATGAGACTGATGCCTCCCTCAACACACTGCGCTACCGGTCGCCCTGCACCGTAAGGGAAGACAAACAAGCATCCATGCCAACAAACGTCGTGAACGGAACTTGAGCTCATAACGACCATAGTCTGATATACATAACACTGACGTCTCTACGCACTAAGCTACCGGTCGCCCTCTATTTGGATCCAGCTATGGTAAGTTATCTATTCTGATTTTTTTTCCTTTTAAAGTAGAAGGTATAATGAAGTGTAATGCACGCTGTATGCACCGGAAGGTGCTCACGGGGACTGAGCCGATAGTTGACGAAGGGACCGGCCACGCTATGAGCGTATATTCTTCAACGAGCATGTGCTTGATGTATGTATGTTAGCTGCCGCAGCGGCGTGTATCGACTGATGCGATGAAAATGGAGTCTTTTCTCACTTCACGCACCTGAAGATAGGCAAACAAAGACTTGTATGAAATTGAGTCCAACTGACCAAGGAACAAAAACAATATTTTCGAAAATAGATGTCGCTAGAAATTCACATTATAGACCCTTCAGCCTCTAATTCATAGATCCACGACCGACAACAAAACAAATTCACATTATAGACCCTTCAGCCTCTAATTCATAGATCCACGACCGACAACAAAACCGGAAACATTCCAAGTAAGACTTGAACCTTTATCTCAAACTATCAACCAGAGGAGGACGTGGTAATGTCCCCTGAAGGATAATTTTAACTGTTCAAATAAAAAATTTGCCAGTGGGAACGGGGCCGAAGGTTGCTCGGTGGCCGTAAAGGTCGAGCAGTACCATTTGCTGAAGAAATAGGCACCTCAACCAGCTCAGCAGCGGTCTATGCTTGGTGCAGCTCATTTTAGGATATGTTGGCGGGGTTTTCGCCGCCCATTGCCCCTGTCCTTTACGTATGTGTTACTAATTCATAGGTCTTGAGAAGAAAACACAAACAAATGGGCAGCAAAAATTGAGAATAAAAAAAGAGCGACAAGGAGGGAATGATTGCCGGGCGGCTCAGGCGCCCTTGCGCACGCATCAGGGGTTCAGTTCTTATTAGACCCTTGGCCATCCTAACCCTCCCTACCATGAGGTTGGAAAAGAGTAGATACAAAACTGGTGAGAACATAAAATTATATCTTCCATAATAAAAGACAAACTTGTGTCTCATGTTAGGCGTCAGGTAGCCTTTTCTGAAATTCGGGTGGGTTATTGCCGGTTCGTTGTCTCTAGCCTATTACATTTTTAACACAAATTAACAAACATAACCGTCAGAACGAGTTTCTATTGATTTATATACAGATGGCTCTAAGACTGGGAAAAGAGTGGGTGCGGGTGTATACTCTGAAAGCCTAGGAGTTAATATCTCCTTTCGTCTACCGGATCACTGCAGCGTTTTTCACGCGAAGGTCTCGACGATTGCAGAGGTTTTGGCATGGCTAGGACGGCACATTGTAGCCTCTAGATACATCACTATATAAACGGATAGCCGGGCTGCGATAAGATCCATCGACTCCGTTTCCACCTCATCTAAGTTGGTGAAAGAGTGCCGCTTCGCCCTCATTGAGCTCGGAAAATTTTTCAACATTTTATTGTGCTGGATCCCTGGCTACAGTGGTTTTGCTGGCAATTGCATGGCTAACGAGCTAGCTTTTGCAGGGACTGGAGAGTTCGTAATTGAGTCCGCGAAATTGGAATACCCATTGCAGCTTCCAAAATGAAACAAAATGAAAATAATGGCAGATGCGGTTGGCAGGGCTAATACAATATGGAGTATCGGCAGACCTGCCAAGTGGCAAAACCGATATGGCCAAGAATCGATCCTGGCCGGTCTTCCAAACTTCGATCAAGGGATAGAAGGCATATTAGCGTGTTAGTCGGGGTTATCACTGCGCATTGTCTGATCGGCGAACACGCCAGAAAACTCCAACTTCCTTACAAGGATTTTGTAGGAGTTGTGATGACGAGGATGAGAAGGAAAGTAGTTCCCATGTTCTTTGTGCTTGTCCTGCCTTAGACATAAGAGGGATGAAATCCTTGAGTCTATCTTCTTCCGAGATTTGGATGACCTGAAAGATATGGATGTCAACAAGCTATTTCATTTCATTGCCACTTCCGGCTGGTTCAATGATTAATCTATGCAGGTTAATCTCTAATTATCTATGCAGGTTGGTAGATACCGTGGGTATCACAATGAACCCTTTTGTGGTCTTAGTGAGCTGTGACAATTCATGGCAACCCCTCTAACCTAACCTAACCTGTCCTTTGTCCAAAATTGGACTGTTGCGCCAGTTATGTTATGCTGTTAACCGGTTCAGCCATACGGTGTCTTAAAGCTGTTTGAGGCCGCCGCGATATCAACAATATCAAGTGTCCCTGGTAATAATCATCAAACGAAAAATTAACAGACTCAAAATATCCAGCCTTATCAATCTTAAAGCTTTAGAAGATACTTACTTAAAGTTTGCTCTATTAAATTCGCGTCAAACGAAGCTAAACACACTCGAAGCACGTGTCACCAGTATAGGGCAAAGGTTATCATCATCTCCGTGTATACGCAGCGAAAATTCCAAGAAATCAAATTTCCTCTGAAAGCCTTCGTATGTCATTCACTATAACGCCATTAGGACATACGATGGAACTATATTCTATTCCATATAATGAAATTTGAAATATCTTCCATTCTCCATATGTATACAAGCGTCCAGCACTCACAAATCCTCCTGTTGTATAAAAAAAAGGAATCCCAACTTCCTTCAACAAACACACCACTCAATTTACTTGAGTAAATTGACCGGCAAGCATCTGTCGTTTCGAATTTCTCTCTGTTCTTGGTAAAAACAGAAATCCATCATACAACCCAAATAGAAATCACTGTCAAGTCTTATGCTCCTACCAAATTCATATCGAGATGTCAAATTATTCTGATAAAGATAGAAAGGACACTCTTGAATTCCCAAACGGGCTTTGGGTTGCGTCCTTTTGAGTTACAAGAAGAACTTTTCGCAAAGTTATACAAGCCCCGGAGATTCGGATTGTGCCAATCGCAAGGTTCCGGTTCAAACTTTTTGACTTTTTTATCAAGTCATCCATAATTACAAAGGGATAAGTCCACCCACTGAGTATCCGGCATGTAGAATTTAGTGTCTACGTATCTACAAACCGTGTCACAAACGGTTGGGCTTGAACTCTATCCGCAACTGTAGCCGACAGAAGATGAATTTAAGTTTACTCTATGCGCCCAATTTACCACATGCTCGAAAATAAATAATGAAAACTGAAAAGGACACTAAACGGTCGATGATTCCACCCTCATTTCGATTGTTAGCCTTGATATGGGCACTTCTATAGTGTTTTGCTGCTACGGTTTCGTCCCATTCCGATCCGGCGTCATTTCAAGGATACGACTGTATGCGAATAATTCAAGCGGAACGGGAAACTTTTCGACTTTTTACTTTTGTATCCGAAGGAGTTATTCTGCTGTCACTATCCATTTGTTGTATTCTTTTCAAGTAAAGTAAACGAAAGAAAGCATGAAACATTTTTTTTCGGCCTTGTAAGGAATTGGCTTTTTATTTCAAAGGACACTGCTAGACTATAGAAGACAGAAGTCATGGACCTGATAATATCGCTGAATTCTTTAAGTTAAATTTCGAGTCCAAGCAAGCAGAAGCTGCTACAAAAGTCTGAAAAAAAATGATTGCAAGAGCAGGATAGTGAAAAGGTCCTGTCTGCTGGATTTGTGCCAAAACTGGAAATGAACGACGATTGCCATTTTGCCGTCTGAAACGTGGGTAACACACAGAGTGGCGAGACTGGACGGATCCTTTAGCATGCAATTTTCTATTCGGTTGAGTCATCATCCGTAATCAAGATGCAATTTAGCTGTAACAGCTGAAGTGTATCGTCAAGGACTCTTATGATATTGGATTTGATTTCATGACGATATTAGTGGCTAATAGGAGGGATGATTCCCATTACTAATTAGTACGATAATCGATAGAGTTAAAATATAAACGACATACAATATTATCTCGATTGGTTGTTGACAGATGATTGATGCTTGGTTTAATTTCAGGCCCTTAGATGGGTAGTCAGGGACAATTAGTGCTGCAAATGCGATTAAGTTATTAGAGCGTAATACCATGGGGGTTTTGCTCAATGAGTCGGTTGTTAGTAGCAAATAAATTTGTCCTCCTTGCAGGCGTTTTATGAAAATGGAGAAGAACGGTTTGATCGGTGGCTCGATATCTGTGGGTGAATATTAGAATATTCTATAGGAGGCTCCTGAAGACCAACAATACTCTCTTTGGGAACGTCTCACATTTATGATTTCACTGGTGGTATTTAGGTGTATCAGAGATAAGTTCGACCAAAGCCACAGTAAGGTTCAGGTCCATGAAAACGATTGGATGATCCTTCTCTAGCGCTCGGAGGCAGTGGTCGTTCGGTCACTGCTCTACAATAGTAATCTAGAACTCGGGCTTCAAATCCCGGCGCGATCAGAAACTGCCTGTGGGTACTAGTAGTACTCTCACAGTGCTCTGAGCTTGTCAGTGTAAAGACGGCGCGGATAGGGGGTGATGCTAGCAACTACACTTCCAAAAAGTAGATATGCTATCGAAACGTTGACGCGTTCATGCCCCTGGAGGGGTCAAGACAATTAACAATCCGCAGCCTCGTTCCCCTAAATGCTCTGGTGGCCTGGCACCCAACACAAGAAGACTCGGTTTTTGGTTGCCAACAATTGGAGTAGTTCGTAATACTCCTTCACAAGTTTTGAAGAGACCTTATACTATAGGTATATGAGGAGAGCGCTTTTATAGCTGCTTGGCTGTCTGAGTAGATAGCAATGTGAGCACCACGAAGTCCAGTTTCCAAAATTACCCTGGCGCAGACCTCAATGGCGTGGATCTCAGCTTGAAAAACGCTAGGCGAGACTCCCATTGCGATCGAAATCCAGGTGTTGGGCCCAAAGACACCTACACCAACACCCTGTTCTATTTTATGGTAGACGCATCGGTGTACCACTTAATACATCTAGGGTCTGGACAGGGTGTGCAATTTTCCCATTCAGAGCGGTCAGCGATGAGGGCTGAAAATTTTCTGACGAAGCAAACCTCCGTGATCATGTAATCTGATCTCGAGCAGATCTGCACGTCAGGAATCTGATTCAGAATGCTCATGCACGTCGGAAGTTAAACGAAGTCTAAGAGCATTTAGAGCTGCTAATTTTTGAATGAATATATTCAACGGAGTAAGTCCAATGATCGAATCCAGGGCTAGCATAGGACAAGTGCGCATAGTTCCAGTGATGCGTGGAAGCTTATTACACTTCAGTAAGACTGAAGATTTCGGAGTTTTCGGCCACCACACCAGCGGTGCGGAGGTCACCATGGGCCGCCCCAGCATGGTGTATAACCACTCAATTATCTTTGGGATGAGCACCCTTGTTCGTCCGAAGAGACTTCTGCAAACACACGTTGTGCATGTGGCTTTGCTAAGTACATTATCTATGTGAATATTCCAGGTGAATTTCGACTCTAGTGTTAACCCGAGACATTTGACTTCAGTGGAATTATCTAAGGTCATGCCGCCTAACGAAATTGGAACCAATGTTATATTTCGCTTTCGCGTGAATGGCACAGCGACGGTTTTCTGTGGGTTTACATGTAAGCCCACAGCAACACACCAGTGTGAAACTATGTCAAGGGCCGACCCCATCACCTCCGTCATGGTAGATTCGAATTTCTCCCTGACTATGACAGTTAAATCATCCACGTACCCGATAGTAAGATAACCGCCCTCGTTAAGCAAGGAAATCAGCTCGTCCACGACAAGGGACCACAAAAGAGGGACAGAACGCCACCTTGTGGACAACTCTTTACGGCATTCATACCTAGAATTGAGTGAATATCCCGTTTACGGAGCATGGCATCTATCCATGCAATGGTAGCCGGCGGGATGTCCCTGAGTTCCAGTGCTTTGGAAACGCACTCATAGCCGGAGATGAAGGCCTCATCCCTTGTTTCGCTAAGGAGTCCCCCCAGTTTTTTCTTTTCCCGCCCATGGGAACCTCACGGTCGGGATGTTTTTTTTTTTGTGGGTAGAGACGGCCGAGGTTCACTGCAATCTGGACCACGAAGCGGAAAAGGTGACACCTGAGCTTGTTGAGGAAATGCTCTCCTTTCTTTCTACATTCCAAATTTCATCCTCCTGTTGTGTTGTCTTTACCTAGAGGTTTTTTTTTTAATATGGATGGACAGAGGCAATGAGCGGCAAAGTCTCACGCCCGTATCCCGAGTCTCATCCCGCGGCTTAGCTCACAGAGGGGGCAATTTTGACAGCTGTCACTCTGGACCTTAATGGTCACATGCGCTCCGTCCATTGACACCTCCGGGTGTCGTCATTCGTCCATTACAAAACGTCAACTAAACATCACGTACCAGTAGTTGACACACTTTATTGCTGCATAAACGGCAAGCAACGATTTATGTAGCCCAACAAAACTCCTTATATGTTTTTTTTTTGTTCTTGGATAGTAATGGTTGTATAAATAGCCTCATTAAATTAATCACACTCTGCATTCAGATTTTACGAAATTCTACCAAGTCAGTGATAAAGGATCAAAGCCACGATTATATGTGTTAAACGAACCCTTCAAGGCCCCGATAAAAACCATAAATCCTAGCACCCGTCTGATTTTATGGCCGATTGCTATCACATTGTTCTAATGTGGCTACGAGAGCCATAAACTTCTCATTCCTGTTCCGTTTCGTCTATTATTCCATTATGGCATGTAATTACATTACGATATCCCCTTTTAATGGCGCCAAGTCACACAGAACGGATCGGACACAGGACGTTACTTACGGTGGCAACTTAGTCACATTTGAATTTTCGCGCAAAACTAATTATAGGGCCATTTTATCATTTTCCATGCTTCTCAAAAGCATTTCATTTCGAAAGTCGTTCTAATTAAAAATGAAAATTCTACGAACTGGAGGCGATCTAATTAATTTTAACGGCTCAAAAGGCGACTTTTTTTATTCCTTAGTCATTCAATGGCCCGCCCGCCCCCTGTTCGTGATTCGTGAATGATGCGTTACGTTACTGCTTCCCGATCCTTATTTCAAGCTTTCGGGCTGTAATGTTGTCATAAAAAAAATGAATAGACACACACACACAACCTCAGAATTAAATTTAATTTAATGTTCTCTCGCACCGGTCGGTCGTTACTGTAGAACGATAAAGTTGGGAAGAATCCTTTTTTTATTTTTATTCCCAGCGTCCCGCAAAAGAAATAACATAATTACCGAGTGGTTCCCGTCGTGCTTGCTGGTTAGGTAGGTTACTGAGGTTCAAGCAAAAAAAAACTTAAAAAGCGTAAAAAATGAATGGTTGCTCGCGGAATGGTGGTTTTCATCAATTCATATATCCGTATATACGATTACGAGTATACTTACAGTTTTTCCTTGTCATGCGGTAATGACAAGGAGAACTCCAGACATCGGAAAATGAGCATTACAAAGGAGAGAAATGGATTAACATAAAATATAACCGAAAAAAGGGTTTCACCATAATGGAAGTCTGATTTATGAGATGAGTTCCTTTTCATTTTATGTTTCCGGGGAAAAAAAATGGAAAGAAAGGATTCAGTTTTTTTCTTTCTATCACCTACTTCATCTGGACTTGAGTTGCTGAAGAGATATTAAAAGGTCAGAGGCAGACGCTCTGAAAAAGGCAATTGACTTTATTCGTGGGCGAGAAGAACATCGCCCTAAAAAGAACTTAAAAGGATGTATGGACAATAGGCGAGATTTGTGGTTTATTACTGTTGAAAATTGGTTCTTTTAATTATCCGCTTTCAAACCATGTTGCTTTGGTGATCTTTTACTGTAGCTGCAAGTTGTTGATTACTGTAATGGTGGCAGATATTCGGATAAGGTGAAGAATGTTATAACAACTTTCTGGAGATTTACTGGAAGTTTTGCAGCTAAGGGAGTTATATCACCAACAGGACATATTTTGTTGGTTTGCTTGTTTAAAATGCATATCTCCCACCCTCAATACGGTGATATGAGTATGTAGGTTAGGTTAGGTTAGGTTAAGGGGCTGCCATGAAACAACACAGCACACTTAGACCTCTCATGGGTCCATTGTGATACCACCAGTAACAAAAACACCTCTCTAAGAAACCAAGGTTCCGAACCAGCCTGTGCTGGCAATGTAGCGATTGAGCTGTATCACACTCATATCCTTGAGGTCCTCCATATCAAAGTAGAACCAGGAGCCCAGGAATTTCTTCCTCCTGATGGCCAGTGCCGGACAGCGGCATAGAAGGTGCAAGACACTCTCCTCCTCATCCACATCCTCACAACTCCTGCAGTAGTCATGATGAGGAAGACGGAGCCTCCATGCGAGCTCACCAATGGGGCAGTGCCCTGTGATAGCCCCCACCACTCTAGCAATGTGCTTTCTATTCAGTGCCAGCAAAGAGGCAGATCGGCTAAGGTCGAATTTCTGCCAAATCATTCTCGTCGTTTGGCAAGTACGACTATTGAGCCATCTGGTATTTGCCCTATCCACTGCCACAGATTTAATTGCCACTTTGCATGATGCAATTGGCATTCTAATGTCATTGCGGTGTCCATCGACGACACCGGTTGCCCCCTCGTGCGAAAGATCGTCCGCCCTACAGTTGCCCGCAAAGCCACTGTGACTCGGTATCCAGCAAAGGGTAATGTTGAAAAAGTAACTCATCTCCATAAGGGCCGAGCGGCACTCCAGAATTGTTTTCGATGTGGTGAGAACAGAGTCAAGTGAGCGAATCGCAGCCTGACTGTCCGTATACCTAGGTAGATAGTAATATCTCTTGCAGTCACGACATGATTCCTCAACCAGGTCAGTGCTTCCGAGATCGCCGAAACCTCGGCCTGCAGGACACTACAAAACTCGGGAAGGCGGTAGGATAAGTTAATTCCCAGTACCTCCGAGTGTATACCAATCCCAACACCAATCCCAGGAGATCCAGGTTGCACAGGATAGCCGCGTGGCCAGTGCTCGAAGTACGCCATTGGCCTGTTTCTCGAAGACGCAGGGCCGTATTCCCCGCCAGCTGTTCGCCAAATATGTCAAGCGGGAGCAAGTGTAGCAGCGTGTCCAAGCTGGCTGACGGAGTTGTTCTAAAGACCCCCGTCGTGGCAATCGCTGCTAGTCTTTGCACTTTACTTAACAGGCGACAATAGGACGCCACTCTTAGTGCTGCCCACCAAACACAAATGCCGTGAAGTAGAATTGGCCGCACAACCGCGGTGTATAGCCAGTAAACCACCTTCGGTTGCAGGCCCCAGTTCTTACCAACCGCCCTCCTGCACGAATAGAGCGCAGTAGTGGCTTTATTCACCCGCTCATAGATGTTGGGCTTCCACGTCAATTTCCTATCAAAGATAAGGCCCAGGAACTTCGCTCTATCACTGAAGGCCAGTTGCTTGCCATCCAATGATGGAGGCTCAACAGGAGGCAGCTCCTGTCTTCTAGTAAAGAGCACAAGTTCGGTCTTGTGAGGGTTGACACCAAGGCCACAGTGGCCTGCCCATTCGGTGAGTATGCATAGAGTACTCTGCATCAACTCACTAAGGACTCCCGGGAATCTTCCGGAAACAGCAATGGCAACATCGTCTGCGTAAGCCGTCACCCTGAAACCAAGCTCTTCCAATCTCAAAAGCAGTCCATTGACCAGAGAAGAGGGGACAATATGCCCCCTTGTGGGGTACCCCGGCATACATATCTACTGACGGATGAAGTACCCATAGTGGTACTAATAATCCTAGATGTTAACAGGAGACTGATAAGTTTGCAGAGCGATTCCTCAACCTGCATTTTTAAGAGCGCTTCGATGATCGCACTAGGTTTAATATTATTAAACGCTCCCTCGATGTCTAAAAACGCAACCATGGTGTATTCCTTGTATTCAAGGGATTTCTCAATACAACTAACTAGAGAGTGCAGAGCAGTGTCCACTGATCTACCTTTCCAGTAGGCATGTTGCGATGAAGATAGTAACAGAGGCGGAATAGTATTTCGAAGATGGGTATCGATTAGCCGCTCCATTAGTTTCAGCAAGGTCGAAGAAAGGCTGATAGGACGAAGGTCGTTAGCTCGCGCGTGTGAGCTGCGCCCAGCTTTCGGGATGAATACAACTAGAACTTTCGTCCAGATGCGCGGAACATATCCCATTTTGAGACATGCGGTTAGGATGATCTCCACCCAAGGATAAACAATATCCAATGAGTACTGTAAGTCCGCAGGAATAATGCCATCGGGTCCGGCGGATTTAAACGGTTCGAAGCTGTCGATCGCCCACAGAATCTTTTCTTTCGACAGAATGGACGCAACATCACATGCTGTCGGATGACCAGAAAGTGGGGCTCCAGCAGAGCTAGTCACCGTGCTGCCAGGAAAGTGTGTGTCAACCAAAATTTCAATGGATTCTTTACTTGACGATGTCCATGAGCCATCCTGCCTCTGCAGAAGAGTAGGCAGAGGTGGGTTCGTCGACAGAGTTTTACGGAGTCTAGAGGCCTCGCTACAACCTTCCACGTGTTCGCAGAAGCTCTTCCACGAGTTGCGTTTAGCTCCCCTCAACTCTTTGTTGAAAAGGCTAAGTTGCCTTTTATAGGATTGCCAGTCAGACTCCAGCCTAGAAGCTTTTGCCTTATTAAAGGCCTTCCTACATGTAGTCCTAAGCTCGGATAACTTACCGTTCCACCATAGTGGCTTCTTCTTTCCTGTATGTGAACTGGCAGGACACGATGAGGATATCGCCGCATTAATTACACCGGCTGGTTTTCGATCCGGATTCTCCTGTGTCGATCACATTAACACCTTGCGAATCATCATCGAGCAATGCGCTGAATACGATTCTCCGCTTCACTTGCTTTTCATCGATTTCGAAAAGGCTTTCGATAGTGTGAACCGGGATTCTATATGGGCGGCCTTGCGCAGGAGAGGCATCCCTGAGAAGCTTGTGGCTATTATTAAGGCAATCTATGACGGCGCGAAATGCCGCGTTTTGCATAAAGGTAAGATGTCGGGGGACTTTGAGATTCGCAGTGGAGTTCGGCAGGGGTGCATCCTCTCACCGATCCTATTCCTCATTGTGATCGGCGATGTGTTACATGCAGACCTATCCGGACTCGACAGAGGAATTCAATGGACTTTGACATCTTATCTACAACATCTTGACTACGTTGACGACATATGCCTACTCTCCCACAAAATGATGAATCTGTCCGCAATGGCGTTAGATCTTGAGAGGGAAGCAAGCAAAGTTGATTAATACCAACGAGACTAAGATTCTTAGCCCGCTACTACGGAAAAAAAATCGTATGCCTATTGACATCAACATTAATAGGCGGTGTGGAGAAAGAGGACAACTCCGTCTACCTGGGTAGGATTGTTGCCGAAAATGGTGGTACGGAGCAGGACATCGCTCGTCGTATCAACCAGGCTAAATGTGTATACGGCGCGCTGTCCAGAACCTGGCAGAGCCGGCCCGTTCCGCTGCAAGTTTACCTCAAGTCATGTCTTCGTCGAATCTAAGAATTTTCTGACCCCAAAAATATCGAATGACGAACTAAGTCGGCGTGCAGGTTTGATGCCAATCGATGAATTGATGCGCAGGCGAAAATGGCAAATAGCGGAAGGATGGTAACTGCATTGCTCCACATGCCATGAAATGGAACCCCATATCCAACCCAGGCCGACCAAGAGGTGATCATAAAATCACATGGCGTCGATTTGTAACAAAAGAGTGTAAGGCGCAGGGTAAGTCGTTTGAGGAGTTGCGCCTCATTACCACGAACAGAGTACGATGGCGCGCAGGAGTGGTTGACGCCCTATGTCCCCTAACGGGGTTAAGGCAAAGTACTAACTTAGGCTTGTAGAAGTGTCCCAATCATCTCAATCTATAGATGGCTGTTTGGGCTATTATTAAGACTAATGAGGGCGAACTCAACGCTGGTATAGTGATCAAGGTTTCATTATTGTTTTTATACAAACTGATTTAACAAGTAACTTCGTTTAAACATTAATACAAGTAACATACGAGTATAATGATCACTTGACCTCAGCTGGATAACTGTAAACAAATTTAATATACTCGTATCTTGCAGTAGGAATGGAATTCTGCTTTTCATACCAACCATATTAAAATTCACATTATTAAATAACCTCAATAGCTTCTCGTACTTTTGAGTATCTGACAAGAATGAAGCACACGACAACATGCCCTAAAGGACCCAAACTTCCCAGTCAGTTCAAAACAAAACAATGCCGGCGAAACATTCCAAAGAAGCGAACAACAACTAAAACAAAGTCCAATGCTGTGAAAAGGACTATTACGCCACAACACATTCTTCGTCCCAACCTTGAATAATGCATACAATCCGGGGAAAAAAGAACAAAATCCCAAGAACACAAGCCGAAACAATCGAGTACATTTTACTATCGTAGATTTGTTTCGTCCTTCAACGAATGAATTTCGTCTTGTGGAACCCTTAGTACTCCTCAAAATGAGTGAACACAAATGAGAGAGTGAAAATCTGGTAAGTACTCATTCCATATTCCAAAAGTGTTGATCCTACTCTGCTACATTCAGCCAGTTAGTATCCTTTTTGTGTTACCTTCACATCGCTTCTGTTAGTCGTCTGCATTGCATTGTTTTCGGAATGAATCTATTTGTACACAATGGGATCAGGACGTGACAGGAATCCGGTTGCATGGAAAAATAGCCCATCTGACGCCATCTTTCGGAGAGTGATTTGATTACGTGTCGGGAGAGTTTCGGATACGAATAAATTCATTTCCCTGAAAACACTTTGATTTGTGTATGTTTAGTACTTGTCGGGCGAATAGGAGGGGAAAGCGATGAAATCAGTTAAAAGGTATCCATTGTTTAGGGTTTTGGGAGCGGTAAGTGATTGAAATGTTTATCGTCATTTAGAGATGAAATGGAAATCAAGAATACAATAGAATTTTTGGTGGATTAAAAGTGAACATTTGACGTTGTTATTCAAGGATTATTTTCTCACACCTCAGGTGCTGCTTTTGGTCTATCGGGAAAGCAGCACGACTAGATACCACTCCTTCGTCTAGGCCGGAAGGTGGGTAAATCCAAAGCGTGTTGCTCGGACTAGTTGCAGCACCTGTAAAGAACCGCATTTTGGTCTGGTCGTACCGCTTCCACCGACAGATCGAAAGCTGCGCGGGATGAGCAGTGATATGTTTGTGGTACGAAATCAGAGGCTGAAGGTCCCATTACACCCGGACGCCGATGCGAACACAAGGGGATCTGACCTGTCTGCCAACTTTTCTATCCTTATCGCCCCATTTTTTATACCCCCTGTTTATGTTGTCGTCGCCAGGACTACGAATTTTTATTAGCACGTCAATTGCAGGAGCTACGAGCGGCGAAAACCGTGCCCACATCTCCCGAACTGAGCTACAGCAAGCATTTGCCGCTGCTTAGCTCGTTGGGGCTTTCCTCTTCGCCAGGTAGCACGACCCAACCTCAATGATCATTATGCTACCTTAAGTTTCGTCCACACGGGCATCTTCAGATGGCCATCAACCAGTCCATTACACAGTTTCTACTCAATTCGTATCTAATACTTTTTATCACATTTGCAAGGTCAGCCGAAAAGATGACGTTGCTGAAATGTAGCCAGGGGCTGCCAAGGTTATCTGATTTTTTCAAAGCCAACTACGAATTCAGAACAAAAGAGTCTTTCACCTTGTTCCGGGCAGGAGGTTCCCATTTGCCTTTCATAACTCAATTCCGCCCAATTCATCTCGGCCTATTCAAATATAATTCCATGATTCCTGCAAATATTAATAAATCCATTATGATGGTCATGTCAAGAAGAGAGTAAGAACCATCTGCATCTTGCTATCTTTAAATAACGATCGATGGAAACCACTCACCGCTTATTAGCAACATTTATTTTTTCTTTTGCAGCGTACCGTCTTCGTTCCGACCAAATACGCTGGATATCATCAATCAAAAAAGAAAATTCATGTGAAAGATATATTGGACCCCATCACTTCCGCTATTGCTCCCCATAGGCATCGGGAAAAAGAACCACATTTCGGTAATGGCGATGTGGTTCATCAAATATTCATTGACCTTTATCTTTGACATCGTTTCGCGACGGTACAACATACTTGTACGAGTATACATATATAAATTACCTAGTGGGGCGTTCCAAAGTTGTACTCTACATACATAAGTGAAATTCCTGAAGGATGCTGCTGCCTATAAAAGGAATGTATGCACATCCAGAGGGTGGCCTGTCAAATGTCTTGCTCAAATAAGGACTGACATTATAAAGTAAAATTTTCAGCAATAAGGCATGCCACGATACAATAAAGCACATAACATATGAGAAAAGTTTGACGCAGGAAGATGATGTCTTCTGTTATCCTCGCGCGTGGTGACTGAGTGCGCCTCTTTAACTATCAATTTGATTTATTGCCTGAGATTGGAGCTTCATGAGCACTTGTTCGCATATAAATGAAATGGAAGCACTTGTTGAATTATGAATTATTGTAATTTGTTTTTAAAACAAAGTTGGGTCCTGAGCTTTTCAAGTGTGGTGTATCAATATGCATGCATAATTCAGTTTCAATGGAAGGTGGTAGATATTGTATGAAAAATATGCATATGCTAACTGAATAGGCCAGTAAAATACAAATTTTATAGGAAAAATTAGGGAAAGATCTGAAAATAATTTTAGTCCCTTCTATAGACACTAAACACATGGAAACTGAGTCTCCACGGTCACTTTTAGTGGGCGAATATTTGAGAAATTTGAGCCCCTTTTTTTAATATTATCTTATAACTCTTAAACGGTGACTCGGATCGGAAAAAAAGGAGTAAAGGAGTGTAGGCGTAAATTAAAGAGTGATGAACTCTGCAATGCCTTCGAACTCAAATGCACTGCTCAAGGTTGAAACTCGGTTTGGTAGTATACAGGGTGTCCCACTTTAAGATCGCCATAGGGCTAGGGCATATTCTACACTCTGTTTGTGGAAAAATGTCGCCCAAATGAACCCTCTATCTTCTACCGTTACCCTGTACTATACAGGGTTCAGTCGAAAACCGCTGAAATACTGCACTTTTGCGGTCGGAAACTTGCAACATAATTTCTAAGGGCTATAAGAAAAAAATTTACCCGACGTGATGGTTTTTTATACCCTAGACTTATAGTATAGGGTATATTGTTTTTGTCACGACGAAAATATGTAACACCTTAAAGGAGGCTCCGGAGGTATAGCAATATATATATATATAAATGATCAGGGTCACCTCCTGATTCGATTTAGCCATGTCTGTCTGTCTGTTTCTCTGTCTGTCTGTCCGTCTGTCTGTCCGTTCGCACGATAACTTTCGATAGAATGAAGCTAGAGCCTTGAAATTTTGGTCAAATGTTGGCAGTGCGCTCTAGTTGATTGAAATGAAAATGGGCCTACCTCCCCTACATATGTAAAATAATTAAATGTATTTATAACTCCCGATAAAATAAACATGAAAAGCTCTAGCTTTGGTAAATTACTCGTGAGGGCAATCTTATACTCTTCTAGAAAAATAACTGAAGGTAGTTTTCTTACAAAGAAACCCGTACTACCCTACTTTTCAAGTTTTTTGTCTATAACTCTTGAACCAATTGACGTAGACACCTGATTTTTGGCGTGTAACCCTGAGGTAAGAAGTTGCTTAAGGTTCTGTAAGTTGGGCATAATCAGACCAAAGGAACGCCTACCTCCCCTACAAATTTCAAAAAATTAAATATTACTTTAATTACGATAACTTTCGATAGAATAATACTAGCAAGTCGAAAATTTGGTGGAATGTTGGTAGTAAAACCTACTTAGTTTGTATTGAAAATGGGTAAGATCCGACTCAGGGAACCCCCCCCTCCCCTACAAATGAAACTTCAAATAAGCGATAATTTTTGATAGAATGAAGCCAGCGACTTGGAATTTTGGTCAAATGTTTTAAGTGAGATTGAGTTAGTTGGCAGTAAAGATGGGTAAGATCTGACGTAAGCAACCCCTACCTCCCCTAGGAATGAAACTTAAAATAAGCGATAATTTACGACAAAATAAAGCTAGCGACTTGAAATTTTGGTCAAATGTTTGTAGTAGGATCCATTTGGCTAATATTGAAAATACGTCAAATTCGACCAACGAAACCCCTACTTCCCCTACAAATGAAACTTCAAATAAGCGATAACTTTCGATAGAGTGAAGCTAGAGACTTGAAATGTTGTTCAAATGTTTGTAGGGTGATCTAATTGCTTGATGGCAATGATGGGCAAGATCCGACTCAAGGAACCCCTACCTCCCCTACAAGTGAAACTTCAAATAAGCAATAACTTTCGATAGAATAAAGCTAGCGACTTGAAAAATTCGACAAATATGTACCTATATTTGTAGAATGGGTTAGTTAATTGATTTTGAGAATGGTCAAAATCCCACTGAATGAGTGCCAACCTCCCCCCCAAGCCATATAGGAGACCCACTTTTAATGCATATGGTCCTTGCCAATTGGTCAAACCGAGACCATGGGGAAATTACTTTTCCCCAATATACGGGCATCATATCAGGCACTGAGCTTTCACGACACTATCAGATAAACGCGACGGAAACCCCACGTATGAAGCCGTTGGCATGCGATCTCGTGCATCAAATTGAGCCATCATGTAAATTGGTTCAATGATACCTTATGATTTTTAAAAAGTTTACTGTTTGAAGCTACTACCAAGATTTTCGTGCGAAAATCTTAGAACAACGAAAAAAGAGGCAGTGGAAAATTTCATATGGCACATGTCCGCGGCACTCGACACGACACTTGAACTTCCCCATCTCACTCAAAAGAGAGTGATCGCCACTATGACGACCGGTTTTCGCGAAATAAAATTCAGAGGATTTGTTTCGCGTGGAAATTGTTCTCAACGGTATGGAGAATTTTTATACCCTATATTTTATAAGTATAGGGTATTTTCTATTTGTGCTGTTTCTCATGAAATTTATTAGTACCGAAATTCTTTCGTACGAGCGAAACTTGTGACCGTTTTTGTATGAGATTTCGCACGAAAAACTGATCTTAGTACTTAGTTTTAGCAAGAAAGGAAATTTCACGCCCTTACATAATGAAACTCTGTTCAAATGCACACAAATAAAACACCAAACTCCCTTATTTGGAAATTCCAAACTTCTACTGCAATCAATTCCATACACATAGCCATTTAAAGAAACCTTTTTACATATTGATTAGTTCAGGAATCGTCTTAAGTGACTTCCAGCAAATTACATTAAAATCAAGGACTAATCCTGCGAAATGCGAATGAACAAAAACCCAATTACCATCAACCAATCCCTAATTACCATCAACACTCCTCTAATTAGATTTCACTGGCGGACAGGTATCACGAAACGATATCCTTCCGAGCCTCTTTAACGTGTCGCCGTCTCACGCTAAATAGCCGTTAAAAGCATTACTAATTTCCATTCGACGAAAATCGTCTCAAGGCGATGTTTTCAGGACAACAAAAACAATTGCCAATTTTGTGTCTAACGTGAGTAAATTGGATTTATTCCACTTCTTCATATCGAATTTGAGGGTCATTTTCCGCCAAGCTGGAAGCTAACAGTCAAATTGTCCGACCTGTTCTGAGAAGTTTGCCCGAACGGCTGCCGTTGGTTCTTCAACAAGTTGCTGAATTGCCTTTGACTAGGACTATCCAGCCCCACCCTGACGTGTGTTGTTTCTTGAAGAGTCTTGCTCTGTCCCGACAGAATAGTGATTAGGCTGAAATAAGTCGACATGGTTGCAAGGCTGGAAAAAAAAATATTATCAGAGAAACGAAAAAGGCATTAGACATTCTTAAGATAGGAAAAAGGAACGATACGGTGATCTGGATGTTGTTCAGTTTTTTTTTTCTTTGTTTCTCCCAAAGATATATTGAGCGAACATATTTATTTTTCCGGTGAATTTCAAGTCAGAAGAATTGATGGCTCGGACATTGATTGGCTAAGAGTCGGAAAATTGATATGATTGGGAGTTAATTGAATGGTCGTGGAAGAATTAAGTTTATCTATTCTGCTGATGAATGGTATTACGTACGAAAAATTGACGTATCCGTATGCTTGTAGGTGTGTTGGAGCTTTGGATAAATTATTCAATAGTATTAATTGGAACAGTGGCGTAGATATGGGGAGTGGGAATTGAAGGGATTAATCAATCTCCCTTCGATGTTGTCCTTATTTCGAATGAAAAAAGACTGTCTAAAATCCAGACCAAATTAAATGAACTCATAACGATTTCATTGTAAAACACAGAAATAGAATAATGATGAGCAGAAATATAAAATGCTCACAACCTTCGTCAGATCGACTGCGCTCGTGAAAAATCATTTTGGAATTACTACTCTCCTAAGCAGTATCAAAATCCCGGTACTGTTATTTTAGCATCCTAATCAATTAATAGAAAAACTGCATGTTAGACATACGAGTACATATACAGGATAAAATGGACCCTTAGTTCACCGTGCTTTTCATTTTCGGAAAAGCAACATCAAAATTGGCGATTTATTTTCACATAATCAGTACAAGAAACTGATATGAAAAAGATGGACTTTGCGTGAAAACTTAAAGTTTACCGTTCTTGTGTTGTTGAAGCCAAAAATAATATAAAAATTCTCTCTCTCTCAATTGCCCTAACCCCTTGTGGGGCATAGCGCGTAAACTGTTCCATGTGGCCCAGTTGACGTTTCTCGGCATAAACTGTTCGGAGAAAGCAGTTGCCAGCATGCACCTCCTGCACATCCATGGCCACGAACGTCGTCGTGGACGGGATTCGAACCCGAAACGCCGGTAGTCAAACATGAGACTGACGCCTCAACACACTGCTCTACCGGTCGCTCCAATATAAAAATTGGTGAATAGTATTTGCTGATTTTTAATTTAAAACTCGAAATCATCTAAAACTAAAACACAAAAACTTAACTAGAAGTTAAGATAAGTCACAGGCACTGCGACAATAAGTCTATTGTGCTTTGCCCATATCCTCGAGAGCAGAACTAGATCTGTGTATCCAATCTGCTCATCTCGTTAAATCGACTGAAACGGCCGAGTTTGGTCGATGCTACCTCCTCGGCCATGAGGTAGACAGTGCCGAAACAAACTGTTCGACTAGGAGCAGGAGCTTCACCTTCATAAAGCATGTGTTCTGTGGTTTCGTCGACAGCTTGCATCCAAAAAGGATGCGCATTCTTTTAAGGTGACCTCGTAGACGGTAGACCTATGAGACGTCTACAGATAATTCTGATCCTGTTTCTGCTCAGGCTGAGCAGGGAACGGTTACGGGAGTAGCCCGCAGTGAACAATTCTGATTGTCCCATACCGGGAAGGGCATCCTACAGCGAGGCAGCTCTCTCTCTCTCGCTCCCATTCCCTAATCACATCTGCCTGACAAGGCAGATAGGTATAACGCAGGTTTGGGTCAATGTAGCTGGCCTCAGATGGCCGTCTGGTAAGCTCGTCAGCTTGTTCATTACCTACAATGTTGGAGCGCCCAGGGACCCAGTAGATTGTGAGGCTTTTGGGAGAGCTAACTATGTTAAGGATATCTTGACAAAACTTCACTAGTCTTGAATGAACCGATGTACTAGTCAGCTCCTGGCTGTCGGTAAAGATTCCAATGTTCTGTTAGTGTAACCTCCGGCGTGGCACAGTGGCGCACGGACCTCAATAGCATGCACTTCGGCTGAGGACGGTGGGGAAATCCCCAACATCACCATCGTGGCGCTACGCCCCGTCGGGCCTGGCCACCTGGATCATCTTCCTCCAATTATCTCGGTCAAGTGACCCTGTCTTCCAATTTTGGATGCCCAGAAGTTTTTCGGCGTCCTTATCAACTAAGCCTTTCCAACGGCCTCTCGGTCTTTATCGAAGCCTTGCTCCGTCGACGTATTTTGCATTGAATATTCTCTTAGGTATGCGGTCGTCGTCCATTCATTGTATATGTCCTGTTCATTGTAGACATTGTAGTTTGACGATTCTCGAAACTTCCAGCTCATCATACAGCTCATAGTTGTACCGGATGCGCCATCCATTTCGGTCGCAAACTGTTCCGAAATTTCGGTGAAGATCCTTTCGTTCAAATGTGTTTATCATGTTTGGGGAGGCTTGATTAAGGGTCCAGGTTTCGCAGTCACAGCACAGCGCAAGTTGTATGATGGTTTTGTATTTGCGGCGCTTAGTATTTCCATAAAAATGGGAGGACCGAGACATTTTCGTCTTCGCTACTCTGATCTGCTCTATAGGGTTTTTCTTTGCCGCTTATCCTGCTCTACTCTGCTCTGTACAAAAAGAACGCTCCTAATACCAACGATGATACGCAATCGCTATTTCGACTTCATGAAATATCAGCGCTCATTTTTCACAATATTGACATTCGTAATAATCTATTCCCGGGGTCAATTCACACCGTGAAGCTCATTCGACTTCCTGGGCAAAAAGTGATACATCAACATATTATATTATCCGTCATTTTTCCTTATTAAACTGACATCAATAAATATCCGAAGGTATAATCCAAAAGTCCATAAATCAACACCTTCTCGTTTCATTTCATTCGTATCCATTTTCGATCCGTTTTACACGAGTAATCCCCCTAAGAAAAACTTTTGATGAAAACAAAAAACAGCCGGATGGCCGGATAGTCGGAATTGTACATTATTCTACAAATTGCCTATCATCACCTAAATCATTCGGGTTGGTCGCCATCAGCATCGGTCCTCGTCTCTGTCAGTAAGTCGTGACCGTGACGCCAACGTAGCACTATGAAATCATGATAATGATGGTAGTGATGACTCTGAAATTTATTTTCGACCATCCCGCAAAAAAAATCCTTTGCAAATCAAAACCAACTTTTCGGAGGGCTTCTTCGAACGAATGCCTCCTTTGACTAGCGTCCTGACCCTGAAACGTTTGGTTACATGAAATCAATTCGTACCTTTCCGGGGGGAAGAACCGTGAATTCGTTATGTTCATTAGAGTGACCTGGTCGGGAAATTAGCATTTTTCTTTTGTTCGCGAAATTCATTCACGCTCGCAATGCAAAAACGAAAGGGACTAATGCTGGACGAATTCGATATCCAGGCGAGATATGATAGCTCTGATGGTAAATGAAGCGAAAGGATTTGCTAGCATGCTTCTCCCATGAGAGCTGCGTTGTGTTTTTTTTTTTTTTCAGATTATACGGAGATTGTTAGTATAGGACAGAGATTTATGGACTAGAGAGATTTACCAGAGTAAGGATCTGTTTCTGTAGAGAAGTGGCTCAAAAGGATAGAGGACGAATTTAAAATTCAAACAATTACTCTGTACAAATTGAATTTTCGGTATAATTTGCATAAGAGGGTTAGATAATGATTTACTTTTTTTTTGTTGAGTGCTGGAAATCGAAAGATTATGGTTGAAAAACGAATAAAACGGATTCGTATTGAAATGAGACCTGTAAGAAGAGGAATTGTTGCTAGAATCGATGACGAAAAATTTACAATGGATCTCAATGCTTTGATTGCGATTTGTTCAAAACAAAAAAAAACTTGAACAACAACCATTACCACATCTGAATTTGAAAGAGGAATACATCGAACTGACGCCTCAACCAAAGAAGAATAAGGTAAATGGAAACAAAACTATTAAAAATGTTGGGAACTACTATATTTGCTTTTACGTATGTCAAAAATGGCATTTTTGGAGTCAGTTTACAATAAGAGGTTGTAAAAGTTATAAAACACAACATTGACATAGAGGGTTTGCTGTTTCTAAGGGTTTTTCACTGAAAATAACAACATAGGTGGCTGAGCAATTGATGCATAAATATTTTAAAAACACGTAAGAAAAAGAGATTTTTTTTTAAATTGACATAGGAGGTTGTGAATCTTCACCATCAATATATAGTTTATATGGACGGAGATGCTTCCTTCTGTGCACTGCAAATTTCATGTCAAAGTCAATATAGCCTACCACATCCATGAAGGGTATAAAAATGTAAATGCCTGTAGCAGCTAAAGGGTTAAGATTTCGAAAAAAATAGTTCTTTACATTTTTGCCGAAAATTGCATAAGGATTCATTGCCTGACACACTCCACAACTCCAGTCCTAACTCATCATTGAACCAGCCGGAACTCAAGCCTTCCAATGCTGACCTGCTAAAGGTCGTCCAGGTCGTATCTCTTCTTCTAGCAACCAAGACCGAACATTTACATAGCAGATGAAAACTACGCTCCTCCCCATCCTGGTCTTCGCAACTGCTGCTACATTCATCGTATAGAAGCCTTAGTCAGCTACCACACTCGAAAAAATTCTGAGGTTTCTTCTTGTCAACACCAGTAGTCCCGGCGATCCATTTGGATCCAGCCTAGGCCAATATACCTATTAACAAGACTTGTGCTGCCATTACTCCATCTAGTGGTGGCAATTCTAGATAAATCAGCATTTACTATCGTTTTACATACTAGTAAAGACAGTCCAACATTGAATTGATTTAGCCTAGCCTCATCAGCTCTGTAAGTTCTAGCCTAGCTATATGAACTAAAGTTATAGATATATAAGGGCGGTCAGCTTGGGATCATGTGAAAACTTCAAACACTGCGGCCAATGGGCCTGGATATTACCCTTTCTACCTATTCTCAATAAATTGACTGATCTGGCCTGGCCTTTATTAAAGAGGTGATTCCAAGGCCAAAAGAAATATTACGCCAAAGCGTTCGGTGTGTAGTTGTTGGGTAAGACCTTCGCAATTGCAAAGGATGTATTGTCAGGTCTCAACCATTAGCCACGGAAAAGCGACAGCTGCATCTGACACAATACTCATAGTGTTGAAGTGATTCCTCAGACGCGAGTGTCCCGTCAAAATTCCACAAATTATTGTGACCCTGTGCTTGCTTAACCGCAGCCAATCCTAGGTAGAAGTGCGTGAGTAACTCGACATGAAGGGTCTGGCCAGTCTCAGACCCGGAAGGACCACCCAATGGGATGGGGCAAGTGCGCGTATCTGACACTCTGTTCAAGCCACATTGCCTAAACTATGGCAGGCGGGATTTGGGCTGGCAGGGAGTGTGGGGAGACGGTTGCTTTTGTACCACAGAACGTCGGTATTCCCGTAATATGAGGGGTAACTGGCCTCATAGATAGCTCTGCCTTTGTAATTTGCGAAGTTTCCAACGGCCACCACATGGCGGTGCCATGTATACTTGTCTTCGAGCTTGGCAGTTAATCTGCCACTCCCACAGACCAGACCGTCCAGTAAGGCTAAGAGAGTGGTATCACAACAGACCTATTGAGTTCTGTGTGTACTATGGGTATCATGGCAGCCCATCTACCTAATTTAATCTCACCATGCTAGACTCCATACATACGATTATTTCAATGCAATAAATAAAATGTTGCGCTGGGCTCATCCAATATACATATAATAGCCTTATGTGACCCAATTACAAATTAATAGGACATAGAATCCTCCCACGCCCACATTCATCAAAATGATGCCATCTCATATTTAACCATACATACTTATAGCCTAATTAACAAGATAAGCGTTGGTACTTTCAGCTGGCGCTATGAAAAGATGGAAAGCCTGCCTGACAAGAAACCATTTTCCCATTAATGTCTTGAGCGTTGGTGTACGTAAGGAAAATCAAGATATCGAAAATTTCTGTATCAGCCATATGTATACATGACTGTATTTTTCCTGGAATTATCTGATATGTGGGAAAGGATACTTACGGTTAAAGCAGAATTTTCTGTAGAGCCTATGCCAACAAAATAAACGTGATGTATGTTTTCTCATGTTATTACAATTCAGCAGCAAACGTAGAAATATATCGAATACATAACATTGCCAGTGGTAATTCCTAATGACACCTCATGCCATTTTCTTGGTTTACTTTGGGATTTACGTACGTCGTACAACATATCACGATACGCTCATTTATAATGAATGTGCTCTTTGCTGTTAATGATTGAAAGTTACACAACGACCTGTCATTTTTGCTCGAAAAGATTTTAATGTTTATTTATCCAAAAATGTTTTTTGAAAATTAAGGACGACATATTAGACTTCTCAATCATATTCATAAAAAGTATAACACTCAACTTGATAGAATTGCAACAAAATTTGTCTCAAAAGACAGAAGATATATGCTAGTAACAATCACCGAAATTAGTTTATGTCAACGAAACGTCAACTAAAGACAAAATTACATGCAGACGGCTGGATGCGACGGACAGACGACCATATTTCATTGATCAACTTTTGATCAATTATTTTTTTTTTCGCAGTCAGCTCGGCACACACGATGTATGAGCCTTTTTGCTAAATATGAAAATTTCATATAGACATCCCACCATCTGTTGAATGGAGCCGACGACGAGTTCGTCCAAGCAAACTCTTTCAAATTGCATTCCTCTCCGCGAAGAATCAACGCACAAGATGTATGCAGAATTTATAATAGATATGTTCGACGACGATCTCCGAAGATCTATTTTACATGGGCAACAGTTAGTTTCTCTTCAATCACCATAAGGGTGGATGGTAAAGACAAGCAAAAAGCTATAGCACACTGCGCAACGTCGCTCGTCTACAACCACAGCGAGCTTCTGAAAATTATATTTTTATGTAATATATTGTATATAAACAACACTGCTAATGTGCCTTCTATCTAGCAAAAGCCTTCAGTGTTGCTTTTGCGGCTAGGATACAGTCGAGGCCATTTTTGCCGGCTTACATGACAAATGCTTCCAGTACTCCAACTGATCTTTGCCCTCGCAGTCCCAAAATCCTTTAAGACCAATTTGCAAGCTGCCAGAGGCATCCTGTCGTTTTGAAAACTACCCCTGACCTCGCTAGTAGTACCCTCGCGGGCCAGCTCATCATCATAGACATACAGCTACCGCCAAAGCCGGTCTGGCCCAGAATCCAACAAAACGTAATTTTTATAAAGCCTCCCAACTTTAAGATTAAGGTACGATATTCAACAAGTGTCTTCCAGTTCGCCACTGTAGAATCAGGCAATTTTATGATCGATTGACTATCAGTATAAATTCTTATGTCCCTTGCAGAAATAACATTACGCCTCTGCCACAACAAAGCTTCTTAGATTCCCGTAACCCCCGCCATAGAAAAACACTACAGTAATCCATGAGACGAAAAGACTGTCTGAGCGCTAACCCCGACACCATCGTCAGTCTTGAAGCAGTCAGTAAAAATACCTATAGCATCAGATTTCATAGTGATGCTATCCGTTCACTCCTCCCGAGAGGAGGAAGGCAGTAAATTTCAAATCAAACTCATAGTGTGCAAAGTATTGTCTGTAGATTCAGGAACGTCCAAGGTGCTCAGAACAGCCGAATGTTCAGTGGTGGACATGTTCAAGTAACCAGTTTTACCAAGGCGAACGGCCACATTTGCAGCAAGCTGTTCGGAAAAAAATGTGCAAAGGAATCAGGTTTAGCATGACCTCAAGGGCCGCAGTAGGCTTCCGGGATGTCAACGCAAGCTAGTCATTGAACTTCCTCCCAAAAACTTCTGAAAAACGTGACTCCAAATGCGATCCACCATGCCACAATCCCAAACATAAGAATGGGACGCAAGACCAACACATGGAGCCAGAAAACCACCCTCAATTGTAGGCCCCATTTCCTACCTATTGCCTTTTTACACGAATACTATGCAACAGTGGCCTCATTAACTCGCTCCGGAATGTTACGCTTCCAGCATTATTTCTTATCTAGAATGAGCCCAAGTAATTAAGCTTTACCGGTGAGAACATGCCTTTCATCAACGGTGGTTCAAACAAAGGAACCCTGTATCTCCTGGTGAACATATTAAGTTTCGTTTTGGTTGCACTCAGTCTAACCCCAAGCCCGCTCGCCCACCAGAACATCCAGAGCCCTCTACCTTGAATCACTAATTACACATAGGAACTTACCCGAGATGGCAATTGCAATGACATCCGCATATGCAGTGGGTCTGCAACCCAACCCTTCCAGTTCCACAAGCCAGATTCCAAAGTAGGGGAGAGAGGACCCCATCTTGAAGAGCTTCCCTGCACACATACCTACGGGCAGACGATGTCCTTAAATTTGTGCAGATCCCGATATCAGCAGCAAGTTAGTAAGCTTGCAAATTGATTCATAACATACCTGTAGCTTTGCAAGTGAATCCGTGACAGACGCCGGTTTTATATTAGTAAAAGCGCTTTCAATAGCCAGGAAGGCGACCAACGTGTACTCCTTGTATTCGAGAGACTTTTCGATGTAATGCCGTATCCACTGATCTTCCCTTCCAGTAGGCATGCTGGTACGTAGACAACAAATGAGCAGAAATAATGTTAGGTAAGTAAGTATCGATCAATCTCTCCAACACCTTCAGCAAAAGCGATTATAGGCTAATGGGTCTTAGATATTTCGACGGCACGTGTGTACTTCTTCCCACTTTCAAGATGAAAATAGCCCTGACCTGCTTCCATAAGCGGGCGATATAAACCAGCTCAAGGCATCCCCTAAAAATTCCCAAATACAATTTCGTCCGTTTGTCCTTGGCGTCCAGCTGCATCGTCTGTATGTAAATAAATAAATAACTGGCGCAACAGTCCAATTTGAACCATGGCCTCGAGATGAGTTAGCATCATCTCATTTTCTAGATCGTGACGGTTTTTGTGCAGAGGTACATATGTGATCAGCAACACGCTCAACCGAGTTATTTACCCCATAATGGGTACTCATTTAAAAGCATAGTGGGCTCATAGTCCGACACGTAAATCCCCGGAATCGAACCGGGGCCCAGTGCGTTGAAGGCGAACGTGCTAACCGTTGCGCCATCCGGACTACATCGTCTGCACGTAATTTGGCCTTTAAGGGTTTGGGGCAAATAAATAGTATAAAACTGACTTTCGATATTTTTAAATCTTTTCTAAGATCGCACCACAGTTCGTCTAACCTCCGTCGCACGTATCGGAAAAGGTGGTCACATGAGTATTCTGAATTTTGAAATAACATGATCACGGAGGTTTGCTTCGGCAGAAACTTTTCAGCCCTCATTCCTGATCGTACTGAATGAGAAAATGGTACCCCCTGTCCAGACCCTAGATTTATTAAGTGGTTCACCGATGAGTTTTAAACAGAACAGGTTGTAAGTGCAGATGCCTCTGAACCGAACACCAAGATTTCTATCGCAATGGAATCTCGCCCAGCTTCTTTCAAGCTGAGATCTACGCCGTTGAGGTCTGCGTCGGGAAAAAAAGGAAAAAGGATTTCGCGGTGCTCACATTGCTATCTACTCAGACAGCCACAAAGCCGCTCTCCTCATATATGGTCTCTTCAAAACTGGTGAAGGAGTGTTACAAACTCATTCAACTGCTGGCAACCAAAAATCAAGTTTTCTTGTATTGGGTGTCAGGTCAGGCCACCAGGACATTGAGTGAAACGAGGCTGCGGAAGTACTTGCTAGACAAGGATCATCCAATCGTTTTCATGCAACATAGCCATACTGTGGCGTGGGACTGTCTTCGGCCAAATTGCAAATCAGCAGTACTGGAATAGCCTTCCAGGCAGCCCAGTCAATCGAAGAAGCAGATAATGCCCTTCAAATATAAGGTAACTATTCTAATGAGTAGGACTCATCCAAGACTTCTAGTGAGGTACTTATCAACACCTGGTCAGATATCATCTAAGCAAGATGGGTCCGTCCAACGAGTCTCTGCCTGGAGGAGGTGGAAACAACCAAACACATCTGGTGCGAATGTTCCGCTATTGCGCGTTAAAGGATATTGTTTCCCAGACACGCTACTATTAGCTCTGCAGATTTCAGGTTGATTCCTGCAAAAGATATACTGTCCTTCATTAGAAGGGTTGTTGATCTTTTGACTATTTAATGAACTACGGCACAATAGACCTCTTATGGTCGCCGTGCCTACCCGCTGGGTCAGCAGTCCGCTGTATTATTATCTATCTATCTTATCTAAGATCGCATCTTCCCGCGGTACGATATCAACTAAATTTCGTACGTAGTTTCCTTGGGTTATTATAAGTACTTATCCTAGGTGAGCGTCCGGACAAAAGAGCTCGCTTCACCATGAAATGAATCAGAAATCAAAGCTGGTAGATACGGGTGTATCTCTGATTCGGAGTGCTTGGACCAATGCACTGGAGTACTGTTAAAGGCATTTTAAGTCCTTTGGCCTGACCAAAGGACTGAAAGAATTTTGGATTCTTGGTTAGAAAGAAAGGTCATTCTTGACAGTAAAGTGATATCTAGGCATCATATAACTGGGTGTCATGATGCAAATGCACTAGACTACTGTTGATGGTATTTGGAGTCCGTTGGGGATGGAAAAAGGACATTCTTGGTAATGAAGTGATACCTAGTCAAGATGGGTATCACATGACTGGGGGTCATGATGCGAATGTACTTAACTACTGTTGTTTGGTTAGGAAAACTGTACCTTCTTGGGCATGCATTGAAACAGAATCCAAACTTAGCAAATATTGGTAATAGACGTAAGGGTACGATATTATGAACTTAAGAGACATTAAGGACCGGAAGATATAATGCCCTCGAAGGTAACTCAGAGTCATGTCAAAGGCAGATTTTTTCAAGGATGCGCACCTAACAAATTAGTTCTTTTGGGGATAACAACATTTAATGTAATTCATAGACAACTTCAAAGCAAAAACCAGGCCGAAGCTATACCCTAGACTTGTACAGACCTAGTGGTGATACCAAAAATAACAATTGGTAACGAACATATGCATTAAAAGTGAGTTTCCTATATGACCAGTTTAAAGAAGAGGGTGGCAATCATTCAGGAGGATCTTGACCATTATCAAAATCAATGAACTAACCCATTCTACAAATATTTGTCGAATTTTTCAAGTCGCTAGCTTCATTCTATCGAAAGTTATTGCTTATTTGAAGTTTGTAGGGGAGGTAGGGGCTCCTTGGGTCGGATCTTGGTCATCATTGCCACCAACAAATAGGATCATCCTACAAACATTTAAACAATATTTCAAGTCTCTAGCTTCACTCGATCGAAAGTTATCGCTTATTGGAAGTTTCATTTGTAGGGGAAGTAGGGGTTTCGTTAGTCGGATTTTACGTATTTTCACTATTAGCCAACAGGATCCTATTGCAAACATTTGGCCAAAATTTTAAGTCGCTAGCATTATTTTGTGGTAAGTTATCGCTTATTTTAAGTTTCATTTCTAGGGGAGGTAGGGGTTCCTTAGGTCGGATCTTACCCATCTTTAATGCCAACTAACTCAATCTCACTTCAATCATTTGACCGAAAGTTCAAGTCGCTGGCTTGATTCTGTCAAAAGTTATCGCCTATTTGAAGTTTCATTTGTAGGGGAGGGGCGACCGGTAGCGCAGTGTGTTGAGGCATCAGTCTCATGTTTGACTACCGGCGTTTCGGGTTCGAGTCCCGTCCACGACGAAGTTCGTGGCCATGGATGTGCAGGAGGTGCATGCTGGCAACTGCATTCTCCGAAACCAGTTCATGCCAAGAAACGTCAACTGGGCCACATGGAACAGTTGACGCGCTATGCCCCACTAGGGGTTAGAGCAATAGAGAGAGAGAGAGAGAGAGAGAGAGAGAGAGGGGTTGCTTGAGTCAGATCTTGCCCATTTTCAATACCAACCTAGTAGATCTTACTAACAACATTCTACCAAATTTTCAACTCGCTAGTGTCATTCTATCGAAAGTTATCGTAATTAAAATAATATTTAATTTTTTTGAATTTTGTAGGGGAGGTAGGCGTTCCTTTGATCTGATTATGCCCAACTTCCCAAAACCTAAGCAGCTTCTCACCCCAGGGTTACATGCCAAAAATCAGATGTCTACGTCAATTGGTTCAAGAGTTATGGACAAAAAACCTGAAAAGTAAGGTAGTACGGGGCTCTTTGTAAGAAAATTGCCGTTAGTTTTCAACTGATCGATTTTATTTTTCCAGGAGAGTAGAAGATCATTTTCACGAGCAATCTACCAAAGCTAGAGTTTTTCATGTTTATTTAATCGGGAGTTATAGATACATTTAATTATTTTACATATGTAGGGGAGGTAGGCGTTCTCTTAGCCTGATCACGCCCATTTTCAATACCAACCAACTAGATCATACTTCCAATATTTGACCAAAATTTTAAGGCTCTAGCTTCCTTCTATCGGAAGTTATCGTGCGAACGGACAGACAGACGGACAGACAGACAGACAGACAGACAGACATGGCTGAATCGAATCAGGAGGTGACCCTGATCATTTATATATATACATTGCCATACCTCCGGAGCCTCCTTTAAGGTGTTACATATTTCCGTCGTGACAAAAACAATATACCCTATACTAAAAGTCTAGGGTATAATTATTTGCATGAGACGGGCCGTTGAATATAAATGAGCTGAATCCGGGTTCTCCTAAAGCGACAAATGTCATAAAAATATGTATGAAAATATTTTTATTGAATATACAGTCCAGCAAGAAATAAGCCAACATCTGATGAAAGAAAACTTTTTCTAATTAAACAGAAAATATTTTTAACGAATTAAATTCCACATAATTCAACACCCCAGAGACCTTTGCACCCTACGACCATTTCTCAATTTTCTTAGAGACAAGGTACGTAGCGAAACCCGAACCCATTTTTAAACTAATATTCTCGAAGCAGAACTTCTTCCAACTCAAGACACGGTCTAATTAAAAGTAATTCGACGCTACTTCGGTCGATTTATAATGAAAAAAGCAAAGGTGCGCATCGTTCTTCGTATTCTGAATCCTTATTATAAGGAACGCTTTTCTATTCAACCTCGTAACCGGTGTTATTTATTTCACGCAAAATTAATCGATTTACTGCTGGTGAAAAGTTTCCCTTGAATTTCCAACTTCCAGGATAATTAGTCCCTCTAGAAATAATTTTTTTTTTTTTCGCAACTGTTTTGCATCTTTGTTTTTGTATCGAATTCGCGTTAGCTGTACTCGTACATAATAGCGCTGATAGTATAGTCGAGTTCCTCACCCAAGTTGAACGGAGCAGGAACCAAACCACATCCTCAAAATCTAATCAAATTTCATGCTGTCGGCATATTGTTTGATGAAATTAATCCCTTGAAAGAGGATCCTTTTTCCGTTCCGATGGGATTGTGGCTCAAAAATAGTGAGCGAGAATATTAGGGAGTGAATTCAAAAGAGATTTTGTGCCTCAGTCAGTCAAGGGAATACGAGTATTGTGCTCCAAATTTGAATCTTTTTTCGGAAGCACCGTGTCAAAGGTGCTGATTCCCATGCGATATGCTGATGTATATAGGTATGTATGTATCTTTGAGAAAGGTAGTTTCTCTGAAATGAGTTTACGGCTAAAACAAATATTCGTTTCAAAATGCTATTATGACAATGTGCTTTGCGGCGTCTGTTTATATATGGTTCAAGGTAAGGTGATTGTACACAATAAACTTCAGTAATTGTTGTTTCGAAAATTCTTCCATACACATCCATAGGCATACTCGTACGTTGCCTTAACTGCCATCTAGATTTTGGGGTAACTTCCTTATTCATTTGTACTTGTATGTTTGTAAGAATCGGGTCTAACGAAATATTGTTATGTAAATATTTAAGATGATTTGGCGTACTTATCAGCATAAAACGTATGTATTTTTCAGGTTGAACGCCTACGCTGCAGATACAATTGTAGCGATACAAAGCAAAAGATGGTACATACATTTTGCATATTTACTCCAGAAGGGTGTCAAATATACAATAACCGTTAATATGGGGGTAGTGTACGGGGCAACTAGGCCAGGATCTATTTGAATATTAACCCAGTTGTCGATTAGGCATACATAGACAATATGTATTTTGTAATGGACTATGGAGACACCCGAAGGTGTCCATGGGAACGGAGCTCATGTGACCGTAGAGATTCGGTAGTGACAACCGTTAAAGGAGGAAGCTATCGAAATTTAGCCTTCCCAGCGAGCTAAGCCACAGCACAACCATGCTATAGCTCAGGTTCAGAAATTTGGGCGGGGTTTTTGCCGCTCACTGCCTCTTGTCCATCTATATCGAAGGGATCTCATGCCTAGATAGACAATATGACATAGGCCCACTTCAGACGTTCTAGCCTAATGTTTTAACGGAAAATCTGGCTTACCGACTGGCTTCCACGTACGTAAGCCAGCTTTCGCAAGAATTTTTCTCAACAAGCTTGTTGATATTTGCGTAAACTACAATAGATTGTTCCTAAGGCCAGATGGTCGTTTTTTTTCTTGATCGTCCAAAGCCTTTCATCCACTCGATGGAGCCCATTTTCCGGAACTTCTTCGAGTACCATTTAATAGTACACTGCGCAACATCCACTCTTGCCATTTAGCGATGCAAGCGACATCTGTTTACGTGTCTATCCGTTAACCTACAACGTTTCCCCCTTGAGTTCCCCAAGTTAATCCAGGGTAACGCATTGTTGAAATTTCAGGTTGCTATTTTGAAATAACTTATTTCGTATTGCCTTAGCCCCTTCAGAGGCATGGACGCATTAACATCTCTAGCATGGCAACGCCATGATGACGTTTGGGTAGCATATAAATTTCGGATGATGCAGTTGCTAGCATTCACCTCATATTAACAACAGGAGAACAAAAGGACACGCCTGATATTTCCTCTGTAAAGGTTGTCAGTATGCCAGGATATGCAATTTTCTCGAATGTAATGGTCAGTAAAATTTAGCTACCTTATTCCGAAAACGGATAGTGGACACTTGAAAACATCCTCTGTCTCACAAAATAAACCTGACTATTAAAAGCGGTCATTTTGCAACTATTTACTTCCCAAATTACGAATTTGACTGCATCCTGAGCGCACTTTTCTCTCAATTCCATAGCCGTATTTACATTTTACACAAGAGCAAATCGTTAACGAAGCTGCAACGATGGAATCAACATGGTCTTGCGGAAACCGTGCATTAACGGGTCGATGGACAAATGTGTTTGCCAACAGTTTTACTAATGAAACGACGTGTTATGTGCATACTAATCCTGCAACCGAAAGGGAAACTTGTAGAGTCGACCAGACTACCAACTAAAATATGACACAGGCTTGTCCGCGCTCTAAAAGGGTCCTCCCCCACCTCGCTCCTTGGCCATACAATTTGAAATCCTTCGCCAAATGAGGATGGCAAATTGCTATAGTGAATTTCTGTTGGATTTGTATCTAAGCTGGCGAACTCAAATTAATACTTTAATACTTTCAAGGGATTTTCGAGACTAGCCGACTAAATAAGAGTGGGGGGGTGGTGGATAGTAGTCGATGGGAATGGTTGAAGCGCAATCGGTTTGCATGCCATTGAATAAGGTATATAAGTAACGTAGGTATCTGTCGTAACCGAAAATGGAATAGTTTCGAAGATTATGCAATGAAGTTGTATCTATTTGCAAACTGCCAACGTATTTTCGCTAAACCCATTTTAACGGTGCCTGGGAAAATATGATGGCAGTTTGGTGATTGGACTTAGTTAAGGGCTCAGCACGTCCCGAGATAATATACATCGGAAGAGTTGAAGCTTATTATAAATCATAATATTTTAAACAGTTTGGTATTTCGGTAAAGTAGGCTGGTTTATTCCAAATGAGATTGACTGTTCTATTCAGGAAGTAGATTAGCAAAGATAGAATAATTATTATCACCCATTTAATGAAACGTGCAGGCCCCGCCCTACCATATGAGCAGACTCGCTCCATCGACTCGTTCTGCTCTCATTACTCTCTTTGGCATGCGATCATCGTCCATTCGTTGTACATGCCCTGCCCATTGAAAGTCGTTGTAGTTTGACGATTTTCGAAATTTCCACCTCATACATTTCATACAACTCATGGTTGTACCGGATGCGCCATCCATCTAGATCGCAAACAACCCCGAAAATGCGCCGCAGAACCTTACGTTCAAATGTGTCTAACATGTTTCCGGAGGCTTGAGTTAGGGTCCATGCTTCGCAGCCGTAGCATAGCACTGGTCGTATAATGGTTTTGGACACGTGGAGCTGCGTATTTCTGTGCACATGCTTCGATTTCATTATGGGGAGAACCGAAAAAAAAATCTTATTAGCTAACTGTATCCGTCGCTTAATTTCGTCAGTTTCGTTGGCATCCCTTAACAAGCTGTTCGCCTTCTACGCACGGGGCCCCGATTAGATTCCTTCTGAATACCGTAGTTTTCGATAAAAAAGAGGATTTACGTTTCAGACTATGAGCCCAGTCAGCTGTTAAATTAGTACCCATTTATGGAGTAACTAACTCGGATGAGAGTGTTGCTGATCACACACGTCTACACGAGACCGTTACGATCTAGATGCTAACTCATCTCGAGGCCATGGTTCAAATTGGACTGTTGAGCCAGTTATTTTTTTTTTATTAATTAAAATGGCCTATACAAAATCCTTAATGTAGCCTTAAGATGGCCTGAAGGTAGCTCTAAGGTAAAGTTTAAAAAGGTTTTAGTTTTCGTGTTTAATGGCTCACGGTACCGCCACCAATTTCGAATATAGACAAAATCACACACACCCCACATTGGGCGCCGAGTAATTTTCGTTTTTTTCCACGGTTTTTCGGCCATTTTCTACCGTAAACTTTGAGTGACGTGATACAAAAAAAAGTATAGTACCTTTAAAGTAAGGGTAGCCATTCTACAGTTATATATAGATGTACCGGTTATACTAATATACTAAGACAGATAATGAACTTTAAAAAGTGCAGTCATTTCGAAGCGGAACAAAGGCTACGATTAATCGTATGAATACGATTAATCGTAAAAATACGGTAAATCGTAACAATACGATTAATCGTAACAATACAATTAATCGTAATACTACGATTATTCGTAAAAACACGATTAATCGTAAGAACACGATTAATCGCATTTTTTCGATTAATCGATTATGATCATAAACAGATACGATGAATCGTATTTTTCCGAATAAAGGTGCAGAATATGGTGAAGAAACGAATGTTTTGGAGTGTGTAAATTGCATTTCGAGTTATTTGAGGAGATATAAGGACATTCTTGGCGATGGAGTGGAATATAGGCAAGAAATAATGAAAAAGGAGACAAATGAGGTTGATATTACTAACAAAAAGGAGAAGGAGGGTCGCTGACTGCAAATCTAAAGTTGAAATTGCCAAAAATTAAAAAACAGAAGGATATCCTGAACGGTAGCCTTTTTTTCGAAAACATGGCGTCTCTTGTGATAAGCAGTAGTTTGGGTCGCTGATTGGGAATATGATTATGAAGTCAAAATTTCAAAAATTCCGGAATCGAATCATCTCATTCACTAGATCCTAACGGCGATTTTCGTGCGTCGTACACCCCTCGGATTGCAAGCGAAGCGTTCTACTTTCCGGTTTCGTTTTGTTCTGATATAATAATTTCTGCACCTGCAACAAAACACAAAATGCAGCGCATGGAAAAATTTTCGATTTAGGAAATTGTTCGCGTAAAACAGTTTTTTTTTTGTAATTCTTCCCGCGATTTTAAATAACAAAATAATCGATTAATCGAAATAATAAGTTATTTTGAATAATTGGACATCGTCTTCCAATTATTCAAAATAATCCAGGTGGACAGGGCCCGACGTCGGGCTGTTGCGCCGAGATGATGATGATGATTTTCAATAATCGAACAGACCTAAGTTGAACAGGGTGTTAAAAAAATTAAGGCTGGCTTTGGGAACATGGATGGCGAAAGGTCCATCTCAGCAGTAGGCGAAATCAACAGCTACTGACTGTGGAAATACCGAACCTAAACGAAATTTTGGTGATCTTTAATTTTACTTATTTCCTTATGAATATGTCAGACAACTAACTGATCAGCTTACAGAGTCCTTGATTAAATAAAGTAACAGCTCAAGGGAAATAATTCAATATAACCACATGCTAACTACCATCACTTCACTCTGTAATTCAATAACTTCACACAAACTTCCGGGAAAGTGGGCCATGAATATGAAAAAAAAAAGAATCATTAAACTTCTCTGCACCAGAGAAACTTTTAACTTGGCCCGAAGGAAAAATAGAAAAAGGAAGGCCGAAACCCAACGGTGCTCAACACCTGATGAAATATTACACCTTAGGGAATCCTTTTTATGGCAAAATTCAGTTGTATAGCATTCACCACTAGTGGGTGAAAATATTGTTACTCCGTCTCTCAGAGTCATTACCCACTCCGTTCACATTGGAGCCGTTTCTCACGTACTCTTCTTAATAATAAGGAAACAAAGTTAATGTGGCTAAAGTTTGTTGAGTCAATTCTGCGTCTTTATCAAGGAGTCAAAGTCGTCGCCGCCGCCGGCCGGCGCCGCCGCGGTGAAATGAAGAGTCTACGAATGACTTTGTAGTGCTGCCGCAAAGCAATAAAAGTTTTGCAATTATTCTGGATGCAAGTTTGAATACTTATCGTCTGCGTTTGTATTCAGATGGGGGAGCGAACTCGCTCGACAAGGATATTGCAACAATTTATAAATTATCTGACAAAGCGCGCTCGATGGACATAAAGATTTTATAGGGTGAGCGTGCAATAATTTGCTTTTATTCGTTGTTTTTTTGTATCCGGGGTGGGTTTCTGAATTTGAGTCATAAAAGGTTTAGGGCTTGAAGTTGAAAGGTGTTTTGTATTCAACCTGAATCGTAGGGCATCAATTTTACTTTTTGTTGATTTCACATTTTAATGGTTCACGTCTTACGGTTACATTAGAGGTGAAGACAGGTTCCATAACCTATCGAACGATACAAGTCGAAATAATGGTTTAAGAAATAAGAACTTATTTTTCATAAAATTTGAATGCAAGGAAGCAACTCATCGCCGAATAGAATTTCCTTCCACATCATTAAGGCTACAGTAGTTGAAGTATATCAACTGGTGCCTTAAGCTACGTTTGTATTCATGGCTGTCGAAGAACTTCTGTACATACTATGGGGGAAATTTGTGACATAAATGTCTCGAATCAGCGTATATATGGCATGTTTCCAGCAGCTTTTGTCATTCTTGATGTGTTGCGGTTGTACTTTGTAGGAAATAAGCGCTTTATCGTAGCTGTCTGTAACTATGCCGGAAGCTTAAGGAGCCAAAGTAATCGCATACGCAGACGATGTGATAATTCTGCTTTCGGGAAAGTTCCTCTCTGTATTGAGCGACATCATGAGTGGTGCTCTGAATATGGTAAATATCTGGACTGCGGAATGTGGACTAGGTGTGATTCGAGGCAAAACCGAGGTAGTCCTTTTTAACACAAAGATAATAACACCGTTCCAACTCCCACAACTTATCTCTCTCTCAATTTCCCTAACCCCTTGTGGGGCATAACGCGTTAACTGTTCCATGTGGCCCAGTTGACGTTTCGTCTGCATAAATTGGTTTCGGAGAATGCAGTTGCCAGAATGCACCTCCTCCACATCCATGGCCACGAACATCGTCGTGGACGGGATTTGAACCCGAAACGCTGGTAGTCAAACATGAGACTGATGCCTGACGGGATTTGCACCCGAAACGCTGGTAGTCAAACATGAGACTGATGCCTCAATACACTGCACTACCGGTCGCCCCAAGTGTCTCGGAGTCATTCTCAACTCCAACCATAGCTGAAAGGTACACATTGAGTACCGTATAAATAAGGTGTGCATAGCACTCTATGCCAAAAGGAGAGCCTGTGGCAATAGATGGGGTCTTCAACCAAAAGTGTTTTATGGCTGTATACGGCCGTAGCGAGACCAATCCTCGTATACGGAACACTGGTATCTTCGTAAAAAATACAATCTCAACCTGCTGAATAAAGTGCAAAGAACCGCATGTATAGTAGGCGCTATGCGCTCATGCCCAGCGGCCACACTAAACGTCATCTTACACCTATTACCTCTAGACCAAATAGTATACAGACTCGCTTGTAGCGCGGCTAGACTAAGGGAGTCTGAGAGCTGGACTTCCAAGCCATATGGGCACAGTTATATACTGGAGTCTCTAACCTGTTGTAGTACAAGACATGTTCCCTACGGACTTCATTGCCATCGAAGTAGACTTTGAAAATCACTCCTTAGCCGGGCTCCCAATGAGAGCGGAATGGAACGATGGGGTGGTGACCGAGAGGTACGACTGCAAAATATTCACTGATGACTCAAAAATGGCTTGCGGAGTTGTTGGAAAAAGGAAATTCCCCCAGATAAAACCACAACATTTTCGTTCATTTCATCTCACTTTTATGCGAATTCACCTATCCATCCAAATCCAATTAATTACACCATATTACTCCGCTAAAAGCAACAAAAGATCACAGATCATCCACTTCGAGAAAAAGGACGAAGGTAAAAAAGCTAAAAGAGCAACAAAAGGCAAGTTCATGTCTTGGAAGCAAGAGTTGGATTATTGTGTTATTTTATCTTGCCGTTCCTGCGTGAACTTGAAGAATTTTATTAATTCTTGGAATTGTGCTTATCTCTTGATTGAAGAGATGATATATTCTGAGAATACTTTGCTCTTGTTCTTGACAGTATTAATATATTCATGATGAAAATCAATTTCGCCCCGGGAATCCGTTTTTCTTTCTTTTTCTGTTGTTCAGGTTTTACTCCTGATTTATTGAGTAACAACAACGTGTTTTATTATCAAAAATGAAACCGAGGAACTTAGCTTTGCCGGTGAAGACCAGTTTAATGCCCTCCAGTGTAGGAGGTTCGATAGGAGGAATCGCGCGTCTTCTAGGAAAGAGCAGAAACTCCGTCTTAACCGCCGCAGAGATTTGCCCACTCTGTTAGAATAGAAAGGGCATTCTGCAATATCCCACTGAGGACATCAGGAAATTTACTTGTGATAGCGATGGCAACGTCATCTGCATACGCAGTAACTTTGCACCCAACCTCTTTCAGTTTTAGAAGCAGTCTGTTGATCCCTACATTCAAAAGAATGGGAGACAGTATTACCCCTTGCGGAGTTCCTCTACAGACATCCCTACAAACCGACGATGTACCCAGGGTAGTGTGTATGCGCCGAGATGTTAGTAGTATGTTAACGAGTTTACAAAGCAGCTCATCAACCTGGAGGCCCAGGAGTGCCGCAATAATCGCACTAGGTCTAACATTATTGAAAGCACCCTCGATATCCAGGAATGCAACCATCGTGAATTCCTTTTGATCAAGAGATATCTCAATATTACTGACCAAAGCGTGCAGAGCCGTGTCCACCGACTTACCTTTCCAATAATCATATTGCGACGTGGGAAAAAGTAGTGGCGGGATAGTATCCCGCAAATGGATGTCGACCAGTCTCTCTAATAGTTTCAGCATAGTTGAAGAGAGGCTAATTGGTCGGAGATCGGTTGGGCGCGCATGTGAACTTCATCCGTTTTCGGGATAAAAACCACCCGCACTTCCCTCCAAATGCGAGGAACGTACACCAGCTGCACGCAAACCATTTGCCATTAAGAGAGGTAAAAATGGGAAATAAAAAAAATGAAGCGATAAGGATGGAATGGTTGGCGGATGGCTCGATTGCCCTCGCGCTCGCATTGGGGTCCACGTGCAATGGGACCCTCGGCCCCTGGTTTCGTACCACCGACAGATCCTTACTCATCAGGTGCTGCCATAGATCTGCCGATGGAAGCAGCACAACCATGGTTCATTACGAGTAAACCTGCCTGTTGTCGTTGTTGCCGCTGTTGCTGTTACTTTCTGTATTCAATCGGGTTCGGGCATTAGAACGAAATTTATGTAGTGGATAGAAATCTTTGAGTAAGTAGAGCGGAAATGAATTATTTAAACTGCTGCCGCAAATTCTCTGAATATATTAATAAATTTACAACAATCAGCAATAATCAAGCAAACTGGACACTTACCAAATCCGTGGAACCCGTTTGCACCCCAAAAAACAACAAATCGGAATCTTTATGACCAGAAGCAATCTACGAAAGGATGTTCCGTCTAGTATCCCGACGTAATAAATATTGTAATGAATGCGTCCTCCGCCATAATTTCATACATTGTTTCAATGGCATCCGCTCACTCACTGCCTTGTACCAATACTTCATTCCTCCGTTCAAGTCTAGACAATAAAATTCAATGAAATCCCATGTCCTCCTTTATCCTTGGTGTCGTCAAACTTACAATCGTACACCAGAACTGTTTTCGTTGTTGTTTTCGTCTCAACACCACTATGCCAGATAAATTTCAAATGTTGACTCCGACATGGTATATGATCACGTTCGGTCAAATGTTCCAGTCATCTCGGCAAGTTTCAAACATCCTTTTGTTGCTTATATGGTTGATTCCATGTCACACTACTGCCATTCGTTCTTTGATACTGGCGTAGACGTCGAACAATATCCATTGGCCATATACATTTATGATGAAGAATGTGGGACATGTTGTCGTCATCTTCGGTGTAGATGTCATGTCACTAATCCTGGAACTATTGTCTAGTTATTGGCGAAAGAATTTCGGAAAGTTGTTATCGCAAAATGCTGTGTGTGAGAGTTGTATTTTTACGGCATAGAAGGGTTGTCAGCTAGCAAGCCTTACAAATTGGTATTGACAACTTAAAAGAGAAGCGGAACACAGCACTTTATGATGCAGGAATTGAAATAGCTAGTTGTTTAATGGCTGGTTATTAGCGTAGGAGTATTGCAGCGTCAGAAATCGAGATTGCACTCTTCAAAAATCAAAGAAGTAAACAACTTGGCCACACCTAATTCAAAACTGAATATGAACAATCCTTGGAGATCCTCCGGAATATCTGTCGAAATTAATAAAATAACTATTGTAAACCGGCTAACTAAGTAACACAAGAACTCTCCTGCACAATTCCATTCCTAATTCTAATAACACCTAAACGAATCCAGCCAGCAACACCCCTTTCACAATTTCCAACATATCAAATAAAATTCCAACATCCCATACTTTATATAGAAATCCGTTCTGGATGCTGTGAAAATTCCTTTCAAAGGATGCCAACAGAAAATGAGAAATTGATTTCGTGCGGAGAATTCTCATATGACGATGTACGAGTATATCCGAAGAGACAAAATGCGTTCACACATTCAAAACATGCAACAGAACAAATTCCAGAAGTACATATGTATGGCTACAGAATAAAAGGCTTCGCCATCATGGTACGAAGCTATAATATCCTGACATCGATGCGACGACTGTCTATGAATTATAAACGCGACTAAGGACAAAGCATTGAACATGTGTTCTTACACATTCGTTCCTAACAACGGACAATTGTTATATTATTTTGCCATGCTGCACAAACAGGAAACTAAAAGAAACATTTATATTGCGAATGCATTTCGAACGGATTGAATGCTTGATAAGCATTCGTGTTATACTTGGAGAAGAAAATAAACGACTTTATGACACTCTTCCCAATCACTTGTTTTGTAGAGTGTCATGTCAAGATGCCACTGAAGATGTACGTATGGTATGGCATGGTACGGAAGGCTGCCGTAAAAAAAGACAAGTGCAGCACACTTAAACCAGATATAGGTCCCTTGTAATACCCTAGTCGTCATCTAATGATTGAACCAACCAGATCTTCTCGCTAGACGAATAAGTTGACCCACATCCGCACTAGCTTCCAGATGAGCATAAGAATGACCCCAAAGTAGAGCTTCTAGGATGTGGTCAAGCACAGAGCAGGTAAAAAGTGCTCTCCTCCTCGCCTTCATCCCACAACTTCCACAAAAATCGTGATATAGGAGGCGAAGTCTTCTGACGTAATCGGCGATGGCGCAGTGGCCACTGATGAGTCCCGCAGCAAGGCTGATGTGGAGTTTTTTTCATAGAAAGCAGTTTACTGGATCGTTTTACATCCAGCTTAGGCCATACCAGTTTCGCTTTATGGCACGTATCTCCATTTAGCCATCTCGAGTTGGCTTTGTTGATAGAGGTTATCTTTATACCATACTTAAAAGTTTGGAGGGTCATGGCGATGGTAGGTCCTCTTCTAGCGAGCTCGTTTGCTCTACAGTTGCCAATGAAGCCACTATGGCCAGGTATCCAACATAATGTTATGTTGAAGAAATTTTCTATTTCCAAAACAGTCTGTCACGACACCAGGACGGATTCCAGGGATCTCACAGCGGCCTGACTGTCTATGTAAATGGTAATATCTCTTGCAGATATGATATTCAGCCCGAGCCGTACCACTGCCTATTTTACTACACGGATCTCCGCCTGGAAAACACTACAGAAAATTATGAGGCGGAAAGACGTAACAAAGCGAAGACAATCGGCGAAGACTCCAGCGTCCATCCCATCGTCAGTAAGCCATCCGTGTGAATACACAGATTATTAAGGACCATCGGGTCAACCATTTCCCATATGGTGGAATAACGCATATGTGGTTTTTAGTGAACCAGTGTTTTGGAATATAGTAATCCGTGGAAGAGAGGATGTCAATATTGTTTAGGATTGCAGCATGACCGAAACGTATGTCGGTCCATTGACCTGTCTGCCTTACGTGGATAGCCGTGCTGGCAGCGACTTGTTCACTTGTAATGTCCACAGGAAGAAGGTTTAGCATCATCTCCAAAGCAACGAAGAGACCCACTTATAGCCATGCACACCAGTCTCTGTTCTTTTGCTAGGATACTGCGGCTTGTCTTTGTACGTAGCGCAGTCCAACTGACAACCACCCAGTACAGCATATGGGACGCAGGACGGTACGCAGATAAACGTACTGAATTAAGTTTTCTATAGAAGTAGTTTAGGGAACTTTTGGGAGCCTTTACCACAAATTCAACCCCAGCAAGCTTACATACTCGTAAGTTTATGTCATTTTCGTGCCACAAATGTCCATAATATTCAATTCCAAGTGGTTTCCAATAAACATATTCAATGTTAAAACCTGAAGACTCAAGCAATGAACGAACGAACAATGAACAGGTACTGAATCCCGGTACTGAAAAGAAAAGAACAGATACTGAAAAGAACAGGTATTCAAATTCCGGTATCCCGGTACTGAGTACCGGTACTCAAATCCCGGGATCCCCGTACTCAGTACCGGTACTGAAAAAAAACCGGCTCATGGTTTAAACTTCTAGTACTAATACTAGTACTAGTACCGAACGAATACCTGTGAGTGCCGGAATATCGCTTGTGGTACCGGTATATAAATACATATCAAGTATCGGTACTAAAATCTCAGTACCGAACAGGCCTAGTCGCAACCCTCAGTATACCACCCTAGAACGCTCGCTGCGCTCACTCTATATCCCACAGCAGAAAACCCACTATTAGCCAAGGCGCGAACCACGATGCTCGCCCGGTGAAATAGGAATATACCAATTAACTATAAGTATTATTTGTATTGTAAGGGGTGTTTCAATAGTAGGTGTGGTACTTTGTTATCGATTAAAATCAGCATTATCGACCCTTTTCCGCCATATTTTGTGTCATTGTCATCGTGACAGTATAGGATTTTAGTTATGGTCGCTACATGAAAGAACAACGCATTGAAATCGTCGAATTTTGGATCTTAAATTCCAAGTCGATGGTGCAAACGCTACGATCGATTCACCAAAAATGTTGTCGCAATTACCACATTACATTAGTGAAACAACTGTGCGCATCATTGGGAATAAATTTTGACATGGATATGTCTTATAGCTGGGGGTCATCCTAAAAATCTGTCCGTAACACGAAATGTCTGTTGTGCTACTCGGGGGTCAAAAGAGGAAACAAGCCCATTGAAAAATTTTCCGGGTTCTATGAATGTAGTGGCCGATTGGTTTACAGAGTATTTCCAACCAGGCTCTCAGAATTGTCCAGCCAGTCTAGTTTAATTTAAATGGACTTGCAAATTTGGACAATTTCGATCAGTTCGATATTTCCAAACGAACTTGCAACATCTGTGCAAAGACAAGTAACTGAACAATTGCAAAATTATGACGAGTATCTACACTGCCACCAGATACATCGGTACATGGATATGTCTTATGCCTACCGAAAGTGTGGGACGTGTTTTGTCGAATGATTTCATCCAGTATAACTACTCGTATACTGGGATCTTTATAAAACTTACGTCGATATCTTCAACACAACCGGTTCCACGCAGCCACGTAGCCAAATACAATACATATCCATGTTCCGATGTATCTGCATGCAGTGTAGATACGTTGCATCATTTTTTATCAAACTGGGTCCGTACTTGATGTTCCGAAGCCAACCAGAGTACGGAATGCACGCTGTGCTGAGAATATTACTGCCGTAAGTAAAAGTGTCGTCGAGTCCTCCGAAATGTCTATTCGCCATCGTTCGCAACAATTTTGCGCTTGGACTTGAAGTTACCCCCATATGAAGTCCAATTGACTTTGCAGCTGTTGCCTCGTGACCATGCATGTACGCGTACACAACGCCGTACATTCGCTGATTGAGCCCTGCAAATGATTGCTAAAGATGATGATTTTTACCAAAAAATCATCTTTTCGGACGAGGCTCATTTCTACCTCGGCGGCTATGTGAACAAGCAAAACTGCCATATCTGGGGCTCGGAAAATCCACAAGTGATTGTAGAGAAGCCAATACATCCACCGCGAATCACTGTTTGGTGTGGTTTATGGGTCGGTGGCATCATCGGGCCGTATTTTTACGAAGATGAGGACGGAAACAGCGAAAATGTCAACTATGAGCGGTACCACACCATGTTGGAGGACTATTTTGTGCTGGAGGTTGAAGCTCAGGGTCTGGACGATATGTGGCTTCAACAGGACGGCGCCACACCACACACAAACCGTTTAATTCTCGTCGCGGTGATGTAAATTGGCCGCCCAGATCATGCGATTTGACGCCGTTAGACTATTTTCTATGGGGTTCAACGGAGGATAAAGTATATGTGAATGATCCCAAGACGATTCCAGACTTGAAATGCAATATTACATCGGTGATTCGGGCCATTCCGGAGGCCATACTGCAAATTTTCATCGAAAATATGGCCGAAAAAGTGAGATATCTACGGAATAGTAGCGGTAAACATATCCGCGAAATAATTTTCCACACATAGTCCTATTGTGTGGCCTTTCGAACGAAATAACATATTTGGAAAAATTCCGAACCGTTTACGTTTTATTCAAAATCAAAGTACCGCACGTCTTAATGGAACACCCTATACTAAATGAAAGTGTAGGAGAGTTCGGTTTTTGCCAATTATCACTCTCTCGTCTTGTATAGAGATGTGTTTAATTAGAAACCGTTATCTGTAGAATCGAAAAAGAAATTGTTGTGCCTCGCAAATAGGTGTTGAGCAAATCGTAGCGAATGCCAAAAAAAAATATTCAAGGAATGCACGTGAAGGATTATGGTACAAAACCTTCGCCCGCTTTAGACACATTACAACCCATTAATTATATTTGAAGGATTCATAAGAACTCCATTCATCAAACCCCCAATTTCTATATCAATAAAAGCCGAATAAAACACATCCTTTACAAATTTTTTTCAAATCCATCATGTTTCAGCCGAACACATGCCATACAAAGATAAAAAGGTTCAAAGTTATAATTTTAATTTTTGATTCATACTAGCCTTGGGCCTATTATTTACATATCACTCCACTTTGCACCCTAAGCGCAAAGCTGATGAAAACACCCTTTTTTCCTGTAGCAAAATGGAACATTTGCGGAACGGGACTAGCATTTTCATGTACAGACCCTAAAAACGTGTCAATGTACTGGTGGTACTACTTCATTTTCATCCAGGACAATGTTAGGTCATAGTCTGTGTATACGAGTATTTGCTTAAAAGCCATGCCCGGGTGCCCTCATATCAGCTGTATGCACCTGTAAGTATTTCCATTTGAAGTTTTATTCATTAAAATATTTTCATTTTGTCTCATGAAAAGGCATACATAAGTGGAAAACAAACTTCATGAATATTCACTCTGAAATGTTTTCTGATAAACTTGTCGCATGGATGTACGGATGAGGGAGGTGTGGATGGTAAGCATGCATGCATGCATAATATAAACTTCAACTGGTGAAATAGGATCAATGCGTTTGCATAAATGTCAGTTAATTTACATATTGACGGCATTCAGTGAATGGGATACTAAATTGTTGAGTGGATTGACTGCCAATGAGATGCACTGTTTAACTCCATTTCGTGCTACTTACGCTTGAATAATAATGGCGGCTCAATGGGCAAGTTCGATTCCTGCCACGAACATAGTTACTTATCTTGCCGGCGACTCAGCTATGAATGAGTACATTAATTTGATACTGACCATGTCAGCTTCCTGTACCATCTTCACGTAACACGGTGTGTGCTCCATTACACTTCGTATCACATTCAAAACGGAAACGGGAATACTTTACTTTTACGCTGAAATGATGTTGATGAAAGAACGATTCTTAGTTTTCCTTTTCCCACACCACGCCAAATTACTAGGAAAAAAATTCACAGCTCTCCTACAATCTAGGTCACATTCAACATGCGAGTCTTTGAAAAACGATTGCATCCTTCCATCCAGCTCAACGAACAAGAACAACCATTCAGGCCAATTGCAGGACAGTAAAAGTGGTTAAGCCACTTCCATTTAGATGACTTTAAGTGCACTTTTGAGCCACAAGTCTTAGAGAGAGCGTTATATCATAGAGGGAAAATATAACAGAGTTGGAACTCAGTATAAATTAAGCAAAGGTTGCCCATAGTATTTCACTTGCGTATGTGTTGTGTTCACTAATCGGTACACAATGCATGTGCAAAAAGTGAAAACTAAAGCCCCCCATCTACCTTGCGATCAGTCGACGCCTATCTGGCGATATTGTGATCGTCAGTTCGATCGCAGAGTGTATGCGCCTATCGTTGTCGTTTTGTTTCTACAGTTCCATATAATTTTAGCCGCGAAATATTTTGTGGCGATCCATCGTTAGATTAATCCGACGATGAATAGCGTTGTCGTCTTACGATGAATTGCATTGTCTATGGGGGTCTTATATCCGCGTTCATTGTGCCTGGCGGGGCCTCTAAAATCGGAGTGGACTTCGCATGGCAACGGATAGCAAACCCATTTCGTATTGGATGCATTATCAATGAGATCGCATGCTGTTTGATCCTCTCTGGCAAATGTACATGAACGCTGATAAACTGTGAAAAGATGGCGACCGTGCGCTCGTCAGGTAAGGGGAACCATGCGAAATTGTGGGATGGTCACCAAGAATTTTTGTGGGTGTGGGTGGGTGAATCTTTGTGGGTGTGGCTTGTAGCAAGTGAATGAATAAAAAGTGTGTGATGAAAAATCGGAAACTGAATCTTTATTCTCGCATTTTAGGATATCCGGAAAGAAAAAACATGCTATGTGGTCTATGATTTAGTATTATATATGATTTATGGCATATGAATTATGATGTAAAATGATTTTTTCTAAAGCGGTGGAGGTGCTATGAGGGTGTTTTTAAAATTTGTAAAATTTTTCAAATAAATCGTTTTTTCATCACAGACGTTTTATCATGCACTTGACACAAGCCACGCCCCCAAAGATGGAAATGCACGAATGCAATGGCCGAAAATGGTAACTCACACATATGAAATTGAGGAGCCATGTCACGCATACAATAGCAACTGAGGAAGCTTGGGCGTTTTAATCAACAGACACAGTTGATTTGATGTGTTGCTGTCCTTATCACTCTAAAGGTCGGTTTACTTTAAATTGTAGCCGTTGCTTCTAGAGTGGTGAGGCTTATTTGTGTGCGTGGGATTATTTGCATCCTGCTTTAAAAATAAATCTGTTCTGAGTTCCTGCTCTTAGTATACCTGCTCTGTGGTTATATTGTCTGAAAGGTTTCCGGCTGTGATTTCTCTCAAGTCCATTCATTGCTGGCTCACTTCATCCACCCCGAGCGTGTCCAAATTAAAATCCTGTAAGCAAAATGTCCGACCTAATGTTTCTTTTTGTTAAGTGGTAGGTTACCAAGTGCTTCTAAATCTAATGGATGACGATTTTCTTTTGAAGTTCAACGTGCAACATTTTTAACGGAAATGTAACGAACATGGTGGACGGACAAGCGGGTGTAGAATGTGCGAGGACTGTCACGTGGGTGTCCTGCTGGGTGGGTTTATACATACAGCGAATTGCTAAGAGGATTTTATCCGGCGCTGACAAGAAGAAAAAAATTAAATCCTGAAAAGCGAAAAGGAAATGAAAAGTTCTAATGCCTTTTAAAGTTCATCTCAACTTGCAATAAAATCGTTTTGAGTTTCAACTGAGTTGAATGGCTATCCATCAATTGCATGTTACTCTGCTGCTATGATTTTTTTTTGCCTGGGGATAACGAGGCCAATGGTGGGAATTTTGCAAAATGTTGATTCAAAGTTTAATAAAATTTATGAAAAACCACTGTTTCCGGTAGTAGGGTTTCGTGTTACCCATTGAAAGCTTTATGCTACTGTGAAAGTAGGTTACCTTTTAAACTAGAAAAAGTTCGTCGCCAAAAGTTTTCTCGTCCTTATTAAGCTCAAGGATTGCGGAAAGATGTTGGGTATTAAGAGGTAATCATTCCGAGAGTCACGATATTTTTGACAAGATATGTTACTTTAATTACTGGACTGAAGCAAGGCGATGGACTGGCTCCGACGCTCTTCGACCTGCACTTGAATACGCCATCCGGGTAATGACTGCGAGCCACAGCGGCACACTGCTCTTCAAGTCGATGCAGTTGATAGCGTACGCTGACGACATCAACATCATGTCCCGAAATCTGCCCGACGCAGAAGAACTTCTAAATAATCTTGACACGGCTGCAAAAGAAATTGGACAACGCATTAAGGCCGAAATAAAATCCTTATTGCACTGGACAACCAATCGGTGATCAGACGCATGCAGCAGACGAACATAAACTCTAAACTGGTACTAGAGTGTGTCCGGAAGCTCAACACGTGTGCCTCAGAAAATGAGGTAACGCTGATGTGGGTAAAAGGACACATAGGTACAACAGGAAATGAGGCGGCGGATGCCCTAGCAAAACAGGGATCTGCGGCAACTTTCCTTGGCCCAGAACCCAGAGTTGCTCTGGGGAACGGCATGATTGGAGCGAAGGTTGGGAAGTGGATGGACTCCATGCATCAACAAAGATGGCAGGAGCTAGTCACTTGCAAACAAGCTCGGAATGCAATGACCAGCCCTTTAGGCAGGGAAGCGAGAAAGGTACTTAGTTATAAACGGAGTACCCTAAGCTGGATAACTGCCTTGGTCACAGGGCATGGTAATTTTAAGGCTCATCTGGCCAAGATGAAAATCGGGGAAGATGACGTTTGCAGGCTATGCCTGGAGGAGGCCGAGACGGCAGCACACATTGTGTGCGAATGTCCAGCACTGGCTAGCACGAGGTTGAGGATCACAGGCAGGCACACGATAAGTGTAGAAGCCATGAGTGAACTCAGCTTCAAACAAATGCTAGCAATAAAACGGGACTCAGTGATGAAGAAAGAGGTCGACAATTATCAGTCGACATCTGGAAGCCACTGATGACCGGGAGGGGGCGAAAAGGGACCCAAACGTTAGTGGTCTGCTTCGGCTATCCCCCAGAATATATAATAATAATAATAAGGCCGAAATACATGTAGACGGACGGACGGACGGCAATTTTCGATTGATCAACTATTCTCATTCGCAGTCAATTTTGCACACACAACGTATGAACTTTTTCTCAAATCATGCAAATTCGTAACAGCTAGTGCTTGGAAACAAAAGCTATTTCATTGCTCTCCGCGAAAAGTTGACGAACATGATGTATACGTAATTTATACTGAATATATACGATGATTTTCCCATAAGCAACGGTGAGTTTCTCATCAGTGGATGGTAAATGCAAGCACAAAGCTCTGAAATGTTCGCCTTGTGAAGAAGCAGCATACTTCGCAACGTCCCGTATCTATAAACATAATGAACTTCAAAAAAAATCTGTTTCGTGATCGATCCAAGGGGAACCAATTGATTGCCGCTGAATGAAATTGAAAACATATGAGTTCAATTTAAATCATGCACGTCTGCCCTTGACGCTGTGATACTGCCCAAAAGAAAATACGTCCGTCCGTCCGGCCACGTCTACATGTATTTCGGCCTTTAACCAGTTCAAAACAAAAGGGCAATCTTTTAGTATCCGGGGCCCGGAGTGGGGAAATCACCTTCACTCGGTTTTTTGACACTTTTCACTTGCATTACTCTAAAAGTCCAGATTTTCCCGTTTTTTACGTTTTCTCTTTTTTTATCTTTTTTGTAATTATTTACACCGAATATTTGGTATATTGAAGGCATGGAAAATTGAAATATTCGCCGGGTCCCTTGCGTGGGCTCCGCTCTTAAGGGATCAAGAACCTCAGTATCGCGCAAACATGAACGCTCGCTATTCTCGGTCTGCATGCAACAGCGTTTTGATCAATTTTAAACACATACAAAAAAAAATTAAAAAAAAAACAAAAAGAATTTTTTTTTTTTCATTTTGAAAATTTGCAAATCTATTTCGCGAGCGAAAAATAACAAAAAATTTGAGTGAAAAGTGATTTTTTCATCCCGGGTCCCGGAAACTAAGAATATTCCGAATTCGTAGACGACTTCATATACCTGTCTTGTAACCTGCCAAAGGACGCCAATGAAGCTTACGAAATCAAATGACAGATACAGTTAGCTAATAAGAATTTCTACTCGGTCCTCCCAGTAATGAAATCGAAGCATGTGCACTGAAATCCTAAGCTCCGCACATACAAAACCATCATACGACCTGTGTTACGCTATGGCTGCGAAACGTGGACCCCTACTCAAGCATCCGAAAACATGGTAAACACATTTGAACGTAAGGTCCAATTTGCGACCGAAATTGAAGGCGCATCCGGACAACCATGAGCTTTACGAACAGTACGATGAGCTGGAAGTTTCGAGAATCAAACTACAACGTCTACAATGGACAAGACATATACATACAATGAATGGATGACGATGAACGCATGCCTAAGAAAATATTCAATGGGCGATGCGTCGACGGAGCAAGGCTGCAAGGAAGACCGAAGGCTCATTGGAAAAACTCAGTAGATGAGGACGCCAAACTGCTGATAACTGGAGTACGATGATCCAGACGACCAGGGCCCGATGTCGGGCTGTTGCGCCACGATGATGATGTAGCTCCATCTCTTAAAATAAAAGTAGGGGTCCCACCAACATTCGTACTAAACGACATCTCTCTATCATATTTTGCAAGGTGGCGTCCATTTACATGTCGCTTAGCGTCCCAACTATCAGGGAAATGAGCAGTTTCTTCAATATTACTATTCGCTGGACTCGAGGCCACAGTGGTTTTACGGGCAATTGGTATGGTTGATGAGCTGGCCCACCAGGGAACAATCGGTGCCACTGATACGACTCATAACTACATTAAACCGTCTATGGGAGTTTTTAAAATTACAATCAAGACCGCTGCAAACAGCAGGGCCAATGCAAGATAGCTCAACGGTAGCACTTGCCAGACGACGAGAATGATATGGCCCAGGCTAGAACCTAATCGTTCTGCCACACTGCTCTCATCGAATAGGAAGCATATTAGTAGGGTAGTGGACGCTGAATACTGTCCTATCGGCGAGCTCTCGAGGAGATTTGGTCTTCCTCGACACGCCTACTGCAGAAGTTGTCAGAACGTGGATGGGAAGGAGAGTATTCATCACCTGCTCTGTCACTTTCCAGCCTTGGCTAATAGGAGAAGGAAATTTCTAATACTCTCTATTTTCCACGACCTAGAGGGTCTTGTAAATGTAAGTGCGATTCAGCTCACCGCTTGGTTGCCAGTACCGGCTGGTTTGGTGCCTCGGGTATAGAGTTGGTGTGTGTAGTATTCTTTGGAAGTTTTTATACCAGTATCGGTAGCATCCGACGAAAGATCATTTAATAAGCTAAAAATGGTCAAATCGTACTTAAGGTCAACATAGGCTGTCAAATCTTGTGATTCTGTCAATAGAAAGCGAAACTCAATTTGAATATCATGAAGATACATTTAATTCGTGTTGTGAAAAACCGAGCCCAGTGCATAAAAGGCGAACGTGCTAACCTTTGAGCCGTCCGGAATACACAATTTGTGTTGTAAAGGTCTAGCCAAGTATTTTGGAGTAAATATTTAATGTTAGATTTTTTTTTATATTCAAGCATAGTGTGATAGTGTTTCAGCGCCCCTTCTCCTTCCTCCCTCCCCTCTCCCTCAAAAAGAAACAGGAAATTGAAAAAGGAAAAAACGAGAAGAAAAAAGGAAAAAAGGAAAAAGAAAAAGGGAAAAGGAAAAAATTACAAAAAAATGGAAGAAGGAAAAAGCCAAAAAGAAAAAGGAAAAAGAGACAAGGAAATACGAAAAAGGTAAAAGGTAGAAAGTAATAGGAAAAATTGAAAAGTGAAAAGCGAAAAAGAAAACGAAAAAACTAAAATGGAAAAAGGAAAACGAAAAACAAAAAAATGAAAAGGAAAAAACAAAAGCAAAAAGGGAAAAGGAAAATGGAAAAGGGAAATGGAAAAAGGGGGAAATAGAAAAAGAAAACTGCCAAATACGAGAAACTAAAATGGGTAATAGGAAGTGGACAATCAGAAATCGAAAGTGGGAAAACATTAAGAGAATATAATAAATAAAAACTCGTAGATTTAAAATAATATTTAATTTGGTGTTTTGCAGTAGTAGGTAGTTTTCAGCTTTACCCTTGTGGTACTACCAGATTTCCACAGTCCAACTGACAAACTTCGGCTCCATTGCCACCATGTCCACCATACTAGTCACTATCGCCTAGCTGCTTTTATACACGTCCCTCCAAAAAAGAGCATAAGAAACGATTTAGGACGACTTCTGTAGCTAACCTGATTTTCCCTCAATGTCTTCTATTATAATTCCATCCGACTAAATCCAAAATTAATTTAATACCCCATAAAACAATATTTTCTTCTCATCGTGATAATATGCTAACGATTGTGTTTGTTTCTCAATTTGTAATCCTGTACACGTTCGTCGAAGGTCATTTGTTTCCCTAAATTTGCCCTTCCATTCGACCAAAGATTCGATATTACCTCGCCGTACTAAATCTATCAGAAAATTCAATGGAAGGCCAAGCCAGAACACAGAACGTTTACAAATCACGAATTGTCGATGAATGGTATACATACTGAATCCTGAGTGGCTTACACATGGGGGCGAAGCAAAGGAAGCTGGAAAGCTGCACGTCATGGAGGCATAGGACGGTACCATAAAAAACTTCTTTTATTGCTAGTGTTGTACGTAGTTACGCAGTTATGGATCCATAAATGCTGCACGAAATGACTCTTTTAGTCTTACTCGAAATTTATTATGTACGAATTTGGTTATGGCCAGCTTTTAGCTATCACTTTGTGGCAGTTTCACCATTTTGTAGCAATTTTCGGTCGAAGCCTCTCGACAGAGGGAGTAGCCTGAACAAATGAAAACAACTATTTGGCCAGCCTCTTGACGAGGATCTGCTCGGATATACGGATATACGCTGTGCTTCCCGGTCATTATGGTGGGATGTTCGTACAATACAAAGTGGAACATTTGGGATTAAAATAGTGAAAATCGATAGCTGTTACGTTATTATTACTGTAAGAGGGATATTCTACTACATGGGTCTGCATCATATATACCATGCAAACAGGCGGTTAAAGGACATTCCTACGTTTATTTTACGATGTGCTACGTCGTGCATAGAAAGGCATCGGGGACGTTTTGTTTACGAGTCTCGCACACGGGAAATTAATTGTTTACTCTGGAGTTTTTCGCATAGCCTCGATTTCCCGGTAACATTAGAAATTAATTAATTCAATTGCTGGAATTTGTTAACTAAGTATGTTGAGTGGATTTATGTTATGAGTATCAAAGCTTAGAGATGGGAAAGTTATGGGCAATTCGACAAAAGCTCGCTAATTGCACAATTACAGTGAAACACATGCATACTCATGTGGAGGACTGTATTTACTATCTAAAATACGTCGACATTATACACAATTTTGACAACCGGCCATTGACTCAATTATCTGGGCAACCTACATCCTTTTGCATATTTCAGGACGTGGCAGGACAAAAATAACAATCATCGTTTTTAGGATATCAGTACAGAGTTTGAATGCAAATTTCTGTGCCATTGTAAACCTTTGAATCAGCTTAAATTTAAAGCTGGTTTGGTTTTATGAACGGAGAGAATACGAATAGGACTATCGAATTCAATTTTTAAAGAGGAAACTCATACAGAAAACGCCGATTATTGGTGATTAATTACGAGGGAAGCATCTATGGGAGTTGGTCCATGAAACGCTGTGTACTGTGCAAGTACGTCATCATCATCATCTTCATGGTGCAACAGCCCAATGTCAGGCCTTGGCCGCTGGATCATCGTCCTCCAATTTCCTCAGTCAAGTGACCGCGTCCGCCAATTTTGGACGCCCAGCAGTTGTTCGGCGTCCTCATCTACTGAGTCTTTTCAACGAGGTATCGGTCTTCCTCGAAGCCTTGCTCCGTCGACGCGTCACGTCGCGTCGTCCATTGAATATTTTCTTAGGTATGCGTTCATTGTACAGTTCGTTCATCTCAGGATTGTACCGGATGCGACATCCATTTCTGTCGCAAACTGCTCCGAAAATAGTCAACTGTCAAGAGTTTGTCAACCACAAAGATTAAGGGAGGACTAATTCTTGATTGGTGAAGAGATCCTGCACCGATAAGTTGTCTTACCAAGTGATGGTCGGACTCGCTATTTGCTCCTCGGCATGATCGGACATCTATCACGCTTGAAGCCAATCTCTTGCACATGAGAACGTGGGAAATCTGGTTGAGCTTACGACAAGATTCCTACCGCATGCGAAGTCGATGATCGTTGACCGTTGTCATTGCATTTCTAGTGAAGGCTGTGTCCAGCCCATTGGTGCCCCGATGCCAACTCTCGTTCCCAACTTTTGCATTGAAATCTTCCAGCAGTATGTTGACGTCGTTTGCTGGAAGTGAGTCGGAAAATGTCTGCAGGCGATCGTAAAGTTCGTCTTTCACTGCTTCTTCCTTCACTTCAGTGGGGGCACGTTGATGAGCCAGAGAGTCTTAATGCGAATCGCACACAACTTTGCATTGGTCTGAAGTTAATAGCGTGTGGTTTGAGATAATTCTCCACGATGAACGCAATTCCAAACTCTTTGTGTCCAGATGGTTTACCGCTTTTGAAAATTGTGTGCGATTTATTGTCGTTGATCTCGCTGCCAAGTCATTTTGTTTCCTGGACTGCAGTGATGCTCAGTTTGTTTTTCTCAACCTGCTGTAAGAGGGCCTCCGGTTTGTTCAAGGAGCGTACATTTCAGCATCGGAAAGAATAATCAGTTAAACGTTTGCGTGGTCTTCGTTGTTGATCCGTCCAATCCGAGGCTTTTTTTCCAAGTTTCTTGACATGGGGCAGTTTTTACAAGGATAAGTTGTCAGCCCATCGGCAAACCCTATTCAAGAGTGGGCTCGGTGATAGCTGCTTCAGGTGGGTGGTTCATAACGTGCCAGAATTCACACAATTATGTCCCAGATCTGATTACTTGATTCATGCCACCCTAATGACTTGAGACGCTTAGGTGTAACAAAGCCAGTCAGGCTACAGTTATCATTCCTTCTTCCTTCCACAACCATGGCTTGGGACAGGCTTCGGCGAAGCCTATTGCAATAGATATCATAATATCGACCCGTTTTTGTTCCTTAATCATCGATATTGTCGTTGACCGAGTATAACAAGTATAGGGGCCGCTACTTAGCACGTTGAGGGGTCTTTTTCTTCACCAGATGGCACGGCCCGACCTTCACGGTCATTATGCCACCTTAGGCTCCATCCCCATGGGCATCTTCGGATGCCCACTAAACCGTCCATTACAAGAGAGGGGCCAGCCAGTGACTCACACTCTCTGCCTCTGACGGATATACAAAATTTTGCACCTCTGTTACTCACTGTCATTTACTGGAACAGAATCAGAGTCACAATCTCAATCTTTGTTTTTATCCCGTCCCATATATTCATATAATGGACGAGAATATAGTCCAATGCATGCGTTGCATTTGTCCGTTTGTGCTTTTACCCGGGCAATTCCTGTGGTCCGATCTTAACAGAAAACAATACAAACATGGGAGGCAAAAATGGGGAATGATAAAAAAATAAGGCGAATGGAATGGTTGACGGACGGCACAGATTCCCTCGCGCTCGCATCGGGGTCCAGGCGTAATGGGACCCTCGGCCTCTGTTTTCGTACCACTGACAGATCCTTACTCATCAGATGCTGCCATAGATCTGCCGATGGAAGCACTACCAGACCAGAATATGGTTAATTACACGATTTTAACAAATTTGGTACGTAGCTTAGAATATTACAAGGACCACACAGTGACATTTTGGTCCAGGAGTGCGTCAAGACAAAAGGACTCCCATGATCATGAAATGACACAGAAATTAAACCTAGTAAATATGGGTATCTCCTGATTCGGGATGATGAAACCAATGCACTGGAATATCCCTGAAAGCATTTTGAGCCCTTTGGCCAGGACAGATGCCATTTAGAGTCCTTTGGTGATGAAAAAAGGACATTCTCGGCAATGAAGTGATATCTGATGTGATGAAGTGATGTTGAGGCGAATGCGCTAGACTACTGTGGAAGGTATTTTGAGTCCTCTGGTCAGGAAAAAGGAAATTTTTGCATTCGCTGGTGGATATGAGTATGTCCTGAATAGGAGCGCTAAGAAAAATATTCCTCAAAGTAAATCACAGACAGCTGAAAAGCAAATGGATCAAAATTAGAATGCATTTGCATGAGACGGGTCTAAATTGCCGATGAACATCATCGCTTTTTTTGGGTCTTTTTATTTTGGCTCTGAAAATCAGTTTTCTATCAATAGATACGAGTAGAACATCTGAGAACAGTTTTTCAGATTGAAAGGTAAAGTAAATATGCTTTTTTAATAGACGTCTCAATGTTCATGAAGCGTCATCTTCTCCTGAAGTTTTAATATCGCTGTGGTCGCTTCAAATAGCATATAGGACAGAAATTACTATTCGTTACCATAAACTGGACTCGGACGATGCTGGTTTCTAACATGCATCTCTTGCCCATTTAACCGCATAACTGCGACAAGTCGAGAAAATTTGTTGCTTATTGTTACCCCCTACCACACACACACACACCACAGGGGGAAGACCTACTCGATGAAAACAAATTTTGATCTTATTCTCCCTTCTATCGTAACATTTGTTAATTGACTGCTGCAGCCGAGATGAAATCCAATTTGGAATAGCTCACAACTTTGTTGAAATTGAGTTTCGTCCACTTCACATGAGTTTTATTGGGCTTCTTAGTTGTATCACAGTATCCGTTCATATAACTTACTCAATTATTTTTTATTTGTTTGGGTTAATTAAATTCATGCAATTGATCAAGAAGACGCGCCATGGACTCCTGAATACCATCCTCAACGCAGAAGTTGGCAGAGACTTAACGGAACAACTGTTTACAGTTACGACAGAGTTTTGGGCAATAACGTATAGTATAGCGTGCAGACACAACAGCCACAAGTATCCTGACACTCCGGAAGACGACAGACACGCAAACTCCTCCTTTGACACGAATTTCCCGACATATGTCATTTATCCTTGATTAGGATGTACCTATTTAATCAAAGATTTCATAATAAATTTACCCTCATCGGCGGTGAGCGACAAGTATATCTCTTCTCCTCATACCGAAATATTAGATCTCCCATGACCATACTAAAACTCTATGTCTATCGTCGCCTCGGTCACTATGAGCCCTGAAAGGTCAAATATTGTTGAACATTAAGTATTTTGTGTCTTTTCGTTCTGACTCCATAAGACCCAATTCAGCATCCCCGGATGAATCTCAAGAAAATATTTCAAATATTCATACACACTCAAGAGTTCCTATTGAACCTTTCGAAAGGCTGTTAGCAGACCAAAGGAGACCCTTCCAATTACCATGACAATGACGTTTTCTCCCGAAAATGATGGCTTACCCGACAAATAAATATCTGATTGAATGAATTCGTCCGCCTTTTTTTTCTACTCAGTCGATATATCCTTATGTAGAGTGAAAAAAAATTGCAGAAATTGACAAGGAAACCCGCAAACACCACAATTTTATTTTCTTTAAAAAAAAAACTCATCTTTTATGTGAATAATAAAGCGTTTTTTGAAGAAACCATATATTTGTCACTCAATTGTTGATTTCGAGGACCAGATCCAAAAATACTCCCGTTGATACGCCTTCGCATGATAACCCAAAAGAATGGTCGTCCTAAATTATGGCTGTCAGGCCTGAAGGATATGTCGTTCAAAAGGAAATCCAAAGGCGAAAGGAACGTGTGTTGCGTATATTGTTATTAGACAAGAAAACCCTTTTTTTGTGTCTGACCTTAGAAATTTCAATTTACCTTTCACCCCGTTGGGAACGTACGAGTATCCTGTACAATAAAGTGAATGAATTCCCTTTGGTCGGGCCCCGCGTACAGGCAATGCGTACAGTGAAAATGTACTCGCATGTTTATGGGGCTGAATTTCATTTAGTGTCGAGTGTAATCTGAGCAGAGGATAAGATACTGTGTCGTACATACATTGTGTGCTAATGTAGCATGGTACATAGATGAATGTCCTTGGGATTGGGTAATGTATCATTATACACACGGGAGACCTGACGGAAAGCTGAAAAAATGTTGGGCCCTACGAGGTATGTTGTGGTTGTTTTACAGAGAATGCCATTCACTGCTTCCTTCGTTCAGGAAGCAGACACCGCAGGCAGTCAGGTGTGATTCAGATTATAATATACTTCACGTAATGCCTAATTTGTTTCTGCAATGAATCCATGAGAATTTAAAGCTCCCACTGGAGATGGGTGAGTGCTTTAGCTCTTTTTACCATTCTGAGGAAATTGATTTTAGGTTATCATATTTCAAATATTATTCCATTGTAGTGATCAACCGATGGGTTTACCCTCATTTAAAACCTATTCACAGAGGGAGAGCTGTTCGACGTTTTATGTTTCGGCCCAATGATTTGGGCTTATCTGAAAAGCTCATTTTCATGCTTCATGTTATACTATGGTATGGTAAGAGGGGCTGCCGTAACCTATTTACAGCACACTTAGCCCAGAAGAAGGTCCCTTGTGTTGCCCTGGAATTGCATAATTCCATCCGTCATCCATTGTTGAACCATCCGGTGGGGCAACCGGTAGCGCAGTGTGTTGAGGCATCGGTCTCATGTTTGAGTTTGACTACCGGCGTTTCGGGTTCGAGTCCCGTCCACGACGACGTTCGTGGCCACGGATGTGCAGGAGGTGGATGCTGACAACTGCATCCTCCGAAACCAGTTTATGCCGTCGAAACGTCAACTGGGTCACATGGAACAGTTGACGCGCTATGGCCCACAAGGGGCTAGGGCAATTGAGAGAGTCAGTTTTTAAATGGAAATTTGAAAATTGATGGTTGACTAGTTGCGAGTGCAGTTCAGAGAACAACAAGTTGTTGCTTCACTTAGCCATTATTTCAATTTCGAAAACGAAATAAGGTCACTAGACTTTATTTCATTTTTAGGTGAGAAATAACGTCAATTGGCATTATAGCACGATATTACACTCTACCGAACGAAACTACGGTATTAAATTGAAATTTCGTAATCGTACCTACTTATAATACTAGCTAGAACTGGTTCTTTCCAATAAAAGCTCGTATACCGTATATATCGAGTGAGAGTAATTCAAAGACAAGCATTCAAGGAAAGCTTCAGCTTAAGGGTGTGGTAATGTTGGAGCTTCAACAAACGATAAGAGCAGCGCTGATAGTGAAGCGAAGCTGGATGGACTAAACATAGCATTCTTTCAAATAAAACAATTTTGGATCTACAGAGTTCGTGATTTTCACCAGTAAATGTCGACATGCCACTATATATTATTTTGTAAATTTTCTCCCATATCCTTTGAGTTCCAGTCTTTGCCGATTTCATTTTCCTGGTAAAACCACAGAGTTTCCCATACCAGACATATACACAAATGCTATCATATTCTCTCGCTCTCATGCTATTATCTGATTCCTTTAGCAGAAAACTCCACGTCATCTCCATGCACACTCATTACGAACGCAGCTTAAACAGTATTGAAATAAAAAAAAATACTTTCACCGTTTAAAGGACCATTTAAAAAAAAAACTGAATGAAATAAAAATTTTAATATGCAAAGTGTCGTCCGTGGAGTTGGCTACATGGACGGACATTGAACGACATGCGATGGTAAAAAGCGAATCCGTAATTTAAACAGTGGTTATGGTAGACGTCCTTTTGGTTATACACGCCATGGCAGAGACTGTCCCGATCACGATTAATGAAATTTAACAAAAACATTAAATTATACGAGGAAAAATTTATGTTTTGCACCAGTAAAAAGGACGGATTTGTTCGGTTCAGTTAATGTTCGGACGAGCGTGCCGAAACGTTTACGAGTGCCTAGGTGAAACTTCCTCTGAATGGATGTTTTTATGAAGTAATTTTCCATGTGTATTGTAAAGAGTCGGAGGTAGCGATCTGCATGCAAATATTGTAAATTAGCTAGATATCCTTACAGAACGTTACTCTTACCACTGAGACCCTATGGCATCATGACCGACCCACTCCAGATAGTCGCATACTTTATTTCGTGTATTTGTTTCTGTATCATTCGTTTCAGCGCTTTGTTTTAAATAATTCTGCATTCAGATTAAATAATAACCCTCACATCCTCAATAGGCGGGATTTTTTAACAGCCATGCTGAGCAGAGCAGGTTAACACCACACAATCACACAATTTGATCTGAGCTACTCTGGATAGAAGGTTAGTGCAAGAATTCTACTATGTTAAGTAGTCTGCGTTTTTAAATGCAGGTGGCGCAGGTGTCGAAGTTGTCGAATACCTTAGGAACCACAGTTTGGGAAGCACTAAAACTTCCTTTCCTGTCAATAAAATGATCGTAATAATATAAATAAAATCTTTTATTTACCTTACCTTCCAACTAAATCTTTTCTTCGGTCACCTTAAATCCCAAAATTCGCATAAAAACATTAAATTGGGTCATTCAACTCAAGTGGAATTCCATAAAATTCACCCTCAATAAACCGAAAGTATGCGGTCATTCAAGAAAGTTCTTTGTCACAAAGACAATCTTCTAAAATTCAGTACGGGTATTATGAATTTATATAATACACTTTGATGCATTACAAAGAATTCCAGACATGTTACTGACTCCTGTGTGTATCTAGCCCCGGGTACGAAACAACATCCTTTCAACTTGTCTGTGCAAAAGTCGAATAAATAGTATCGTAAAAATATTGTAATACAAACATTATGAATGTGTCATATTCTGCAAAGATAGCAAGCATTTTGTATCTTACGAGTTCAAGAAGAAAAATGAATTCCGATAGGATACGCCTGCCTATGAAAGGCATCCTAGGTACGGATGGCTTACATTTACATTTTGCTAGGGGGAGAATTTAGATTGCTTCCATGTTTTCTTTACTTTTGCCATAGATGAAGATTGTTGAGACATACATCTGGAGGAAAGAGATACCGACCTGAATATTGAAGTTTTTGTGAAATTTAAAAAGGCCAGAAAAGACGATTTTGTCATTCATTCGGCAAAAAAAATGCTTTTCTACATTTAAAACTTAACGGTGCTACCGTTTGTTAATAATGAAATGAGTAATGAACAAGCCTAAGCATATGCCTTTAACATATATTTGGTCATTGATTTTTAGTTGTAGGACATATGATATATAGGGTAGGTGGGGGCAAAGCCCCGCGTGGAGCAAAGCTCCGCACTGACGTTTTCAATAGACCGCCCTTAATTTAAGAACTGGCCACCAGGCAACAGGTTGGTCTTTGCAACAGTTAGTGTGTTTTCAAATCTCATGTGAAACGGAACATTATGTGCTGAGATAATGAGGTAAGTTCATTTTTGTGCTTTTTATGTAATTTGTTTGACAGTTGACTTTAAAATTAACTGGAGTGGGATAGTACTAAATAAATCAAGTGATTATTAATTAATAAATACGACTCTCAACGTTTAGTGTTATTATGCGAATTTCGGCGTCACTTTGACTAAAACCAACACAAATATGTTTTGATTGTAAACATGCGAAATGGGGTAAATCCCCGCGGCTTTTTGGGGGCAAGTCCCCGCACCAAAACAAATGCGGGGCTTTGCCCCGTTGAATACGTGAATTGTATTTTATTTTGGCATTTTTTGTTCTAGGGTTTACAAAAGAAAACCGGATTATAAGCCTATGACGGAGGAGCAGCTTCTTAACGCACGGAGATTAATAGGAACAGGCTATTCCATTCGTCAACCTGCCAAAGAAATTGGATTCAACGAAAAAACGTTGAGGGACCGACTGAAGAAAGGGGGAGGCGATAAACTTGGACGATTTCGTAAAACCTTTACTGCAGTTCAAGAGAAGGAGTTAGTAAGCCACTGTGTTGCCCTCGATCAGCGCTTTTTTGGCCTTACTCTGAAATCTCCACGATTCCTTCTCTTCAAACACGCAGAGGAAAACGGCATAATGCATCAATTTTCCGTCGAATCCCAACTAGCTGGTAGGGACTTTACTCGTCAATTTATGAAGCGAAACCGACTGTCTCTTCGAGTTCCACGAAAAACAAGCATTGCCAGAGCAATGGGTTTGAACAGGATTCAACTTACCCAGTACTTTGGCAATTTGGAGTCTGCCCTAAAGAAGTACAAATTTACACCCAATCAAATATATAATATGGATGGGACTGGGGTCCAAACTGTCCCCAACACACTTCGGCTACATGTAGCCTCAACAGGAAAAAAAGAAGTTGCCAAGACAGTAGCAGCAGAGCAAGGACAAACCGTAACTGCTGTATGTGCAATGAATGCACTCGGAAACTATGTTCCTCCTTACTTTATCTATGCAAGGAAAAGAGAAAATCGCCAACTGCTTCGCGGTGGCCCAATTGGATGTGACATGGCGGTGACTGACAAGGGATATATGAACAGCCCTACGTTCATTCAGTGGCTAAAACATTCTGAAAAGTACACAAACCCAAGTGAGGAAAACCCAGTTTTAATCATTCTAGACAACCACATTTCTCACACAAGTCTAGAGGCTGTAACTTTTGCAAAACAACACCACATCCACCTGCTGACTTTACCACCACACAGCAGCCACAAAACGCAACCTCTCGACCGTTGCTTTTTTGGTCCACTCAAGACCTATTACGATGCCGCGGTTGATTCATGGGATGTTTCAAATCCAGGTCAGACATTTGACGTTTACTGTGTTGCTGCGACATTTAAGGTTGCTTTTGAGAAAGTAGGAGCCATTGCAACTGCTGTTCAAGGATTCAAAGCAACAGGTATTCAGCCCTTTGACCCAATCATTTTCGTAGATGCCGACTTTCTTCCATCAGAAGTTACAGACCAAGCACTACCAGAACAAGAGATTTTCGATGATGATCGAAGAATCATATTTAATAACGGCGAAGATACTAATGACATCGAGGAAGGTATACCAGCTATTTGCGAAGAAATTTCTCCCGATTCAGGACCATCCACTACCATTTCACCTGCTATCATACCAACACAAGATGATCATGATGACATGCAAAAAGAAAACAATCCTGGAATGGTAACCCCGCCAAAAGATAGAACACAACCCACACTGTCTCATGTTATCTCTCCTGAATTTATAATTCCCTTACCAAAAATTAAGATAACGAGAAAACGTTCAGGTAAAGGCTTGAAGTCTGTGTTTCTAACGTCGACACCTAATAAAGAACGGATGGAAAACGAAGCCAAAGGAAAAGAAAAACTAACCAATGAAAAAGAAAAACGTGCCAAAGAAAGAAAGGAACGTGCCGTAGAAACGAAAAAACGTAAGTTAGAATTCGCTGCGTCAAACTCAAAGGGGAGAAAGAAAGACAGAAAAAATACCAAATAGCAAGATGTAGATTCCTCAGAGTCAGATACGGAGTTCTCTGTACACGACAGTAGTTCAAATTTCGATTGTTTGTTAAATGAAGGAGAGGAAAGTGACCAAGAAATAGTGATTGGAACTTCACAGGAGCCTGGGACTTCCAAGCAGAGCTCGCCAACACTTGTGCTTAATGATTACGCTATAGTAAAAGTGCACGGCAAATCAAAAAATTGCTTCCGCCACTACGTGGCTAAGATTGTTCTCACTTACAACGATGGCGGCTATGTTTTACAAGAAACTCCCAGGTGTCTACAAATTTAGAGAAACCAATGAAGAGTCATTTATTGACGTTGAAGACATCGTATTGAAATTATCGAAACCAACTGGGATAAACTCTGCCCGGTTTCATAACACAATCAGTTTCCCAGAGGACTTAAAGGAGTTCACCATTTACTAGGCAGATCGGTAACGGATCATTAACTTCTATGAGAAATTTGCTTATTCTTTATCTAAAATATCTTATGAGATTTGTATCGTTATTATTATTACTAAGAAAATAAAAAATTTATTCAAGAATTAAAACTTTTCTTTTTTTGAAACATGTCTCCATCAATTGGGGCAAAGTCCCGCACTGCGGGTGGTTGCCCCATTTTTAGGGGCAGAACCCCGCATTTTTTCTTCTTTTTTTAATTAAAATTTTCTCTGTAACTAATTATCAGATATGACTGATAATTGCAGGGGTTACGAGGAAGATCCTAATCTATTGTAAAACTCTAAGATGAAATTAAAGTGAAATCTATTTTCAATTGTAAACTATATTCAAAAAACTAATAATTGCGTGGCTTTGCCCCCACCTACCCTATGTAGGAGGTCGTGATTTCAATCATGTTTCAAATAAGCTCCATCATTTTCGGCGGTCCATTTACTGGTCCGCTCGATCTCGACTGGGACTCTGGCGTAAACAAGAGGGGATTAAGGGGATCAATCCCCTATGACTTCTTACACAATCGCTTGTTTCCTTAAGGCCACGACACGTGATCGCGCAGAACCACGACCGAACTTCGATCGAACCATCAAATATCATAGAAATGACATGAGATTTTCTTTCTATTGAGTTTGACGTGGCAATTGCCCTAACCACTTGTGGGGTATAGCGCATCAACTGTTCTATGTGGCCCAGTTGACGTTTCGACGGCATAAACTTATTTCGGAGAATGCAGTTGCCAGCATGCACCTCCTGCACATCCATGGCCACGAACGTCGTCGTGGACGGGATTCGAACCCGAAACGCCGGTAGTCAAACATGAGACTGATGCCTCAAGACACTGCGCTACCGGTCGCCCCGGTCGATGTATGCTCGCAACCAAAATGGTTGTCGTGAATGGCGACCTTTAGTTCGAGTTTGAGGAAAAACGGTCTAAAATCCTGACAAAATAATGAACTCATAACAATTTCAGTACAATACACTCCCAGAAACAGAAATGATAAACAGAAGTATAAAATGCGCACAGACTTCGTCAGTTCGACAAAGGCAAACATCTTGGAATGACTACTCTCCTAAGCAGTGCCGGCGGTAACTACTTTAACGTCCTATTTAACTAATAGCAAAAAATGGTTAGTGGACATATACCGGATATTCCCCTTCGAAATGTATCTGCTTCTTAAAACCGATCCTGCCTTTCATTTGTGGAAAAGCAACACCAAAATTAGCGAAAGAAATTCGCCATTTGCCGATGCAAGCGACATCTGTTGACATATCTATCCGTCGCTGGTTTATTAACCCGTAGTGTACTCCAGATTAACGCATTTTTTAACTGAGTGTTGTTAACCCGAATCAACCTAAACCGGAGTATGAAAGATATGCCTAAAATTGAATTTGCCACGTCGATGTTTGCGAACATCCGAGCAGCAGCGTAATTACATTTACATGTGTTACGTAATAAGTCACGCTCCATTAACATATTCATTAAAATTTAACAAATGAGCCAACCATAATCATCGCTCTCATCTCATCACTCTTTTTTTTCGCCTCTAGTTAAGCCATTTATATTCACCTCATAAAACCACAAATTTCACTCACTCACGTAAATCTTCCTGGGCAATTTTAAAGCAATTTTCCAAATGTCGTGTTAATATTTCAGCATAGTCGACGAACGCTCTTCGGCAATGAAAGATTGTATATCTAGGTCGTATATTTAACCAGTAACTGCAAACATTAATGATCTGTTCTGTAATTTTGAAGAGTCTTTCGAAATATATGGAGAGGAAAAAGGTGAGCAATTTCAATATTACTTGAAATTTATGGACTAGACTACTGGGACGATGTGAGACGTTATCGAGTAAATTGGGCGGAAATGCAAGAGTGGATTTCATACTAGCAATATTGGATACTTTAACCTCTAGGACAATTCACCAAATTGTACCATAAAATATACCACAAAATATGATCCTTTGAACTTTATTGCCCTAATCCTAGAAAAGTAATTACTAGGTATATCGTTTTGTGACAAGGACAAATGTAATACCTTAAAGAGGCAATGTATGGCAATGCTGGAAGTACGGTTAGCTATTTGGGACATTAAACTAAACCTTAGCATATGCAACGCCCAAAATATATGCAGTGGAGAAATCATCTGATTTTCTTGACGACATTCTGCCACATGTTCTATTCTATTCTACGTCTGTGCCGTCTCTCAGCATTAATTTGCGGCTGAGTAAGTTTCAAATTCTCTTCCACTGAATGAATTTTCATAACTATGTTCTTTATGAACAGCTTAATTATCTCATTTGAATGTGCAAACGTAAACAGTTCAAGCTGTCAAAATTTCACCAGCCCGTATCAGCTGTTTGAAATTATCGTCCGAAAAATTTTTGACCGGAGGATGGATGGCGTTTAGCGTTTATCTATAGGATAAACTTTAACCAGACATTGAGATAACGGCCCTAGACCGAATAACTGAGATTACAGTGATGTTGATGACACATTCAATTTAAAATACACCCAACTCTCTATTTCGTTTAAAATAATTTTATTAACTTCATTAGCCATAAAATGAGTACCCCGTGTGATAAGACTTTGTTGTCCGTCGTCTGTATAATTGAAGATGGCTATCTCTCCAACAATGTAATACAAACCCCGAACAAAAAAAAACCTATCCAAACCAGCCGAGTGCTGGCAATGTGTCCTTGTCCTTGTCCTTTGTCCAGCCTCCGCCATCATTCTCATTCTCCCAGGGCCGCCCCATGCTACCCATGTCCATGTAATTTGTATCGTATAACAGCAACAAGACGGTCGGTCGACCAAAAAAGAACGTGTCCCGTCTGCTCGCATCTCGAGTCCCTGTCCGGGAACGTCTGCGATAAATAATGGCACTAATACAACACAAAATATACGTCATTCAATTTTTGCCAAGGACAATATATCCATTCATCACGACGTTTCAAAAAAGCTGTTTCGACTGCCATCATTGCCGGGACCCGTCTCCTGCCTGCTGGCTCCAACATCCCAGCCTTTCACAAATCCACAGTGTCTCTTCAATTCTCACCCATCCAAAACATGCACAACGCGAAACTTACTTTCGTGACATGTTCGGAACAGGACAAACAAAATTGTACGGCCCCTAAAATGATTCCTTGAAGACAAACCTCAAAAAACAGAGAAATTTCCAATGGACAAAATTTGAATAGGAAGCACATTTTGAACAAAAAAAACCGTTTTTTTTGTGGACTACCTTTGAGTTTCACTCGCAGCTTCTTAAAGAGCTAAAGGCGGTTAAAGCAAATCAAATGCGTTCGCCTTGATGTTCGGGCGGCTAAGCTTAGCATGCTGACTACACCATAGTCCGCAAGGAGTTTAGAGTTGTCAAAAATAGAAAAACCAAAGCCTAGGAATCGGATAGAGTGAGATTTAACAATACTGTTGACGGCCTTTCAATGGGCGACCGAAATGAAAGAAAACCAAATTAAGGCGCCCCATGAATGTACATCAGAGTGAAAGGAAATTTTGTAGCTGAAGTTGATGGACTGGAAATTCATTTCATTACATTCAATTTGTTTGGGTAAAAATAAGGAAACTTTTTGAATTGTTCGCTTGTGGCTGAGTGGCGAATTACATTGGCCTCGGGCAAAAGAGCGAATTCATTTGATAGTTACCAAGTTTTTCATTGAAATTCAACATTCAGGTCGCTTCCTTTTGTGTGTGGATTTATTTTTAAGTTGATTTAAAGAGAGTACTGCAGGATTAGGGATAAGGAGCGGAGTATTCTTTATGGGTATTTCAGATGCAAAAATCGAAACTGAGTATTGCTGAAGTGACGGTGCTTGCAGTATGAATTGAACCTCTGTGAGCGCACAAATGACAAACTAAAGGAATCTGGGGGCTGGACTTCCAAACCATAAGGTCATAGTATTGTAGTATACTGGAGTCTCTACCTGTTACAGTACGAGACATGTTCCCTACGGATTTCATCGTCATCGAATCGGATTTTGAAGAACACTTTGCAACCGGGCTCCCTACGAGAACGGAATGGAACGAAGGGGATATATGACTGCAGAATATTCACCGATGGCTCAAAAATGGATTGTGGAGTTGGTGTGGGGATCTTCTCTGAAGATCTCGGAGTATCTCCTTAGAATCGATAACAGCCTTGTTGTTGTTGTAGGAACGCCTACTGGCGTTGAGGGGGTTTGGCAGCCCTTAGCCGTTGCTGATGAACGGGTCGCTCCGGTACGTAGGACCGGCTGCCATGGGAGAGTCGGTAACCACCTCATCGAGAATAGTTAAACAATGCCCCGAGCAGCTGGCTGGACTGTCCGAACTTTTCAAAATTTCCATCTCATGGGTCCAGGACATAGGAATATAGCGGGGAACGAAAAAACCGATTAACTAGCGAGGCAGGATTCCGAACTTCACGGGTTGTACGGGTACGCGGTCATTGTTCAAACGCCCCTTGGTGTTGCAAAAGGAGAATTTCTTAGACATTATATGACACAAGCCAGCGATAGATGGAGTGCACTGACAACATGTGATATCTCCAAGAAACTGAGGTCTTTTTACGATGCACATAGAACAAATGCCCTTCTGAATAGAACCCGCTCCGATGTCGCTAGGATTACAGCGATCACTACGGGACATTGGCCGGTTGGCGAGCACACAGCCAGGTTGGGCATTTCATATACATTCATCGCTGTCGGAGCTACAAGAATACGTCGGAGAAGGAAACTGTAATCCACTTCCTGAGAGAATGCTCCGCTCTAGCAAGAGCCAGGGATCAAGAATTGGGTAGCGCCTTCTTCACTGAAATATCCCATGTCTCCTCGGAGGTTATCGCGGAGATAATACGCTTCCTAGCGTAACTAGCGTTACTTGAGTTTTCCTTCCTGCGGAGGAGGAAACGGCCACGTCAACCAACCAATAGCTTATTTGAATTTTTTGTAATGAATGATTTTTCTAATGGCCTATTCGGATTGTCAATTGTCAAATATTTTTCTTAAAATATTTATCATACGCCAATTCGAATTCTCCATCGGGAAATTTTAGGAAGGACAAGCCTGTCATTTTAAAATATCTGCTGTGGGTTGTTGACATTTGCAAACGCTATATTCTGACGGAACACTTATGTGTCCCGGAAGAATAATATATGGTTTGATCGGATGTCATTGACCTGACCCTGTAATAGAAACGACAGGCGGGTTTAGCGATGCTCACTCGTCAAGTTCTATGCGAATTTCGTTTCATAGAGCTTGATTCGTGAGAACATTTTTAGCCGATGCTTATGCTGCATGGGGGTCACGACCGGTCGAGAGAGGGACCGACTCGTGACTCGACAACGCAACGCAATCGCCGCACTACGCCGGGACGATTTGTCTAGTTATCTTTTAGTGCGAACGGGCGGTTTTTTTTTTTCCGGGAACACGGCCGAGTTGTTTTCTTTAGAGGAGTACAGATCCACCCGCCAAATAAAAATAATCGAAGTACGGAATGCATGTAATCGTTCCCTCTGCAAATACATGCGATGAAGCTTTAAGTACGGCCGTTTCCTCACTTGTCGGTACGGTAGCGGTGCGAGATCGGCATGCTTGATATACGCGGTGCGAAAAGCTTACCGATCGCCTTATTTCAATGAGTGTTTCCTGATTGGGTCGGTATTTGCGGATGCGAGAAGGAACCGAGCCAATCAGGAAACACTCATTGAAATATAGGCGCTCGGTAAGCTTTTATTACTGCGTAACCCGAGCATGCTGATCTCGCACCGCTACCCTACCGACAAGTGAGGAAACAGCCTAAATTACATACATATAGCAGCATAAAAAAAATAATAATAGTTCATTGTACATTCAGTGCAATTCAGTGAATGTATAACCCTCTTCGGCATTTAGCATAAGCATTGCCGTCAAACCCGTTTTATGCATAGATCCCTGCAACAGCCAGGTGCATGCATGCTAAAGAAGTACCTTACAGTCTGCGCCATCACAACAACAACAACAACCCCAGCAGTAGCTCCCAAAAGAAATGCATAGTGAAAGCAGTGGAGCAGGCGATTGCATTTATGCTATTCACCGACCGTTAAACAAAATCGTGACATCGTCGTTGACAACTACTGTAGAGTTACAGCCACTAGTCAGTTTATTTTGAATACATTACACCTTTTTTATTATTTTTGTTTTATATGTCATTAAGTTAAATATTAACTTTTCATTAGCCCTTTTCCATATTTATACCCTAGACTTTTAGTATAGGGTATATTGTTTTTGTCACGAGGGAAAATTTGTAACACCTTAAAGGAGGCTCCGGAGGTATAGCAATGTATATATATAAATGATCAGGATCACCTCCTGATTCGATTAAGCCATGTCTGTCTGCCTGTCTGTCCGTCTGTCCGTCTGTCTGATTGGCAAAGAAAATCGTGGAAGGATTTGACAATAAATACCAAATTTTTTGAAAATATCAAATATAAATACATTTATATGTTTACAATAATCAATTTACAATAAATTCATCCACAGATTGCTCAGAAAACATTATCTACTCAAAATTAAATATAATTGAAATATTTAATTGGCAAGTCAATACCTTAGGTGTCTTTTTCTTTTAACTATTCACAATTCAATTCTTTACGCCAACGTACGATGTAGTCTTCCCCGTCTTCTTGATCACTTGCAATAGTTCATCACTACTCAATCCTGATTTGACATAGACCGTTCTATTCGGAAGATCGATTTCAACGTTTTCTACTTTATCTGCAATAAAGAGAACGAAACATAAAATAAGATAACGTAAGAAAATATTTAGAAAAATGAACATACAAAAATAAGGGCGTACAGATTCAATATTTTTTTTTTTAAGTAAAACGTTTCATCTAAAAGTAACGTTCTGCACTTCCAAAATAACTTTACAACCGGCCGCCGTTGGCCATTACGAGTAGTTCGGCACATTCCAGCTCTTTATACATATAAGGGATACGAGGTGTAGATGATTTCATTTCATAACCATAATCATTGCAATTGGATACCTTTATAAGGATTACTATTCTAACATTAACCCGTCCGTTATTCAGAAATTTCGGTAACCAACCATTCTAACTTTTTTTATCTGATATAAATCCAAGCTTCTATTTAATTCAACGGGACATACAATAAAATTCCAGCTAAGGGAATGTTTTCAGTTTCATTTGAATGTGACGCAGATAGGTTGGATGATAACAACTTTGAAATATGCCCAGGGCATGGTTTTGGGATCATACAACTCAAAAGTTTATTTTGGTACCATCACAATTCTTGAAAATAGGGTTTAACGTGTTTTTTTCATGTTTACTTGAATTCGTCGGGCACCGATTAAGATTATTGCGTCTTCTGTTGCTATTGAGGACGACAGCCTGAGAAGATTTTTTCTACCAAAGCTGGTTCACGACACGGCCTAAAATTAAATATGTATCGATTTTTTTTAAATGTTTTCTGAATGCAACAGACACTGACGGACGCTGCCATTTTAGGGACTGAACGAAAACAAGGGATTGTGAAGTTCGGCGAAATTGAAAAGCTCCGCTGCATAATTGATATTGCCAAACAATGAAGGAGTGTATGGAGTGTATGGCTAGCTGAAAAAGTTGGAAGAATAGTATGATTTATATCCCACCTTCTGGCCTCTTAGGTTAGGTTAAAGGGTTGCTATGATTGTCCACAGCACACATAGACCGCATCAGGGTCCGTTGTGATGCCCAACGGGATAAGTAGTCCCGACCCATTCTAAACTTCGAACCAGCCCGAGCCCACAACAAAACGTTGGGAGCTGACCAACATCGACGTTCTGCAAGTCACCCAGATCGGCAAAGTAGTAGGCCCCAAGAGTAGCCCTCCTAATACTTTCCAGGCCCGGGCATTCACAGAGAAGGTGGAAAGTACTCTCCTCTACCTCCTCATCCCCGCAGCTTCTACATAAGTCGTTATACGGAAGCCTAAGCCTCCTGGCGTGCTCTCCAATTGGACAGTGCCCAGTGATGATTCCCACGACCGTACCAATGTGATGCCTTTTCAGCGACAATAGCTTAGCGGAACGATTCATATCCAACCTGGGCCATATCAGCTTTGTCTTATAACAAGTACTGCCACTTAGCCATCTCGCGTTAGTGATACTTATCGCGGCCTGCATTATGCTATGCTTACATGCATCAAAAGGCATCTCAACATTGCAGAGAGTACGTTCGGAGTCTTCCGAGGTCCCTCTTCTAGCAAATTCGCCATTGTCATTCTTAGACCCATCTGTGTAGATATGTATCGTATCTGTTGTCGGAAAAAAGTCTTCAATCCATTGTGTATGTAATGGGATGAGACTTTTGAAGGACTTATTGAACATAAGTTTTGATAAGACATGGTCCGTCCTTGCAGGGATATCACGATTATTTAAAATCGTCGAGTGCCCACAGTTCAGAGCTAACCATTGTCCTGCATCGCGAAGACGGACGGCCGTGCGTGCAGCCACCTGTTCGCCAAAAATATCTAGCGGGAGCAGGTTGAGCAATATATTCATGGCATCAGAAGGGGTCGTTCTGAGAGCCCCGCTGATTGCCAAACTAGCTGATCTTTGAACTTTTTCCATTAATCTACGATTTACTGCAGTTCTAAGTGCGTTCCACCACACAATAATGCCGTGCAAAAGTATGGGGCGAATAACCGCCACATAGAGCCAATGCACAACCTTCGCGTGCAGGCCCCACCTTTTTCCGATGGCGTTCTTACAACAGTAGAGTGCGATATTTGCCTTATTAACACGCTCCTGAATGTGAGGCTTCCAACTTAGCTTCTGAAATTTACAACATATATATTCCACCGGTATCCAGTTGTCCCTCAGGTTACCATGTAAATATCAACACTTTCCCCACTGGTCAACACCGTCTCCTGCTTGGTGATTTTAAGGCTCATCATGAACTCTGACACTCACATCTTAACAACGACGACAGAGGTATCGCCATTGCAGAACAACTTAATGCTTCAGACTTCTGTACACTGAATGATAATACGCCCACCCGTATTGCCGGTACCTGTTCCAGCTCTCCAGACATCACGATTGCCAGTGCTAGCCTCATAAACGAGACACAATGGGAGCCGGTCCTTACACTATCATCGGACCACCTACCAATCGTGAAAAGGCTTCACAAACCGCCAGATGTCGTATCTGTCGAATATCGCATTTTTGTCAACCACAACAAGGCTGACTGGAATGGCTTTACCGAATATACTAGTGCTAAATTCCTCCCTGCCAACTCCCACCGACTGCCAACTCCCACCGACTGCCAACTCCCACCGACGTACGTAAGACCGAGTCCAATATCAGGAAAGTCCTTAACAAAGCGGCTGCGAAATTTATTCCTGCAGGAGGCATTCCGAAAATTCGGCCCAACTTTGTGGCGGCTGAGATAACCGCCAGATTGGCAGACGAGAGAGACAACATCAGGAGCACTAACCCAGACGATCCCAGAATTCACGAAATGAACTGTAAAATTCAAAGACTAGTGGCCGAACATAAGAGGTTAAAATAGAGTACGGCTCTGAATGAGTGCAACCTGACCACAGGTATAAGCAAACTATGGTCGAGAGTCCGTGCCCTCTCTAATCCACCGAAACAGAAAGGGAATGTCGCCATACAGTTCGCAGAAAATTCAATCTCCAACCCTGCCCACTGTGCAAGTCGCTTCAATAGGCAGTTTATTGAACATGCTCCACCAGACAGACAAAAGACCATAATCCGCAGGAGGATTCATAACCGAACTGCAGACAACATACCTATCTTCACCACGGACGAAGTGCCTGCAGCAATCAGGAAAGCGAACAACTCGAAAGCCTTGGGACCTGATGGAATCTCAATGGCAATGTTTCAACACCTCGACGCACCAGCTATCGAATACCTCACGACTACACTCAATCTATCCATCACATCACTGATCGTTCCGGAACTCTGGAAGAAAGGGAGAATAATCCCAATCCTGAAACCTGGAAAAAACCGACACTCGGCGAGTCCTATCGTCCCATCACACTTCTATCACCAGTTGCCAAAACGCTCGAAGCACTAATCCACCCTGTTCTTGCGGCCCACATCCAGCTTGCAAACCACCAGCACGGCTTCAGAAGGATGCATAGTACGACGACGGCCCTGAATGCCATTACAACTCGCATCCACAATGGCCTTTTAACCAGCCTCGTCCATGTCACAGAACAATTCTGGTGGCACTTGACCTGTCGAAAGCCAGTCAACACTTCTGTCCGACTAATACAATGCTGGAAGAGATGCATACTACAAAATGGATTGCCAACTATCTCGAGGGCAGGCAGTCCTACACTGAATTCAGGAGCAAGAAATCGAAGCTAAGGAAGATCAAACAAGGTTTGCCACAAGGAGGAATTTTATCTCCCTCCTTGTTCAACCTTTACCTATCCGGAATTCCAACTCCACCTGGAGGAATCGAAATTATCTCCTATGCCGACGACTGCTCCATTCTGGCAACGGGGAACAACATCACGGAAATGTGCGAACAATTAAATCATTACCTGGAAGACCCTAACTCCTTCTTCACGGGCAAGAATTTATTCGTATCAGCGCCTAAATCCTCGGCAACCTTATTAACCACCTGGACGAAGGAAGTCAAGATGCAACTTGGAAGCTCAATTGGCAATCAAGTTATTCCGACCGTGAACTATCCTACTACGTTTCGGGTTCAAATCCCGTCCACGCTAAACGTTCGCGGTCATGGATGTTTGTGTTGTCTTCCCCTATGGTGCGGGGCATAATAATAAGCCGATGCTATTGCTTATAGGCACCTAAGTGAGGAAGCAGGAGGTGCATGCTGGCAACTGCATTCTCCTAAACTAGTTTATGCCAACGAAACTTCAACTGAGCCACATGGAACAGTTGACGCGCTTTGCCCCACAAGGGGTTAGGGCGATTGAGTAGTAAAAATTAAATAAATTTCTTGATAAGATTGCGCCTCTTGGGTTGGAAGGGAATTGCACTTGAGCCACTTATCATCTTGACGTGTCGTCTTAGAAGCTGTAAGTTGGATACAACAAAGCAAAATTAATCATTCAACGCGACAATGATAAGAAAAGTTGCAACAGTTAGCCCACCCACTCGGCAACTGCTAACTCGTATCATCGACGATTATCCGAAGAAAATATGACGTAGACTGGCGCTACGCGACCTACATCGCAACATCTTCGCATGTCAATGACCTTACACTTGCAAGAAATGTAAAAAAAAATACACTTTTGAGTGCTTACATCTATAGCCCTACATAGTAGAGAAACTAAACTGATACTACCTCCTAGTTTTCCCAGAACTCGTTGAACTGCACCGGAGCATCCCTCGCAAGTCATCTCCACTTTGAATTCGTGAACAGCCTGTTGATCGAGAGGAAGTTTGTAAATGATGATTGAAAAGATTTTCGCAAAGAACGGAAATCAATTCACATGAAATACTTACAGACATTTTCGACAATTAGAGATATATATGTATTGAGTTAATAATCACGAAACAACAGACAAATCACAACCGCTCGGAATGCTCCCCAAAAATCCTGTGCTCCACCAGTGGCAGCAACTGTCATTAATGCAAATTGACTTTTAGTCGAAGTAAAAGCGCCAGAAATGATAAAAGTGGGCAAAAGGAAAACTATGAAAAGGTATGTATATACGGTTAGCTTCTACTGGGAATAGCATGGATACACACCTATTATATTATGTTTATTTTTCACCACAGAGATATATAGAAGGAGATGATACCCCCATTTACTGTACACAAAATTCTGGACGTAATTCCTCTCATAGATTGTGCTTCAGGTTATTTTCAAACCAACTCGTGCATGCGCACTGCTACCCATTTGCACGCGGTCGCTATACGTTCGGTAAATATCGTTACGCTATCGGCCACTCAGCCACAATTTTGACTTTTACGAAGCATTTGACCCCTCGCTCCTCGGGCCCCTGAGCCAAATGTTAATACGTGTTGTGCACGTTTCAGTGCGCAGACGCGAATATGTCAACCATAACTCGATATTCAAATTTTTACCCCCACTCTGTGCCTATTTCATGTCTGTTCAATTTATATCTATGAATCCACCACATACGAACTAGTGAAAAGTAAATAGAGGGACACACGCCCTCCACTGCGCAACACCCGCGCAGTCTATATAGAAGCACAGGAAGCACATGAGATGTCATCCCCTCTCCTACTTCTCCATACATTCCATTTTGTCTCTTTGCCACGGAACACCTGCCCCGTCCATATAGAAGCAAAAGATATGTCAAATTTCCATCCCCCTTCCTACTTCCTCAATTGTGCCGAATTACTTCATTTCTTTCGCTCTCTTTGATTTCCTTCTAGTTCTCTCTTCAGTGTCATGTCTGCACCTGCAAATCAAAGCTACGCCACTGTATTTTACACATGGCGTCGAGGCAAGTCTGCCAACATCAAAATAGCAGTCGTGTGTGTGACAGATACGCCGTCTTGACAAGTCTCGCTAGTACACGTGTTGTTTGGTCGCATCGCGGTAGTGCGGTGTTTGGTAAAATTCCCGGCTTCGAAGAAGGCTGTTAAATACAAATCTACGTTAAATCAAATATGGGTCGTCCAGGTAAGTTTCGTTTAATTGAAGGGCATGGTCACATCGTGGAATTACGAGAGGTGGCGGGCCGGTATTCCGAAATGTTTCCTAACCCAACTTTTTTCTTGCGGCTCTACAGGATTTAGCCCACGCGGTGGTGGCGGTGGTCGCGGAGGAGGCGGCTTTGGTGGAGGCCGTGGTGGCGGCGGGGGCGATAGAAGTTTCGGTGGCGGTGGCGATAGAAAGAGTTTCGGTGGCGGAGGCCGTGGTGGTGGAGGTGGTTTCGGTGGCCGTGGTGGTGGCGGCCGGGGAAGAGGTGGAGGCGGAGGACGTGGTGGCGGCGGGGGCCGTGGAGGTGGTGGACGCGGCGGAAGAGGAGGAGGGGGTGGAGGCTTCAAAGGAGGCAAAACTGTTGTCATAGAACCCCATCGTCACGAAGGAGTTTTCATTGCACGCGGCAAAGAGGATGCTCTGGTCACGCGAAATTTTGCCCCTGGATCAGACGTCTACGGAGAGAAGAAGATTCAAGTTGATGTGAGTATTCATAAATAGGTTTTTTATTTACCGGCTGAAGTTGCCCAGATTCATTTGCCATGGAGGCACAACCTCTCAAACAGTCGATTCGAACCGACAATCACACTGCAAGTGCAAAGTTAGTGCCGCTTAAACGATCAATCAACTCTTCAGCTCTAAAATAAACACATTGTGTGATTTAATTCATCCAATGTTTACTAAACAACTTCTTTTCCATCCCCTCCCACAGACTGATGGCGAGAAAATCGAATACCGTGTCTGGAATCCATTCCGCTCGAAATTGGCTGCAGCCGTTCTGGGCGGTGTCGACAAAATTCACATGCCACCCGGCTCTAAGGTCCTGTATTTGGGCGCCGCATCCGGTACGACCGTATCGCACGTCTCCGACATTGTCGGACCCGAGGGACTCGTCTACGCTGTGGAATTCTCACATCGTTCCGGTCGCGATTTGATCAATGTCGCCAAGAAACGAACGAACATCATTCCAATCATTGAAGACGCCCGTCATCCACACAAATATCGTATGCTGGTCGGTATGGTCGATACGATATTTGCAGATGTCGCCCAGCCCGATCAAGGACGTATTGTAGCGCTGAACGCTCAACATTTCCTCAAGAACGGCGGACACTTTGTGATTTCGATTAAGGCCTCGTGCATAGACTCGACAGCACAGCCCGAGGCTGTGTTCGCGGCCGAAGTGAAGAAAATGATAGCGGACAAGTTGAAACCTCAGGAACAGATCACGCTGGAGCCGTACGAACGTGATCATGCTGTCGTTGTCGGTACTTACCGGCAGCCGCCCAAAGCCTAAGTCAAATCCCCGCCTAGTTAGTTGTTTTTTAAATCTTTAAATGTAAGACGTAGACGTTAAGGAATAATTGAAAAAGAGAAGAGGGAACATTGGGGATTTGGATGTGTAGGTCTTAAAGCGGAATTTTCTTGAGTTTTGTGAAAATTCTCTCTAATGAAATAGAGAGAATTCTCTAATTATTCCCAAATCCATAATGTTCCGAGAAAGAAGAAGAGTCCTAAAGAGAAACCATATTACTGAACATAGTCGGACAGAATATATATTTTTAAAGATTGTTCAGGTATTTCGCGCTTTCCGGTACTGTGTACAGTTTCAAAAAAGCGGAAGGTACACACTGTTAGCAATACTAAATAAGATTTGTACAAGTACTTTTAATAAAGTAAAAATGCGTATGAAATTCAGTATTGTTTCTATTTCCTGTGTGGCTTAGTTGACGTTTCGTTAGCATATAACTAGTTTCGGACGACTAAAGAGGAAATAGTCGCAATTATTGCACTGAAGTGGGTTAAAGACAGGTTTTGATAGGTCTCGCACGGGATCTCATCGGGTTAAAGTTGGGAGTGAATTAATTGAACGTCCACTTGTTTCGCCCCACGCGTCGAAGTATCTGTATGATGGCAAGTTTGCTCTTCGCAACATCGGTGGCGTTCGATTCACTCTAGATTTGAGACCGAGTGAATAGAGAACGGCTAATATCAAATTAACAGCTGACTCGGCGTACGGGTCAGATGCCAATCGATGAACTGATACGCAGGCGAAGATAGCAGTCGATTGCTGGTCATGCCATGGAATGAGATCCCATTCTCAATGAAGGTTTGCCGAGCGGCGGTTGTTGCGGGGCAGACGCGAATGTGCGCTGCTGAGTGAGTCGTGGGGAAAGATGCGTTATATTGCCCACACAACAAGGTTTCTTTATTTCTGATCCTCTGTATTATCTAATATGAGTTGGAAGACCCATAAATGAGGGGTGCTAAACCATAAGACCCGCCATAGACGGTGCGATCCATCGTCAGATCGATCTGACGATGGATCGCCACAAAATATCTGCCGATCGAAATTATTTGGAACTGTCAAAAAAGAATCGTCAACGATAGTCACATACACTGTGCGATCGATCTGACGATCACTATCGTCATAGCTAGTAGGTAAGGACTTCGAATTTGTTATTTTGAAAGTCATAAAAGAAGCCTTAAGTCGAGGTGCAGATCGTCCTCAGAAGGGTTTTGCGGACTCATGCGTTAAAACCGCGCTCGATGGCCGTGGTCGTTTGGTCACTGCTCTACGATACTAATCTAGAGCTCGGAGTTCAAATCTCGGCGCGATGAAAAACTGCCTATGAGTACTAATGGAACTCTCACAGTGCTCCGAGCTCGTCAGTATAAAGACGGCGCGGATAGAAGGTGCATGCTAGCAACTGCACTTCCGAAAAGTAGACTATCGAAACGTCAACAAGGCATAGAAATGCTAGAGATGTTGACGCGCCCATGCCCATGGACGGGTCAAGGGAATTAACAATGCGTTAAAACCAATAAAAGGAAAACAAGCAACTTATTGTTAGCTGCGAACAACTGACATTTGCGTCTTTTTTTCCATGCGCCTGGAAATCAAATTTCAGCGAAGGCTTTGAAAGAATTCTCGGAAGGATCTTCTTCGTCAGATGCAATACAACAATTTCCAGTGGCGTGCGCTCTCTATCTCCCGAGGAAGCTTTGGCCAAGTTTGTAGGGTGTTGTTATGTGCCACCCACAATGCGTCACATAAACAACAGAGACGCAAAAACACCACAATGGTACATCTTTCCTTCCTTCCTTCCTTCCACGAAAGAAGTGATCAACACCATGACCTGCACTTCGCTAGAACCGTCCTTTTACGCACATTTGTGTACAATATGTGTAGCACAATCTTCTGAGAAATGATTCGAACGGAACCATATATCTTAAATTGGGTAATTTACACCAGTTGAGAATTTTATGGTTTCCCAAGAAAGGATCGTTCTATTTTAGAAATGTCCTGGTGTGTGGGAACCAGGCATGGAAAAAAGAAGATATAAAATAGCATAGCGCAGGACGATCTTCGCTCATTACTCAAACAGGAAATCCTCGCGTGAAGTTTAAGATACATAATTTTGTAAAAGTAAATTTGGTAAAAGTAAATTTTTTAAAAGTAAATTTTGTTTCAAATGTTAACTTAAAATTAAGTATTAAGTGTTAAGATTACAAGTTGTTAATAAAAATTTAATAGAGTTATAAACGAATACAGTGTTTCAATAATGGACCGGTGAAGCCGTCCATAACAGAGAAAATTTTGGTGTCAGAAGTGGGATGGTGTCAAAAATTAAACACCATCTAGTGATCGAACTATTTAAATAAAACACAAAAGTATAAATGTCACTGTAACTCTATTAAAAAAAAAAAACCCAGATTAAAAACCCAAGACAAACCAAATAATAATAATCCTAATAAAATATCACACTAATAAACTGTGGACTTTAATAAAATAAAGTGTAATACAAGAAATTAATACTTTGCTATAAATCGTACAAAGCTTATGCTTGTGACAAAAACAACAAATACAACAACGATAAACACAACGGTTACAAACTTTGCATGTCGAGCAAAGCAACGTGAAAGCCAATCTGTATCTGGCGAAAAATAGTAAGAGGCAGCAATTCCAAATTTACTCTATCGGACGGATAGAGGCAGCAATTCCAAATTCACCCTATCGGACGGATAGAGGCAGCAATTCCAAATTCACCCTATCGGACGGATAGAGGCAGCAATTCCATATTCACTCTATCGGACGGATAGAGGCAGCAATTTCAAATTCACCCTATCGGACGGATAGAGGCAGTGCTATAATCCACTTTGTCGGACGGACAAAGGCAGTTTTACAATCAGCAAATAATTTTCGAATTCAACAAAAGTCGAGACAATAATGGTAACAACCAAGTAAGTGTTTATGAATGATAAGAATAAAATAAGAAATATTGTACAAAATTCAAAATATGTCAACTTCAACTAAGCCAGAAAACTCAAATATCGGTCAAGCCGATAGAACACGACGCGATTCCGAGGAGAATGAGTCCTGCAGCGATATGCTGACAGAAAAAGTTAATTTGTCCATCCTCATTAAATTTATTAAACCTTTTAATGGGGATCGCGACAAATTAAATTCATATCTAACTGGGTGCAAAAGAGCTTTTAAGTTAGCATACCCAGAACAAGAAGCAGTTTTGTTAGATTACGCTATAACTCAGCTAGAGGGTAAAGCTGAAATAGCCGTTTCTAATCATACTTTTAGTGAATGGTCCGAACTGAGTGATTTTCTGAAATTGCTATATGGTGATCGGAAACATTACAATCATTTATTAATCGAACTGCAACAATGCAAGCAAATGCAAAAAGAAACAATTTCTCAATATATAGTGAGAATAGAAACTGCAGCAAAAAACTTAATTACTTGCGTGCAACAATCAGTTGAAAACGAAGAAGAATTAAAAGGTCGAGTTGCAGCAATGAATGACCTTATCCTTCACACTTTCATCTTAAATGTTGATCCTGAAATAAGTAAAATTATCAGAGCACGAAATGTAAAATCCCTTACGGAAGCCATGCAAGTAGCTATTGAAGAAGAGAAAATTATTACTCTCACAAAAAGGCACTACACAGGTACTAATGGCTCTAATCAAAACTCAAAATTTTGTAAGGTTTGCAAAATGAAAAATCATAATACTGCAGACTGCTACCGAAAACAGAAATCGGGTGCAGCTTTCAATGTTGGTACAGCCGGTGAAAAATTCTGTAAATATTGCAAAAATAAAGGGCATATAATAGAAGAGTGTAGGAAGCGTGCCTACAATCAAAAGAAGAATAATTCCCCATCTAATACTGGTGCAAAGACTTCAAACAAAAATGAATCTATAAACTCTGTAAAACTCCATTCAAAAAACGAGGTTATTTCTCGTCAACAACAACCTTCAAAAAACGGGAACAACTCGTCAAATGTGAGGAAACGGGACATATCGGCTTTATTACTCCTAGAGGGGAATTAGCCAAAAGTTACAACGTCACGTATTCCTCTAGTGACAACAACCTTTTTATAAAAGTTCAAAGTCCTGATTCCAAGTTTAAATTCTTCAGATTCTTAATAGATACAGGAGCCTCAATTTCAATAGTTAAAGCTCAAACGTTAGTAGGGAATACACTCATTGATGAAACAACAAAAATTGATTTACATGGTATCTGCTCATCTACTTCAACCGTAGGAACAGCAGATATTAAGCTTCTATTTCCAACACGGAATATAAATCACACGTTTTCTGTCATTATAAAACAATCGAATATTCCATTTGATGGAATAATTGGTAATGATTTCCTCCTTAATCGAAACTGTTTTCTGGATTTTCCCCAACGAGTCCTGATGGTAGGGAAAGTAAAAATCCCTTTACATACATCTACTATACATAGTAGTCAAAGCGATGAGTTCCAAAGGAATCATTGTACTACAGATGATCAAATTAAAGAATCTTTAGCAGATTCTAGATCTCATGAAGATCAATATAAAGATCATTCCAAAATGTATAGAAAAGATGTTGTAAAACAAAAGATAAAAGCAAGATCGATCACTTACGTTAAAGTGAAAATTCAAAATCCAGAAATCAAAGAAGGTATTGTTAAAAGACAGGAAATAGGTCCAGGAATATATTTAAGCGAAGCCTTAACCAAAGTAAATAATCAAAACGAAGCAATTGTATCCATCCTAAATTCTACCGAAAAGGATGAAATACTAAAATATAGCGAGGTTTATCTCGAACCATTAGAAGAGATTACTGGATCTGAGCCAGTATATACTTTTCAAAATAATCCTACAAACCATTCAAACCGTCATGAAAGACTAAAGGAATCCATTAGACTTGACCATCTAAACAGGGAAGAAAAGGAGTCGATTTCAAGAATCGTCACTGAATATTCGGAAATATTCCACTTAGATGGTGATCCTTTAACAAGTACAAATCTCATTGACCACGAAATTAATTTGACAGATAACAGACCGATTTCTGCAAAGACTTATCGTTATCCAGAAGTCCACAAGAGTGAAGTTAATAAGCAAATAAATAAAATGCTTGATCAAGGTATAATACAACAATCAAACTCCCCATGGTCAGCTCCACTTTGGGTAGTCCCTAAAAAACAGGACGCCTCTGGAGAGAAAAAATGGAGAGTTGTTGTTGATTACAGAAAATTAAACAACGTTACTGAATGCGACGTATTTCCAATTCCTAATATTACTGAAATATTGGACCAATTGGGTCATTCTAAATACTTCACTACCTTGGATTTAGCCAGTGGATTTCATCAAATTAATATGAGACACGAAGATAGAGCAAAAACAGCATTCACTACACCTCTAGGTCATTACGAATATACCAGAATGCCTTTTGGTTTAAAGAATGCGCCAGCAACGTTTCAACGTCTCATGAATACTGTATTGTCTGGTCTACAAGGGCTAGAATGCTTTGTTTATCTCGATGACGTCGTTATATATGCAAGTTCAATCCAAGATCACGAAATGAAACTGAAAAACGTATTTGAAAGAATGAAAGATAGTGGCCTAAAATTAGAGCCATTCAAATGCGAATTCATGCGACATGAAGTTGTATATCTAGGTCATGTTATTTCAGGAGACGGAGTTTCCCCCAATCCGGAAAAGGTTTTAGCTGTAGAAAAATTTCCAATACCAAAGAATCAGAAAGAAATAAAATCTTTTCTTGGCCTCTGTGGTTATTATAGAAGATTTATTGAGAATTTCTCCAAGCTTACCAAACCACTTACAAAGTTACTCCGAAAGGATATCAAATTCGAATGGTCACGCGAACAAACAGAAGCTTTTGAGACGTTAAAATCTAAACTCATATCAGCCCCGATTCTGCAATATCCAAACTTTTCTAAGGAATTCATAGTCACAACCGATGCATCCAATTTCGCAATTGGTGCTATCTTAAGTCAATTAAGTGATAAAAATATTGATCTTCCAGTCTCGTACGCAAGTCGTACAATGAATAGGGCAGAGTCTAATTATAGTACTACCGAAAGGGAATTGCTAGCAATAGTTTGGGCTGTGCAGAACTTCCGTCCTTACCTTTACGGAAGAAAGTTCAAGATAGTTACAGATCATCGACCACTAACTTGGCTTTTCAACTGCAAGGATCCAGGAAGCAAACTTATTCGATGGAGATTAAAACTCGAAGAATTTGACTATGAGATAGTTTACAAACAAGGTCGAGTAAATGCGAATGCAGACGCTTTATCGCGAATTAAAATTGGCAATGATGTCGATATTCCTATCCCTACCCAGAACCATGAAAATAAGGCCAATATCACGGAAAATGTGTTAATTGCTCAATCTGATGATACGTACGAAGATTACATAAAATTCTATTACAATTCAGAGTTCCCTAAAATATATGACTATAATGACATTAACGATAATATACGCAGTACAATATCACATGTTGCATACTTTACAGCAACAGATAAAAGTGATGAGAATCCTCATATGACATTATTCCTAGATAAAAGTCCAAATAGAGAAATTATCGTGAACAAAAACCACTCTCTCTATGAAATAGAGAAGTCTGTCTCAAAAGATAAACAAATTATATACCATTGCTTCTACAAACATTCATTCTTCGAAAAACCTTCTTATAAAGATTTCTTTTATTGTATAATAAACTTGAAAGGAAAACTTAAGACAGACAAAATTAATGAAATAAATATTCCAAACCCTGTTGACCAATTCAACCAGTTTAATTATAACAAACTACGCGACATTATACAATTCGTATTTCGGAATGAAAAAATTAGAATCAATATTTACCATAATAAAATAGTAACTCCGACTGCAGATCAAATCCCAGCAATTCTGAAGGAGTTTCATGATACTCCAAGCTCTGGGCATAATGGTTTTCATAAAACTTATAATCAAATAAAACAGTATTACAAATGGACTTATATGAAAAAACAGATAAAAATCTACATAAAGAATTGTGAATCATGCCAATTAAATAAAACATCTAGAAAGTTAACAAAAGCTCCAATGGAGATAACTTCTACGGCGAGTAGCCCTTTTGAAAAAATTAGTCTCGATATCGTGGGTCCCTTACCTATTACAGAAGAAGGTAATCGATTCATCCTAACTCTCCAAGATGATCTTACTAAATATTCAAATGCATATCCTATTCCTAATCACGAAGCAAAAACTGTGGCAAACAGATTACTACAGTTTATCACTCGCTTCGGGATACCAAAACAAATTCTTACCGATCAAGGTTCCGACTTCACTTCACTGCTGATGAAAGAAGTAGCTAAACTGTTCCAAATCAAGCTCCTTAATACAACAGCATATCACCCTCAATCTAATGGTGCACTAGAACGTTCTCATTCAACACTAAAAGATTATTTAAAACATTATATTAATAGTCAGCAAAATGATTGGGACGAATATGTACCTTTAGCAATCTTTGCATATAATACGGCAGTACATTCAACCACCAAATATGCACCATACGAATTAGTATTCGGGACAAAACCAGTTTTACCTAGTTCTATAACGAGTACCCCAGAATTTCGGTATACATATGATTCCTATGTTGAACAGCTTAGATACAAATTGAACAAATCTTTTCAAATCGCCAAACAAAATATAATAAAATCAAAAGAAATTAGTAAAACGTACTACGATAGGAAAATTCATAACCCAAAGTATAAGACAGGAGATTTTGTTCTAATGAAGAACTATTCCACGAAATCAGGAACAACGAAAAAACTTACACCAAATTGGAAAGGTCCGTTTGAGATAGCAGAAATATGCGACAACAATAAAAATATTATTATACGTCTAAAAAATAATAAAACTATAAAAGTCCATACCAACCAATTAAAACCAACCTCTCTTACAGGTTAATCGTTCTTCTCATCGTATGCTTTAATGCATATTCATGCAATCCCTTGCCAGGATACGAAGTTCAAACAATAGATGCTGGAAGCGGATTATTTTATGAACACACTGGTACCACTAAATTTTATTTCGATTACCTTAAGATAGTTACCCATATAGATATAGATTCATATACCGATAGATTAAAACTTATTAAAAGAACTTCAGAATCCTCCTTTAAACTATGCGACCTAATGCACACCGAGCAGGTTAAAGTTTTTTGTACTCAAAATGCAAATATATTTAAAATTAAACTGCCAGAATTGGTAAATAAAGAGGAATCGATTAGGGACATGTTAGGATATGATACTGATAGATCAAAAAGAGGTATTCTAAATATTGTAGGATCAGTCGCAAAATTTTTGTTCGGAACAATGGATTCCAATGATGCCGAATATTATGACAAAGTCATCGGTAATGTTGGAAAAGATGACGCCGACATTCAGCAATTAATGAAAGATCAAATTCGTGTTATCAAAACCACTATCACAAATTTCAACAATACAATTTCTCAATTGAAAATATCTGAGAAGCAATTAAATGAAAATATCAGACGTTTTAATTCCTTCTTAAGAAGTCAATATCTAATTAACACAGAAACTAGATTAACTGAGGATATAATTGAACATTTCAGCATATTGCTATTCTTGATAAATGAAATCGATATTAAATTCGAGGAAATTGTAAACATAATCCTTTCTGCAAGACAGAATACCATCCATCCAAGTCTAATTAGCCCAAAGCAGTTACTTGAAGAGCTAACAAATTCTATCAAATACCTTAAAAGTGGCCACGAATATCCAGTAGAATTGAAAAGGCGACATATCAATAAAATTCTAGAGATTGCTCAAATTCAATACACTTTCATTAACCGACGAATGATATACGTCATACTGATTCCAATTGTAGACAGCACAACTTTCAATTTATATCACCTCATACCTTTACCGATCCCTCATGCAAATCATCAAACATATGCGTACATTGAACCAAGTTTCAAACATCTTGCTATATCAACAAACAAGATGCAATATGCACAATTCCAAAACTTAGATCACTGTAAACAATTGGAGAATAACAAATACGGGTGCGAAAATCACATTATATATGCGACACTCAGTAAACCAATCTGTGAAGTGTCATTATTAACGAACGTGAACAAAAATATCCCAAAAGATTGCAAAACCAGATTTTTAACAGGGCAAATAGAAATTTGGCAAAACCTTTTAAATAATAGATGGATCTATGTTGTAAGTGAACCAAAAATACTTACAATATCTTGTAATAGCTCAATCCAAGACACTGAGATTACAAAAACCGGAATTTTATCCCTAGAACCTGGTTGTAAAGCATATTCCCCACAAACTCAATTGATTGCAAATTCTGAAATGATTATTCCTTATCAAAACATAATCCCAAGACTCAACATCATAGAAGATGACTGCTGCAATCAAGAGAAACTAAATCAGACTGAAGTTCAATTCTACCTCGATGAAATTCATTTGTCAAACATTAAATTAGACGAACTCAACATTGCATCACATAAGCTTGAGAGTCTTAACGATCAAATAAATAAATTACATTCAGCACCACATCTCCTGAAATATGGAAGTTTCTATAAATATGTCATCATAATGACTTCATCTATAATAGTAATATTTGTACTGTTCAAAGTATATAAATGCATAAAACCATTCTTACCCTCTTTTCTGAGAATAGACCGTCACTGCTGTTGCAGGCCAATAATAGTAACCCAATACAATACACCACGTTCACCTCCTACTCCAATAAACAACATTGAAAGGAATAGTGTGCCCGAAAATCCACCAGAGGTTTTACCTTCAACTTCAAATTCAGCTGCTAATCAAACAACTCCAATTCGCCAAACGCGATCGACACGGTCTAGATTGAGGCCTTCCATCGGAAGACTTAATTACGACGAATAATAAATTTAAAATCAATTTATCATCCGTCTTCCCCAAGGGGGGTGTTGTTATGTGCCACCCACAATGCGTCACATAAACAACAGAGACGCAAAAACACCACAATGGTACATCTTTCCTTCCTTCCTTCCTTCCACGAAAGAAGTGATCAACACCATGACCTGCACTTCGCTAGAACCGTCCTTTTACGCACATTTGTGTACAATATGTGTAGCACAATCTTCTGAGAAATGATTCGAACGGAACCATATATCTTAAATTGGGTAATTTACACCAGTTGAGAATTTTATGGTTTCCCAAGAAAGGATCGTTCTATTTTAGAAATGTCCTGGTGTGTGGGAACCAGGCATGGAAAAAAGAAGATATAAAATAGCATAGCGCAGGACGATCTTCGCTCATTACTCAAACAGGAAATCCTCGCGTGAAGTTTAAGATACATAATTTTGTAAAAGTAAATTTGGTAAAAGTAAATTTTTTAAAAGTAAATTTTGTTTCAAATGTTAACTTAAAATTAAGTATTAAGTGTTAAGATTACAAGTTGTTAATAAAAATTTAATAGAGTTATAAACGAATACAGTGTTTCAATAATGGACCGGTGAAGCCGTCCATAACAGTGTAGTAAATTGACTAAAAATTTGTATTGTCTGTTGGGGGAAAATGCGTTATTGGTTGGCCGCGACTTACATATCCGTCGCCCGATCGATCGGCCGATGGATCGCCACAAAAATATCAGCTGATCAAAATTATATGGAACTGTCAAAAAAAATCGTCAACGATAAACGCATACACAGGCCGATCTATCGGCCGATATCAATATGGGACGACGGATCGGCCGATCGATTGGTGTGTGTATGGCTTTTTTCAGGTCGTGGTTCTGCGCGATCATGTGTGGCGATCTATGGAAAATCGAAAAAGTGTTCCCTTGCCCTGCTCAAGGTCACACAAGGAACTTTCATACCAAATTTGATTAAGCTCAGAGCACCGGACATCTCAGCTAAGTAATTTGGCCAATAATAGGAACGTAGTTTTATCCCGCCAATTTCACTCCGAAATGTACTTTTCCCCCAATCTACATTACTGCCACCTGTCGGAAAAATATCAAGCTAACATTCAAAACTAAAAGTCAACGATCGGTAATCAGTTGTCAACTAAAATAACTCAGATCTGCTCAGATCCTCAGATCCAAATACGCCGCTACGGACGGAGATTTGTCGTAATTGCAAACATACATCGTGAAACTATGGAAAACTCACCGCCGTGCCTAATTCGCCATTTCAAAGGCCACAAGGGTAAAATCACGGAACTTTCATTTCATCCGTCGTCCAGCCAACTCGCCTCTAGCTCCGTCGACTCGACTGTTATGCTTTGGAATTTCGATCGAGCCGCCAGATGTGTTAAATTCACCGGTCACACGGGCCCAGTTTACTCAGTTTCGTGGTCGCCCAAGGGTGATCTGGTTGCTTCATCCTCGAAAGATCGCACAGTTCGCGTGTGGACGCCAAAAATTCGAGGAGTTGGTGGCGAGTTCCTGGCACACACGGCACCAGTGCGGACCGTTGACTTCAGTCCGGACGGCAGACATGTAAGTGCACCGCGCTGTGGCTTCAAAATCGTTTTTCGAATTATAATTGGTACATTGTTTGATTTCAGCTCATCACCGGTTCTGATGACAAAACCCTCAAGCTATGGAAAGTATCGCACAGACGTTTCTTGAGCTCCTTCACAGGACACACGAACTGGGTGCGGTGTGCCCGTTTCAGTCCGGACGGGAAGTTGGTGGCCTCCTGTGGCGATGACAAGTCCTTGCGGATCTACGACACTACGAGTGGCGAAAGTGTTCACACCTTTCAGGAGCACAAGGGTGCTGGCTTGCATGTAGCATGGCACCCGAATGAAAGTTTTGTCGCATTAGCGATGACGGATAATCGCATCAAAATCTTTGATATTGCGACCAGAAGCCTGATTCAACTGTATCAGGTGCATTCGAGTCAGGTCACTTCGATTTCATTCCATTCGTCCGGTAACTTCTTGCTGTCGGGAAGCGATGATGGCACCATGAAAGTGCTTGACTTGCTCGAGGGTAGACCAATCTACACATTGACCGGACATCTGAGCGAAGTGTCGAGCGTGACCTTCTCCAAGGATGGTGATAAATTCGCGTCGGGCGGAAATGACAAACAAGTAAATTACTAAATACTTATCATTTGATTCGATCTGTAAATTTTTTCTTCAATTTCAGCTCATGGTATGGAAAGGCAGCTTTCAAGACACCGAAGCAAAGGAAAATGGATCAGCATCAGACGTAAGCGGAATCAGTCCACTCTCCCAGTCAAGGGATACGGCGGCCAAATCAACTGACGATGAATCGGAGAAGAGTATAGATAACCGCGGAATTTTAGTCGATCCGACGAATAGCGGTGCCTATAACGAGGAGCATAATTATCAGGTTGACGATTAATTTTTCTAGTTCATGCGTATTTTGTTATTGTAAATTGGCATTGAGAATTCAGTGATTGATAACACATTGAATTTTCACTTCTATGTTTTAAGTTGCGACACCAAACGTGATTTTATTATTTAAGTCGAATATCCACTAATAACCGAGTCGATTTTCTATCATATTATTTATATAAAATATATTTCTTTTAACATAATGTCGGCGGTTTTTTATATAAAGATTTACGGTTTTAAAAGGGTTGTCCCATGGGCTCGGAGAATGCATGGGCTTCCACTTTCTGATCGATATCCAAAGGATATTTTTTTTCTGCACGAGTCGACTCAAAATCGATGCTACTGCAACTTGACATGGATTTCGCTAAGGACCCTAACGCATGTTACGTACACAACGCAAGTCGTGCGAATCGCTCGACATTTCTGTGGCAAACATGAAATAGAAGTGAAGACAAGTTGAAGGAAAAACGATTGAATCCGCTAGGTTTAGTACAAAGTAACGTAAGCAGTGGTTTATTGATTCATAAAAAGCTTTAAAGCGACACACACTTCATCGGGCGACGAATCCTCATAAAATATCGGCCAGTCAAAATAATATGAGACTGTCAGCAAAATCGTCTAGGATAGACACATCATGTGATCCATCAGGCTGCAGCAATTATCAAACCATTTTGCTTTGCTGTCTATAAACTCTCACAAAAATTCTAGACTACATATTCGTACGCCGCGCCGACTTGGGCGATCAGTAAAAGGTCTACATTGATAACTGTAACGGTAGACGAAAGTGGCGGCAGCATCAGACAACAATGGAAGCAGCATCGAACTCCTTTACCGTCAGAAAGCTTGTGAAGTTCAGCGTAGTATACGACGAGATAAAGTTTCTGCGACAGCCGGTTCTTCGTACCGGAACGAGCCGTTTTTCAACGGCCAAGAGCTGCCAAACCCTCTCGATGCAAGAACAACTGCAGTGATCGAAGCATCGCTACCACAACAAGTTTTCGTCAACTCACGTCTTCGTTGAATTTTAAGAATATTCTGGCCCGAAACAATATCAAATGAAGAGCTAAGTCGGCTTTCGGGTCAGATGCCAATCGACGAATGAATACGCAGGCGAAAATGGCAGTGGACAGGTCACGCATTGCGAAAAAGTGATAACTGCATTGCTTTGCATGCCATGAAATGAAACCCCATTTCCAACCAAGGGCGGCCAAGAGGAGGTCCCTAAATCACATGGCGTCGATCTGTGGTAAAGGAGTGTAAAGCGCTGGATAAGACGTTTGGGCAGATGCGCCCTATTGCCCAGAACAGAATACGATACTACTTTGCCTTAACCCCTAGCGGGGCATAGCGCGTCAACTACTCCTGCGCGCCATCGTACTCTGTTCTGGGCAATGGGGCGCAACTCCCCAAAAGACTTACCCAGTACCTGACACTCCTTTGCCACAGATCGACGCCATGTGATTCGAGGACCCCCTCTTGGTCGGCCTTGGTTGGAAATGGGGTTCCATTTCATGGCATGCAAAGCAATGCAGTTATCACTCTTCCGCAATGTGTGACCTATCCACTGCCATTTTCGCCTGCGTATCAATTCGTCGATTGGCATCTGACCCGTACGCCGACTTAGCTCTTCATTTGATATTGTTTCGGGCCAGAAAATTCTTAAAATTCGACGAAGACATGAGTTGACGAAAACTTGCAGCTTTCTGGTAACTCCTACGGAAACTTTCCATGTACTGCTCCCATACAAAAGTACTGATAGCACCAGGGAGCGAAACAGGCCCAGCTTGGTCTTGATGCTGAGATAACTGCCCTGCCAGATTTTGGACAGCATGCCGTATGCACGTTTAGCCTGGTTGATACGACGAGCGATGTCCTGCTCCGTACCACCATTTTCGGCAACAATGCTACCCAGGTAGACGAAGTTGTCCACCTTCTCCACAGGCTGCCCATTAATATTGATGGCAATAGGTGTCGGATTTCTTTTTCGCAACGGCGGGCTAAGAACCTTGGTCTTGTTGGTATTAATCTTTAGCCCAACCTTGCTTGCCTCCCTCTCGAGATCTAACGCCATTGCGGACAGATCCAGGATTTTGTGGGAGAGTAGGCATATGTCGTCAGCGTAGTCAAGATGTTGTAGATAAGATGTCAAAGTCCATTGAATTCCTCTGTCGAGTCCGGATAGGGCTGCATGCAACACATCGCCGATCACAATGAGGAATAGGATCGGTGAGAGGATGCACCCCTGCCGAACTCCACTGCGAATCTCAAAGTCCCCCGACACCTTACCTTTATGCAGAACGCGACATTTCGCGCCGTCATAGGTTGCCTTAATAATAGCCACAAGCTTCTCAGGGATGCCTCTCCTGCGCAAGGCCGCCCATATAGAATCCCGGTTCACACTATCGAAAGCCTTTTCGAAATCGATGAAAAGCAAGTGAAGCGGAGAATCGTATTCAGCGCATTGCTCGATGATGATTCGCAAGGTGTTAATGTGATCGACACAGGAGAATCCGGATCGAAAGCCAGCCTGCTCTTCATCGATTGTGCTTTCTAAGTGGGCCTTTAGTCTTTCCAGGACGATTTTAGCTATTATCTTGGCAACGGCAGGAAGCACACAAATGCCTCTCCAATTATTACAGTCTGTGACGCTACCCTTCTTTGGAAGTTTGATGATCAAACCTTCCTTCCACTCAGTGGGAAAGGTCTCTGTATTCCACGCTTTATCAACAAGTGGGTGCAGCAAATCGGCAGTTACGCTTGGAGCTGCTTGATAAAGTTCGGCAGGGATGCTGTCAAGTCCGGCGGCCTTTCCTCGTTTTAGTGCAATAATTGCAGTGACTATTTCCTCTTTAGTCGGGGCAGTGGACCGTATACGCACATTTTGATGGTTAGCTAAATTATCTATATGAGGGGGAACTTCACCAGAGGTTACACGGTTCAAGACCGCGGCGAAGTGTTCTTTCCACCGCCTCATTTGATCTTCTTCCAAGATAAGTAGCTTTCCATCACTATCTTTCACCGGATGTTGGCAGGAGTTACGACCACCTGTAAACTCCTTGATGACACCGTATACGGCGTTTAAGTTGTTACTTCTAGCGGCTTCTTCTGCTGACGCTAAAAGAGAATTGGCATAAACTCTTTTATCGCGTCGCACACTACGCTGAACTTCTCGAGCTTTCTGACGGTAAAGGAGTTCGATGCTGCTTCGATTGTCGTCTGAGGCTGCAGCCAAACGAACTTTCAGCTCCTTTCTTTCAACAATCCGCTGCCATGAAGCGTCGGACATCCAGGACTTATTCCGGCAATCCGGGTTTGGGCCAAGGATGGTATTTGCGCTATCAATGTACGCATTTTTTATGGCATCCCAGTTTTCGTTTATGTCACTATCTGGGTGACTAGTTATCTCAGCCGCTTTTTGCGCAAGATGGTCATTATATTGTTGTAAGACAGCTGGATTTTTTAGTCGCGCGGTGTTGAATTTGCGGGGCCTGGATCTTTCGTCGCTGGGGCGGCGCACGGCTGCAATACGCAATCGAACATTAGCGATCATAAGATAATGGTCTCTTCCCATCCGAATATCGGCACCCTTCTTGTTTCGCACGTCCAGGAGGCAACTCTTGAATCTTTTACTAATGGCAAAATGGTCGATCTGATTTTGTGTTCTGCGCCGATCAACAGAGGACCAACTGATTTTGTGGTGGTCCTTATGCTCAAACATAGTACCACCGATGAAGAGACTGTGAAAGTTGCAGAACTCCACAAATCTTTCACCGTTGTCATTACGATCACCAAGACCGTGTCTCCCCATCATATGTCTGAGCCCATAGTTATCAGCGCCAACTTTCGCATTCAAATCACCCATAACCATTATAATGTCACCTTTAGGTGTTCTGCTCTGAACGGCGTTTAGTTCTTCGTAGAAGGAGTCTTTTGCCAAGACATTGTCGGGTTCAGTAGGGGCATAACATTGTATTATTGAGATGTTCCTCATTTTGGTCCGGAACCTGGCGGTCAAGACCCTGTCAGAGACCGGTTCCCAGAATAAGAGACAGTTTCGCGCGGCTCTGGTTAAAAGGAGCCCCACACCTGACTCACGGCGACTACCGGTAGCTTTACCGGAGTACAACATTACAGTGCTACCCGTTGGAGAGATGAATTCTCCGCTGTTCCACCATCTTATCTCACTAACTCCTAAGATATTTAATTTGTACCTCAGAAATTCACTCTCTAATTGAAGAAATCGTGCGTTCTGGGGACCTTCTGATCCATTGTCCAGGAGAGTACGCACATTCCAGAATCCAATCTTTGTCATTGTACGATAGCTAAAAGTCGTAACCGTTGAGTCAGTCCTTATCCGAGGCATAGTTGACGTTTCGTTAGCATATAAAGATTTCGGATAGTGCAAGTTGCTGGCATACACATCCTGTCCTTTGATTGTCGGTTTTAACGACAGACCCTCAAAGGGAAAGGCCGTGGTATTTTTTTTTCACACGCCACACCACAGGGGTACCTCAACCAAATCATCGCACCGCCATCACTGGCGGCTTGACGTTGGTTGGCAATGGTCAGTGACCACTGCCGTTCCAGGGGGCGCCCACGCGGAGGACTATGGAAGAGGAGTTTTTGCCCCCCCCCCTTTGGTTGCAAGCCATAGACTCAAACCGTTTGACATAAAACACTTGAACGCGACACGCGAACGTGAGCCAATATGCGCGCAGCCTAAGAGTGGCGTATTCCATACATATTGCAATACTTTTTAAGGTATCAAACTTTACCACGTTAGCTTCTTTTCTTTCGCTCTTGCTTCACCGCTTGGGCGCAAGCCATCATCGACCCACTTCAAAATCAGTAGAATGTGCGGGAAAAAGAATCTCCTCATTTAAGGTCGCCACCCATGGACGAGCAAAACCACGACCAAACTTCCATCGAACCATCAAATATCATAGAACGGTGGAAACGAGGAGATTTTTTTTCAATAGAGTTTGACGTGGTTCGATGCATGCTCGCGACCAAAATGCTTGCCGTGGGTGGCACTAGGGACTCCATATTTCTTCGCCGACCGGACTAATTTGATATATATATATATTATTTGAAGTTTCAATTTTTTTTTTCTTTTAAAGGAAGAACTTGTGCTTGACATTGATCCACTCGATGAACATATGCTAATTGTACAAACTCCGAATTTGCGTAAGTTGAAACGCTCAAAGAACTTAGAGGAACAGGTCTATCCTTCACAAGAAGAGTTCTACCGTCAGATAAATCAAATTACAAAATGCTTGGATAGTCTTTCTCAGCAATTGATTCGAATTCACGAACGAGTAGAAAGAATTGAAAATCATATTTTTAGCAATAGTTTTCCGAGAAGAAGTTGTTGATCTATGCATTTGAATAGTATTTATGTATTTTTATGTTTTCTATTACTAATTAATAAATTAATTATATTAGCGGATTCAGATATAAATGGGACGGGACATACGGAGGAACTAACAAAACTTCGGTATGTTGACCACTTCTTATTAGTATTTCACAAATTTAATAATTGTAGTCGATAGCTTATGGGTTTAATATAATACAAACCAGTTTTCTGAATTCTTGAAAAAATGAATGGAGCCGAGGAAATGTAAAATTGGGGCAGGAAGGCCGCTGGAAAAAAATTTCTAATGGCTTTGACCATTTTTCCGGACACACAAACTTTTTCCGAGTATTTCACATTTTTGCGAATGAAGTTCCATATGAGGGCAACCGCACTCATCCATCCTGACTATGCACAGTTTTGAGGAGTTCCCGATCAAGCAAATTTCTAAACTACCGGCAAAGCTCTAAGCCACTGTAATTTAAAAAAAAAAATAGAGCAAATTTTGGTTAGTCTATAATGGGCCTATTACATTCAATTCATGCCATTTATACGGAGGGTCTAACAAAAGTTCGCCTGGATGGCGATTTTTGATTAGTATTTCACAAATTAAAAAATTTTAATCGATAGCTTATTTTCAAAATTCTTGTTAAAAACGCAGATGAAAAAACGAAAAATTTGAGAAGGAAGAAGGAAGGTCGGTAGAGCCACTGCTGCCAACACAAAAAGAAATTCAATTTGTCATTCTGTAATGAACCATATTCTGGTCTGGTTGTGCTGCTTCCACCGGCAGAACAATGGCAGCACCTGATGAGTAATGATCTGTCGGTGGTACGAAACCAGAGGCCGAAGATCCCATTACACAGTGACCCGGATGCAAGCGCGAGGGTAAATTAGTTGCCCGCCAACCATTCCATCCGTTATCGCCTCATTTTTTTTATTCCCCATTGTTGCCTCCCATGTTTGTGTTGTCTTCCCCAGGCCTATGAATTTTTATTAATACGTAAAGGACAGGAAAAACGAGCGGCAAAAACCCCGTCTACGTCTCCCGATTTGAGCTACAGCAAGCATAGGCCGCTGCTTAGCTCGTTGAGGGGCCTTTTTCTTCGCCAGATGGCACGGCCCGACCTTCACTGTCATTATGTTACCTTAGGCTCCGTTACCACGGGCATCTTTGGATGCCCACCAAACCGTCGGTTATGGATTTCGACGGCATTTGTCGCCACATATGAAGTGGATGCACCGTCTCTAGTAAATGTTTCCAAGTGGTACAAGCGATTCCAAGCAGGACATTTTTTTTTGTGGAAGATGAGTCTAGTGAGGGTCGCCGAAAGTCTGACACCGACGAGAGAAATGTGGCTCTCGTGAAGTCAAAAATTGACGTAGATCCTAGACTAAGGCGGCTATTACACTATAAAAGTTCTTTTACAAATATCTTTGACGTACGATATTTTAAAAGAACTTTTGTGAATGATATTATCCGCCTAAGGGGGAAGGTGTACAAGCTTGTAAGAAAATTTCAATACTTGGAACAAGCAACGTTCATGTTGCAAATCTTTTCTTATCTTTTATAAAAGATATTTTTAAAGAACTTTTATAGTGTAATAGCCGCCTAACATAACAATTGATTGGTGATGATTTAGGCTTGAATGCCATGGCTGTATCACGAATCTGACATGACAACTTGGGATACACCAAGAAATCTGTCCGGTGGTGTAATGAACCATCTGTAATGAACCATATTATGGTCTGGTAGTGCTGCTCCCACCGGCAGATCGAAGCAGCAACTGATGAGTAGTTATCTGTTGGTGGTACGACACAAGAGGCCGAGGGTCCCATTACACCCGGACCCAGGTGCGACCGCGTGGGCGTCTGATCCGTCTGCCAACCATTCCATCCTTTTCGACTATTTTTTTCTCATTCCCCATTTATACCTCCCCTGTTTGTGTTGTCTTCCCCAGGCCTATGAATTTTTGTTAATACGTAAAGGAAAGGGGCAACGAGCGGCGAAAACCCCGCCCACATCTCCCGAACTGAGCTACAGCAAGCATAGGCCGCTGCTTAGCTCGTTGAGGGGCCTTTTTCTTCGCCAGATGGCACGGCCCGACCTTCACGGTCAATTATGCTACCTTAGGCTCCGTCCCCACAGGCATCTTCGGATGCCCACCAAACCGTCCGTTACAGTGGGTACCACGAATTTTGACTGAAACCCAAAAAGAAGCATGTATGCATTTTGCCACATATTTTCTTAACAAATTTGAAAAGGGGAGGTGTAGCACCTTTCATAAAATCGTTACAGGTGATGAATCTTGGTTTTATAAGTACAACCCGGAAAACCAAACAAAAGTCTACGGTTTGAAGCTCAGAAAGTGCCAATTCATCCACCAGCGCAAAAATTATAGCTGCTATTCTCTTGAAAACTGGTCAAGCGGCAGCTTCTAAATGGTATATCAAAACTTGCTTAGCCGAAGTTTTCAAAAATTTACTAGAAAAATGAAGAGGGGATCTGCGGCGATACTTCTTATATCACAATATTCGTAATGCTCCAGCTCATACTGCTCAAATGACAAGCAACTTTATTGCGCTCCCTGGTGTTGAAAAAATATCCCAGAATGCAATTCCCCAGATCTAGCGCCGAGTATTTGCTGGTTGTTTGGAAAAATTAAGAAAAATTTAGGGGAAAAATGTTTTATAGCAATGAAGACATCAAATCTTGAACATAACTAGGAAACTGAAAAATTTTAAAGACTATTTTGAAAAATAAATCACCGGTTGAAAAAGTGTATAGAAATTTATAGAATTTATGTTGAAAACATAAAAAGTCATGAAGATTAGATTAGAAAATATATTTTTTGACGCACAACTACGCGAACTTTATGCCCGGTTCACATTATTCCAGTAACCAATCCAGTCCAGCGCTGGATTGCTACTGGAATGCCCGGTTCACATTATGCCCGGTTCACATTATTCCAGTAACCAATCCAGTCCAGTAATCCAGTCCAGCGCTGGACTGCTACTGGAATAATGTGAACCGGCACTGGACAGTAATTCAATCCAGCAATCCAGTCCAGTGACTGGATTGTCGGTCTACTTTTTGATTCCAGCTCGCCCAGAAATCATTGTTACTATAGTTACCGAATTAACAACGCACTCGCCAGACTACTGGACTGGAATCATGTAGACGATATGATCCAGTCCAGCACTGGACTGGATTACTGGACTGGAATAATGTGAACCGGGCAGAATAATATGAACCGGCACTGGACAGTAATCCAATCCAGCAGTCTAGTGACTGGAGTGTCGGTCTACTTTTTCATTCCAGCTCGCCCAGAAATCATTGTTACTATATAGTTACCGAATCAACAACACACTCGACGGACTACTGGACTGGAATCATGTAGACGATATGATCCAGTCCAGCACTGGACTGGATTGCTGGACTGGATTACTGAACTGGGATAATGTGAACCGGGCATTATAGTAGTTAAGCCCCTCGTATTACATGCTAAGTAATAACCACAATTTCACACTTGACTCCAAATTTAAGATGTTCATTATAGACAAATATGAATCCTTGTTTCATGGCAATACTTAAACAAAGTAATCGTAATTAACTTTCTGTCAATAAAAATCTTTAAAATTAATACGTATCATAAAACATTTATCTCCAATTATTATTTCAAACCAAGCAGTCATTCTTTCCACCAATAAAAACAAACCACTTCACTAAAAGGACAACAATGGAAGGTAAGCGATGTTAGTTAACCAGGTAAAGGTCTCCAAAGCATATGTTCGACCCCATCAAACGGATACCAATCACGCAATTGCCCCTGAAGCTCAGCACACGCTGAAATGTGAAATTTATGAGCATCCAATAATTTATGCCGAAGTAGTAAATAATCTTCTATTCATATTCGAAGTAGAATAATTCATGAATAATTAATGAAATTGAATTAATCAATGGACTACGTTTTGTTTCCTTGCATTTTTCGGAGCGGTTTAGTCAGTTCCAAGTCCTAAGACACTCGGACATTACGTGCGAAAGGTATAGTGTTTTGAGAATTGTTGGCTTGTTTTTTTTTAAGTACAACATACTCATATCGTTATGAGTTTCAAATCGACTAGTGACCGGAGAGCCAAGGAACGAATATTTAGAACGATATGGCAAAATGTTTTTACAAGGGTTCGGGAAAAAAGTGAGTCGAGTCGAGAGTGAATGAAAACATAATTTAAATACATATTGCAATACGAGATTACTTTATTTTTTCTTTATAAATAATATTTTGATTATCCGGCTGCTGCTAAGTCTAAAGTCGCCACACATGATCGTGCACCACCACGACCAAACTTCCATCGAACCATCAATTTCATAGAACGTGCGGAAAAACAATTCTCCTCTTTTCCACCGTTCTGTGAAATTGATAGTTCGATGGAATTTCGGTCGTGGTTCTTCGTGATCTTGTGTGGCGACCTTAAGAAATAGCAATTACAAATAAGTAGTTGTTGAAAGTGCGACAGGGGACATTTTGGCTTCTACCAGGGAAAATTTGGATTTGGACCGCCCGTGAATGTCCAGCCTAAGAGGCCGGCTTGGTAGCCGTGAGATCTCAGTCGTCACAACAAGGCATTGCTAGAGATGTTGACGCGTCCATGCCCCATTGGAGGGGTGAAGGCAATACAGTTATCCTAATGCTGAACATTCACGGACGGTTCAAATCCAAATTTTCCCTAATCGAAGCCAAAATTTTCCCGGTCGCACTATGGATTTGACAGGAAAATTTTGGCTTCGACAAGGGAAAAGCTTAAAAGACACACATTTCGTTCTGAGTTTCTTTTTCAAATATCAACCACACTATGAAAACTAATTTTTTAAAGAGATTTCTTCTTACGTGGATTCCGAGTTGACTTATAATGTCTCTTTAACACACTCTTATTTCAGACTTCAAATATGTCCTCCAAAGAAGTACACCTGCCAAAATATGTTTCGGATCAAGTGTAGTGCGAGAATGCCTACCCATAAAAGGACCCGCTAAGTCACCGTTGATGCGACGCTTTGTTTCGGACAATCTGAAATTTCCAGGTCCAACGACGTATACCTTTAAATCATTCTTATTGAAAAGTGTACGTTTCGTGCTTCGATATAAAATTTTAATTTAGTTTTACTTTTGAATTAAATTGAGAATTTTCTTTTTCAGTATCCAAACCAGAAAGGATACGCCGGTTTGGCATATCGATCACAGCGACCACCTGCGCCGACAATGGGCAAGACTCCATCAGTCGGTACATACAATTTAAGCCCAGAGAGAAAATTCAAACAGTGCCGGAAACCTTTTAATTTAGGTGCAAAATTAAAGAGACGAGAATCAATGATAACCCCAGCGTAAGAATAACCTTTAATAGGATAAGAATAAAAAGCATTTTGAAGTAATCTTGGAACATAACATTCCCATTCGGATTATTTTTTTTAACGCTTTACCAAAGACTTAAATAATCTTAACTGAAATATATTCCTGTTATTTACTTGAAAAACTTTTATTCTAGGCCTGGTTCTTACAATTTTCGGAAGCGCAACAACAAGATTCCACTAAATATCCCGGTCGTCAAAACAATCTGTACTCCCGTTAATCTGGCACAATGTACTATTTGCGATGAAGTTCCGTTGGGAGACTATTGGCGACATTTGACCAACGAACAGGACATGTGTCGTCCTTGTATGCAAAAAGAGAAGCAGATGGCCATCAAGATGAAATCCAAGACGAAGAAACTTAAACGATTGAGTGATTTAGATCAATTTACTCGTGTACGTCATTGTGGATACTATCATCAGCATAATGAAACTGAGGCGGCAATTAAAATAGCTAGCGACCGTTATTTGAAAATTAAATTTCGTACTGAGAATTATTTGAATATGTTCTACTATTGAGATTGGGTGGCCAATGGTTTTGTGAAGATATTGTTTTAATAAATTTAAAATAATAGGGAGCTGTATCTATTTCTGAGCTTGGGAATCATTGTGGGCTAGCAGCTCGACATTAGCGGCCCCTATCATGTAATTTGATTCGAATCGAATTATTTTCGAAAGGATGAAAGTGGGATTGAGTGAGTGACTTGAATTTCTCCATCTCAATATCGCGTATTCGTACGAAATGTTCTATTCGAAGTGAATACGCTTCTAAAATGTGCCATACACACACCGATCGATCGGCCGATCCGTCGCCCGATATCGATATCGGCCGACGGATCGGCCTGTGTATGTGAAAATCGCACCGATCGGCCGATCAATTTTGATCTGCCGATATTTTAGTGCGATTTTCGTGCGATCCATCGGTGACGATCGATTGGATGGTGTACGTGATTATCGCAAGTGAATGTCAAATTACCAAATTATTAAATTATGAAATTTGAAGGATTCTAATGATTTAAATGGCAGTGCAATTAAAATATCAAATATGAAGTACACGAAAATACCACACAAATCCAAATAGTTAACAAAAATTAATTTAGGTTGCATTGGGAGTGAATCATAACCTACTTTTTGATCCGATCGTTCGGCCGATGGATCGCTACAAAATATCTGCCGATCTTCACTGCACACACACTGTACGATTTTCGTGCGATGCGATAACGAATGACAATTCAAAAAATAGGTTATGATTCACTCCCAATCCAACCTAAATTAATTTTTGTTAACTATTTGGATGTGTGTGGTATTTTCGAATACCACATATTTGATATTTCAATCATTAGAATCCTTTAAATTTCATAATTTAATAATTTGGTAATTTGACATTGATTTGCGATAATCACATACACCATCCAATCGATCGTCATCGATGGATCGCACGAAAATCGCACTAAAATATCGGCAGATCAAAATTGATCGGCCGATCGGTGCGATTTCTACATACACAGGCCGATCCGTCGGCCGATATCGATATCGGGCGACGAATCGGCCGATCGATCGGTGTGTGTATGGCACGTTTAAACGATGCTTTCAACGTTTGGTACAACGTTGGACCCAACTGATTCGGCAATTCAACAGACAAATGTATCTTCTCAACGGCAAAGACAGTTCGTTTGATTTGATTTTGATGACGTTTGGTAGATTTGTCAATTGATAAATTGAATTGAAATTAATCGTCCAGGTGATGGCGGAAGAAGAGACAGCATCTGTTGCTGTCGCCATGGTGGTATTGTCTTGCCCCTATTTTTGAATTACAAAAAAAAAACGGTGGATGTTATCTCTACACAGCCGCTGTAGCCGCGCTTGCTTCAAATGTTTTTGCTCAACGGTTCGGCAATTGTTTCGTTCAAACGTTGGAACGTTCGAAACCCTTTGATTCGGGTACAAAATTCGCCAACAGAGCGAACGTCTTCCAACGCGAACGTTCGACGCTTGACATTGGAAGCGTGTAGCTCGATATTCGGCCACACGATGCTACAAACCATCAAACATCCATCGTTGGAAGGTGTTCGCAGCATCGTTTAGAAGCGGCTTTGAATGATGCTACGAACACCTTCTAACGGTGGACGCTTGATAGGTTGTAGAGTTATCTGACTGATGGCATTTGAAGAAAGCCAGTAACTGACAAAATCAATTAAATAAAACACATTAAAAAAATCAAATATGAAAAGTATTGGAAAAGACTTACCACGTGATACGCCACGGTCGTGTTGAAGACAGGGAAGCTGGATGTGGTGGTCGCGAACCATTTGGTTTAACGTGTGTGTAGAGCTTCATATGAAAACAAGACACTGACCCGCTCGAGTTATTGAACGACATGCTTCCGTTTCTACACCACGATATTGTTGTTGGTGTTATATAAAAAGTGGGATAGTTTTGGCTGTCGCTATGCATATAAAACGTAATGATTCTGGTCGAATATTCTTGCTCCTTTTCCAATATTACTAATCGGATCAAATCACAAATCAAAGACAAGCAAAGCAATTTCGGTCGACGAGCATTGTACACACATGACGACTCAATTCCAGCAATTCCACGTATATTGGGTTATTATGGTGCGAAATATGCTACTTAAATTGCATCTTATACATCGGCAAAATTTCTTTAAAAAAAATGACACAAAGTATCTACACTGCATGCAGATACATCGGAACATGGATATGTCTTTGGCTACCGACTGCGTGGAACCTGTTGTGTTGAAGATATCGACGTAAGTTTTATAAAGATCCCAGTATAGTTATACTGGATGAATTCATTCGACAAAACACGTCCCACGCTTTCGGTAGGCATAAGATGTACCGATGTATCTGCATGCAGTGTATATACTTTGTATCATTTTCAAGACATACCGTCCCGCATAGTGTACAGGAGAATACAAATTAACCCAACCGTTGCCCCGTGTGTGGATCAAGCAATCATACACTCTACATATTGTATATGCGCCTGTGCTTCGTTAGTACGTCAATCCGCGATCGATCGCGTCAAGCCGCGGTCTAGCTAAGCACACTTACTATTAGATACTTAGATAGTACTCGTCTAAGTCTAAAGACGGTAAGCGCGACAACACAATTTTATTGCATTAACGTTTACGTTATCCGCGCTGCACAAACTGCATCATCTGCACTATTCTCCTCACTAAATCAGAATTGTGCACTGTTAGTTGATATATCATCGATCGTGATAGTATGCGGTATGCGCGATACAAGTACGGTCGTAAGTTCCTTACATCCACGGGAAAAACACGTTGGTGACCTTGGTGACACTGATTTCAGTCGGCTGGATGGGATTGGCCATCACAAGAAAGGGGTGGATCCGCCGCGGAAGTGTAGTCCAAAGTCCGTGGAGCAAGCATCTCTTTCGCACTGTCGCCGATGACGAAGCAACGCCCATCCATTGAACTTCTTCCACTCAACCGTCTCTCCATTGCCTGCATACAAGTGTGTGTGTATGTGTGTGAAGTTGAAGCTATTTCCCGACCTACCCCAACGATTTTCTTACTGAGTCAGGTTAGTGACTAATTGATGAAAACAAAAAGATTGCTGTGAAGGAGGAGCCATAGCGCTGTGCACGAGTGAGGGAGACAGGTTGTCTGGATGTGGCTGGTGTTGTGAGCAGATTTGAATCACGAGGGGATGGCAGTTGAATGATGTTGACTTGTTTTATGGGTGCCTGGTTGTTTAGTCAGTTCATGATGCGAAGTTTTTCGATTTTCGTGAGTTCCCTTTGATGACTGACTCGGATTGACTGAGGATCAGCCACTACATTCATAGAACTCGGAAAATTTTTCAGTGGGCTTGTTTCCTCTTCTGACCCCCGAGTAGAAAAACAGACATTTCGTGTGACGGACAGATTTTTAGGATGACCCCCAGCTATAAGACATATCCATGTCAAAAGTTGTCGTGTACCGTACAGAACTCTCCGTTCACACGCAAAATTGACCTGGATGGTGAAGCGATGAGTGAGACTTTGCTAAATCCGCTTGTCCATTCTAACACAAAATCAGGTCGAAGATGATCGAACAAACATTTTAAATAAAAAAGTTAGACACTTGGTAACCCCAATAGAACCTCAGAAGACTCAATCATTACAGGGTACAGGGTAATTTCAACTTACCGCTGTCATTGCAAAAAATAAATAAAAATCGTCAAAATATTTGTTTTTATTACTCTCTTTTCTCTGTCTCGAATAACATAAAAAATACGTACAATATATCTATAAATATTAGATATTTCCTTTTTATATATGAATATAATAATGTTGCTTATAACTTTAGCTATTTAATCACTCACACAAACGTATTCTTGGCGCTATAATAATTCTATTCTCCACGATTTATACGATTTATACTATCTGTGTATGCGGCTTGTGGTTTCAATTTGTAAGAACGAAAATGAACGCGAAAACAGGTAAATCATAGGAAGATTTGTTCGATCCTTAATTAAGTCTTTTTTTTTCTTATTTGTGGTGGTAAAAATATAAAAATTAAAAAGTCCATGTATCACTGGGTATCTTCGCGATGAGCTACAAATGGACTTTTTTTTCCTTCTTTGAGTTTGATTTAAATCGGCTAACATTTCGCATGCAATTATAAAGTTTGAACAATTTTATTTGATCAATGGATTCGTCGGGATTCTTAAACACATAATGCTAACGGTTCTAACACTAATGGTCAACATTAATTAAAGAAAAAATGGGTGAGCGTGCAAAATCACCATTTAAGACTTTTCTCCCATGTAAGGCATTGCAATGTGGACATTTATCAATTCACTCTACTCTACGACAACTAAATGAAAAGGAAGGACCATTATATAAGGCGTGTTTACAAAAGTTATACGAAATAAACAGCGCTATCTAGGTATATATCGAAATATTTGCTACAACTTCCCGTCGCGCCGCCTGGCCTACAATGTTTCAGCCAGCATAACGATACTTTGTTCTTGTGATATTGCAGCCAATTCTTTTAGCCATTCGTCCAGTAAAACAGCACACAGTGCTAAATCTCGTGTACGTTCGGTTCCGCTTGTGTTAGCTATTGCACCAATTGTCGATGTCATCGATGATAGGGAATCGAGTGATGTCGGTTCTGAACTTGCAGCGCCAGCGCTACTCAAACTATGCGAGTTCGATGCATTCGAATAGGAAGTTGCATCACGTAGTGGTATGCCGCCTTGATTCACATTTATTGGACTGCCGGTCAATGACACGCCCTGTGAATTGGGGGATGATGGTGTTGCCATTGAACCTGAGGAAAAAATAATAGAAATTTTAGCTGATAGATTTAAAGTCTTTTTCTCTTCGATGGGGGAAGCATGAGCATGATGGCACTAACATGGTCATGCGATGATTACACAGAAACATTGAATGATTTTGGAGACGTCAGTGTTACATTACGACAAGTAAATGACGCAAAACTAAAAGCGCATTTCAATTTGGATGTATAAAGTTAGTTACAACTACAAGGATGGTGAATAAAAAAACATATTAAAATAATATTAAAAATAGGAAAAAATGTAGTTAATGTAATAAAGATGAATTTAAAATGAAAGCAGAAGCGGAAATTTAACAACAATTAGGCGAATATAACTTGAATTACCACTAAAGATTTATACTCGAGAAAAAAAGGAGAGGAACAAATATTTTGCATAGAAGTGCTTCTATGAATAAAACCAACCGTAATTTTTTGACGCATGTAATGTCCTTAAACCGCAAGAATTTCGACCGCACAAAACAAACCATTTATCCTGGCCTAACCTATCTCATCGATGCGCTCGGTAGCCAATCTACGATCACTGAATCTATAGTTCAGGGATTCATGGCAGCTATTTTCCATGGCCACCCCCTGAATGAGGTTAAGCGATGTGCTCACAACTCGTCCTTGTAAAAACCACGCCACGTCAAGAAACCTGGAACAAAAGCCTCGGATTGGACGGATCAACAACGACGACCACACAAACGACTAACGGATTATTCTATCGGATCCTGGAAAGTACGCTCCCTGAACAAACCGGGGGCCAAGAAGGCCCTCCTTCAACAGGTCGAAAAGTACAAACTGAGCATTACGGCAGTCCAGGAAACAAATTGGCTTGGCAGCGAGATCAATAACAAGAAATCGCACACAATTTTTACAGGTGACAAACCATCGGGCCGCAAACAGTTTGGAGTAGCATTTAGTGTTTGCTCACACGGGTCGTCTCGTAATCGGCTCGTCTGCGATTCGAACTCCACTTCCCACACTAATAGTGAACAATCACCTCAAGCCGCACATTACTGACTTCAATTAATGAACGGCTGTGTGCGATTCGCATTAAGACTCGATTCTTCAATCTCTGGCACATCAATGTGCACGGATACACACGCCACCCGACATCAAAGTGTTACAGAAGGCGAATATTTCAGAGCTTTGATTAGAAACTCATTGTCGCTAATGGGGGAATGCATGGTCGGAGTTCGTCGTTTTGTTGCAAATGCATGGATTGGGGAAAAGTGAATGAATGAGTGAATGAATGTGTGTGCCTCGTAGGGGACCTCAGCATCGAATTCGAAGACGACTTCACATACCTGGGTAGCAAACCTGTCAAAGGACGCCAACGAAACTGACGAAATTAAGCGACGAATACAGCTAGCTTCTCGGTCCTCCCCATAATGAAATCGAAGCATGTGCACAGAAACACGAAGCTCCGCGTATACAAAACCATCATACGACCATCATGGACCCTAACCCAAGCCTCCGAAAACATGTTAAACACATTCGAACGGAAAGTCCTTCGGCGAATTTTCGGAGCTATTTACGACCGAGACGGATGGCGCAACCGGTACAACCATGAGTTGTATGAACTGTACGATGAGCTCGAAAAAAAAACTCAAACTACAGCGTCTGAAATGGGCAGAGCATGTACAACAAATGAACGATGTTCGCAGGCCTAAAGAAATAATGAACGAACGACGAATCGACGGAGCAAGACTGCCAGGAAGACCGAGAGCTCGTTGGAAGAGCTCATTATATGCTGACGCAGAGCAACTACTGGGCTTCCAAGATTAGAGGACGCGGTCACGTGACCGAGATATTTGAAGGACAACGATCCAGGCGGGCTGTTGCGCCACGATAATGATGATGATGTGTGTGCCTCGCAAATAAAGCTATATTAGGCGCGTTTTTTTTAACAGCCATGCAGAGCAGAGCAGGTTAACACCACACAATTAGACTAACAATTTGATCTGAGCTGCTCTGGATTAAAGCGTATTGCCAGAATGCTGCTCCGTTAGCATTGAAATGCAAATGTCGAAGCTTTCGGGCAATTTACAGTTTGGGAAGCACATAAAATTCATTTCTTTTCAATAAAATGCTCGTTTTGTGTGATTATATGGAATAGTAAACATACAAAATGATTCTGCTCCCCAAAGGAAATTTGGCCGATTGTATCTGTACTAAGGATTTAAGTTTGCTATTGAAATTTGAGTTGACATTTGAATGCAAACTAAACCAAGACACACTCCCAGCAAAGACATGCCCTTGAATGTTTTTTTTCCTGCGCTTATCCTGCTCTATTCTGCTCTGTACAAAAAAAAGCTATTATGCCTGTTACAGACTGGTCCAGCTCGAGCCATTCGGGGCCATCGCCAATGTATGGACGGGCGGATGGCGTTCAGTGGCCAATGCCGCGTAACCGTAATTTCTGTCAACAGCGATGGGCCATCGGATGGCGACAAATGGCTTATGCCTGCTACAGATAATGGCCAATCGCGATGGTGACTTTGATGGCCGCCATCGCACACCAAATGTAAATTCAAATATTTTCAAATACCGTCCGTCCACACAATGGTCTGCGATGGGCCATCAGGAAATTGCGTATACTGTCGCTCTGTGCATCACGGCAGCTATAATCAAACGGATCGTGCATGACAGAAGGTCGGTGGTAGTAGCACTGTGATAATTGTGTAGTGGCCTGTCAACTTAAAACAGCTGTTCAAAGTTGTGGACACGATGGGCCATCGCATGGAGGAAAATGGCTCTCGAAGCCATTTGTGGCCATCCGATGGCCCATCGCTGTTGACAGAAATGACGGTTACGCGGCATTGGCCACTGAACGCCATCCGCCCGTCCACACAGTGGCGATGGCCCCGAATGGCCGGGGCTGGGCCATTGTCTGTAGCAGGCATTAGAGAGCCATTCTCCTCCACGTGGTGGCCCATCGCGTACGCAGTTAACAACAACTTTGAACAGCTAATTTAAGTTGACGGTCTACTACACACGAATGATTGTTGTGCTGTCATTTCGATGCGGACAAGGTGCGAGTACTTTCCCTCGGCTTTTGTTATTGTATAACGTGGTTCGAACGTCTCTTGAAAATCGGGTAGAAACAATAATAACGTCCGTCATAGACAAAATCTGTGTAGTCAAGTGGCTAGCGCATTATGACTATGAACAGCCAAACATCGTGAGAGCCACAGCTGATGCAGCTCGATCGATAAAATCTGAAGATTTTAAATCTCACAAAAGTTTTATTTTTGTCGGACCAATCGACACAAATTCAATTCAACTTTTGATTTCATAGCATCATGATAGAACCGCCGCGCCGACCGAATGCTTGGCTAAAAGAAACCAGGATAAGCGTTTGTTTCTATACGCTCTATAGTGTTTTCAAGACAAATCAAATTCAAATGTGTTCAAGTCAAATTAAAACGTTTTAAAACCATTTAACGCCTTTTCAAATCAAATTAACGATTTGTCAAATAAACTGTTTGGACGCGCTCGCTTTCGCCACTTGACGATGCTGCATCTAAAGAAGCAGGGGTTCCAGCCCGGTGCGTTAATAAAAACTACCTGTGGGTACTACTAGAAGTCCCACAGCGTTCCAAGCTTGTCAGTAAGTAAGACGGCTCGGATAGGAGGTGCATGCTAGCAACTGCACCATCCGAAACATAAGCTATCGAAATGTCAACAAGGCATAGCTATACAAGAGATGTTGTCGCGCCCATACCCCTGGAGAGGTCAAGGCAATTAACAAATAAACTGTTAGGAAAAATCATTGACTTAATTCGAAAAAGCGTTAATCTGATTTGAACAGGCATAAATTTGATTGGAGACCAGAATTCACTTGTTTTGAAAATGCATTATATAGACATTATGGTAATAAATATGGTCAAGCAGGAGTAAACGATCTTAGTGGATCGGTCGGAGGTTAATTTGTCAATAAGCACCATCGTCTCCGTGCCATCAAACTTATGATTTAAAACTATTATTTTAATACGTTAGAAAAAGCTGCAACGACAACGCTGGAAAGCTACTCTACTCGTATATACAATTAAAAATTTGGATATGTACAAACCAAAGGAAAGAAATTACACAAACCACATCTACTACTTCAAATAAAATACAAAATAAAATAAACACAAAAAAAAAACACATGCACACTAATTCTCAAAGTAGACTCGAAAACTTCACGTATAAGCTACTAGCTCAAACTACTACATAGTTCCAAGTTAGATAATTTACTCGAAAAGGACGCGCAATCATCTACAACTACACTACATAGAACGTTGTATGATTACTTTGAAACAGACAATAAAACATATTTACCGGTGAAGAATGCTTTTAATTGCGATAAACCTGATGAAGCTAATAAAAAAGAGAGAAAGATGTCAAAAAATACAATGTAAGTAATTAGAGAAAAGTTACAATGGTTTATAGAGGAAAACTCAAAGGTAGAGTAGAAAATATTAAGTTGACGCAATCGACAAACCTTCGGGAATGTTATAAAATTAATTATTAATAAAAGGCAACTACGTACTACTCAATTATGCAGTTTTTTTCGTGGTGATATACGGTATAAAGAGTTCGCACAATTCGCTTAATGTTCAATTCTAATTCAGTATACACGATTGTCTATTCTCTTTTGAAAGGCTAATTCTAACAATTTCAGCAGGATTTCATTTCTTATTAGGTGTACCTTTTAAAGAGAATTTTGTAAAGATTCCTGTAACCCGAAATATGATTGAATAAAGAAGCAACATTATTTGAATTGTGATGAAAAATTGAAATAATAAAGAACAAAACGAGTGTGAAAGTTGTGCAAGTGAAAATAAAATGTAATGCACTGCCTGTCATAGGAATTTGGACACAAGTACATATTTTATCCATTATAGGAAGAACTACTACTGAAGCTAGCGGTTATGTTCCGTGTGTGCTGCACAGCATATGGAGGAACTCCTCAAGCCAAATCCATTAAAGCTAACATTAAAAGTGCAGCACAAAAGAGAGGCAATGAAGAACTGGAGTCAATTGCCTACGCTAATAATTATAGTGTGTGGGCGTAGTAAAAAAAACACCTGAAAATTTTGAGAATGAAATAAGATGATTAGATAGTGTCCTTAGAGGTGATCGCAGGCGCACTTTATGTAAACTGAAAGTGTTCGATTTGATTCCTATACGGAGTACTTGTGGCGCGGCGTTCCAACAGGCCTGAACTACGCAAAGTGGTGTGTGTGTTTATTTCTCTTAATTTTGCGTTGCTATTTGATTGGCCGCTTGAGCGCAAAAGCGGTGAGGGTTCCATGGAAAAAATCCCTTTGCACAGTATTGCAAACTGACCATTGTTGAGCTCTCGCGCCGTGAGAATGTTTCTTCAATAGTTGGAAACACTAAGTGGTAGTGGAGATTTCTCTGAACACAACGTGCACCAGCGACCCTCGCTAGTACCAAAACGTTCCTGCGGCAGCCGGTTCTTCGTATCGGAACGACCCGTTTTTTAACGGCCAAAAGCTGCCAAACCCCCTCGATGCAAGAAGAACAAACAGCAAGTGTTTGAGGTATAGCTACGACAACAACAACAGTACCAAAACTCGCCTCGTAGTATCCGTTCTTGTTCTTCAAAGTTATCGCGTATGCGGACGATATTGCCATTGCAATCTCTGGGAAGTTTCCCTCTGTGCTCAGTGATATTATGCAGAATGTCCTCTCAATTCTGACGAAGTGGACTAGGCTAGCTGGGGTTGATGTTAATCCGGCCAAAACAGAACTTGTTCTCTTTACAAGGAAACACAAGCCACCAATATTCGATCTACCATTGCTGAACGGAATGAGACTTGTTCTCTCTGGAAAAGCCCAATTTCTGGGCGTCATCCTGGGCAGGAAACTGGGGTGGAGACCTAATATCCAGGAACGAGTAGCTAAGGTGACTGTTGCGCTATACTCGTGTAAGAAGGTCATAGGTAGGAAGTGGGACCTGAAACCGAAGATTGTATTCCGGCTCTATGTCTCAGTCCTGCGACCTATACTTCGCATGGTATTATCGTCTGGTGGACTGCCCTCAACTTTGCGGTTTACCGAAGTATGCTAGAGAAATTCCAGAGAATGGTGAGCATCACCATTACAGGGGCTTTTAGAACTACACTAGCAGCTGCTCTTGATGCCCTGCTCAATTTGCTCCCCTTAGATACTTTTGCTAAGCAGGTGGCCTCGAACGTAGCCATACGTCTTCGGGAAACTGGACAGTTCACTGTAGCAGCCACGGTACACTCGTCTGTTCTCAGCAGCTTGGATTTTCCTACGGTGACGAATTACATTCTCCCCAAGTATCTGTTCGGTAAGAATTTTGTAAGTCAAATCCCCTCACGAGACGAGTGGGAGAATAACACTTTCCAGGAGTCAAATGCTATAAGTTTATACACTGATGGCTCTAAGACGAATCAAGGGGTGGGAGTGGGGGTGTACTCGGACAAGCTGATTATAAATTTGTCACTACATCTCCCTGATTTTGCAGCGTTCTTCAGGCGGAGATTGCGGCTATTTGGGAGGCTCTCATCTGGCTCGGGCGTAATGTCATAGCTGCTAGGGACATTACCATTTTCACGGATAGTCAGCCGGCGATTAAATCCCTTGTGATTACAAACTCAAAGATTGTTGTCGCATGCCGCACCTGTCTCTTGGAGATGGGAAATTTTTTTAACATATCCCTTTGTTGGATTCCGGCCCATAGTGGCTTTGACGGAAACTGCAAAGCGGATGAACTAGCTAGAGAAGATTCTAATGGGGGGGGGGGGGACCGGGCGTAGTCATCGACATCTCGGGTGGTGTTTATCAGCTGACGCGTCGAGTACTGCCAACGCGAGTTGGAGTAATGGTAGCACTTGTATGGTTACTAGGCAGCTTTGGCCTAGGATCGATCCCAAACGCTCTGCAGAGCTGCTGGCGTTGAATAGACGAAACCTACGAACTCTTGTGGGGGTGATTACAGGGCACTGCCCGATCAGCGAACATGCTACGAGATTGAGGCTTCCACACATTGACCTCTTTAGGAGCTGCGATGATGAGGATGAGGAGGAGGAGGAGAGTACCTTTCATCTGCTATGTGGGTGTCATGCCCTGGCTAGAAGAAGAAAGATAACCTTGGGGTCTTTCTATTTTGGCGATCTGGACGACCTTAAGGATGTTAGCATCAGTCGGCTCCAGCGCTTTATCAACAACTCAGGCTGGTTCAATGAATAGGTAGGACTTGGGTTGTGGAGTCGATGGTGGTATCACAAAGGACCCAGTGGTGGTCTAGGTGTGCTGTGTGTATCACGGTAGTCCCTTTAACCTAACCTAACCATCCGTTCTTGTGAAATATGTCGCGCTGTCATGAGGTTCCTTCTCGCGGAAGGAAAAACGTCGACTGAAATTTTTGCACGGATAAAAACAGTTTATGGGTGTTATGAGCTGAACCAATTTGTTTAAGTGGTGTCGTGAATTTAATGAAGGAAGAACGACTATTCATGACGAGCGAAGGATTGGAAGACCTTCAATTGTGACCGATGAGTTGGTTCAAAAAATCGAAGACCGCCGATTGACAGTGGATGAAATGTCTGCGATGTTTCCACAAATCTCCAGATCTCTCTTAACCGAGACGATTACGGAAACGCTGGGATTCCTAAAATTGTGCGCAAGATGAGTCCCAAAACAACTAACAGAGCAGCATATACTGAATCGGGTCGCTAGCGAATTCCTTGAGCCGATTTGAATTGGAAGGTGAGGATTTTTTGAGCTCCATTGTGACTGGTGATGAAACATGAGTGGGTCATTACACCACACCCATGAGACAAAAAGATAGTACTCGCAGTGGCGGCACACTGGTTCCCATCTGCCAAAAAATTCAAAACTTCAATTTCGAGCAAAAAAAAAGTATGGCATTAGTGTTTTGAGACCGAAAAGGAATAATTTTGATCGAATTTTTGCCTCAGGGGGAGACGATTAATGCAGCAGGATACTGTGAGACCCCAAAAAACCTCAAGAGAGCAATTCAAAACAAACGGAGGGGAATGTTAACGAAAGGAGTGCGTTTGTTGCACGACAATGCCGGCCTGCATATGGCCATCTCCATGCCTTTGAATTCGTTTGGTTAGTACATTTTAAACCATCCTGCATTCTCCACTGACTTGGCGCCATCAGATTTTCATCTTGACACCTTCCTGAAGACTCAAATGGGTGGAAAAAAATTTTCAACCGATGAGGAGGTGAAACAAGAGGTGTTGAAGTGGACGAAGGAGATAGCGGGAGAGTTCTATGAGGGAATCAACAAACTTGTGCAACGGCTTATAACCTGCATAGAACGGGAAGTTGTTGTAGCAAATTGGGAAGCTTAATTGTGTGTGTGTGTAAAATATTTAGAGTTCGTTTTCTATGCCCTCCGTATCGATTCCGAGGAATATGGCCACCGCAATGGGGTCCTGCTAGAACTTTATTGGTGTAAGTTGCGTTCCTGCGGCAGCCGGTTCTACGTACCGGAATGACCCAGAAATCTGGAAAAAGGGAGAGTTATCAATATTGAAACCTGGGAAGAAAGCAACACTCGGCGAATCCTATCGTCCAATAACTCTACTGTCACCAGTTGCCAAAACGCTAGAAGCACTAAGCCACCCTGTTCTTACGGCCCACATCCAACTTGCAGATCACCAGAATGGCTTCCGAAGCATGCACAGTACGACCACGGCCATAGATGCCATTACATCCCGCATCCATAACGGTCTCAACCAGGCTCGTCCATGTCAAAGAAGAATATTGGTGGCGCGTGACCTGTCGAAGGCCTTCGACACTGTTAGCCATTCAGCACTTTTGTCTGACATCAACTGTTCATCGCTTCCGACGTAAGTAGTGAAATGGATCGCCAATTCATCTCGCTGGCAGGCAATCCTATACAGAATTCAGGAGCAGCAAATCAAAGCTTAGGAAGATTAAACAAAGTGTACCTCAAGGAGGAGTTCTATCTCCTACCTTGTTTAATCTATATCTATCAGGACTCCCAACACCACCTGAAGGGGTCGACATCATCTCCTACACTGACGATTGCTCCATTCTGGCACCAGGGAAAAACATAGCGGGTATGTGCGAAAACATCAACGGTTATCTTGAAGAACTTAACTCGTTCTTCATAAGCAAGAACCCTATTTACCACCTGGACGAAGGAGGTCAAGATGCAGCTTGAAATCTCGATCGGGAATCATCCTATTCCTACTATAAACCATCCTAAAATCCTAGGAGTCACCTTGGACAGCATGGCCACATCATCACCCCATGCCTCAACCGTGTGCGACAGGATGCGTAGTATGAATAAGATCCTCAAAGCCCTGGCCGGTAGTACCTGGGGCAAAGATAAGGAAACTCTACTGGTCACGTATAAAGCAGTCGAAAGATCAGTAGCCAACTATGCGGCTCCTGTGTGGTGGCAGAATCTCTGTGACACACAGTCGAAAAAGGATTCAAACGTGCCAAAATGCCGCTCTCCGTACTGTTACTGGCTGTCTTCTGATGTCACCCCAGGACCATCTACATCAGGAAACCAAGATGATGCCTTTAATCAATCAATCAGCTTCTTGTCAAGCAATACCTGGTTGCTACCGAAGTGATCACTCAAACTCCAACCTCATGGACAAGACGCCGCCGCCCAGACATGTCAGGCGCGACTTGAGGGACCTTTAAAGGGATGTCCAGAGGTACAAAAGGGTACTCTTTGATAGTGGCACGCACAGGTTGGCCATCGCAGCGATACATCGGGAGGAGGTTCATCAGTCAATCGCAGGTTTAGGTTCGAGTCCAGTTCTCTCGTTCATACCACCAATTATATCTCTGGAAGAGAAAAGACTTCCGAGAGCTACGAGAACGACACTCGCCCAACTTCGGTCAGGCTGGTGTTCACGACTGAACTCCTACCTATCCCGCATTGACCAGGACGTCTTCAACATTTGTCCTGCATGTAATGGAGCCCCTCACGACGTAAACCACATCTTTGACTGCTCAGCTGCACCCACGCACCTGACTCCTAGGTCGCTGTGGGAGAACCCAATAGAGGCAGCTAACTTTCTATCCCTCAACACCGGAGATGAAGACGAATCCGTAGACATGTAACCAATGAACACACCGAATTCCGACCATTGCTACAGCAATGCTACAGCAACAAAAACGTACCGGAACGACCCGTTTTACGACAAATTTTACGGCCAAAAGCTGCCAAACCCCTTCAATGAGAGAAAGAAGATGTATGTGTGAAAAAATAAACAATATATATACCTTCAATATCATGTGATTTTTTTGAAAATAAATGTTTTTTTTTTATAAAATATAAAAATTGAATATTCTTACTTCTGGGACATACCTCGTACATGATAATCAAACGTCAACTAAGCCTGTTACGAGTAGTTGACGCGCTATGCCCCACTAAGACCATTGCACATACCATCACTAGAACATGATGATTTCGCGCGTTGAATTGCGACAGAACGAGATGTGGCTTTATGCGTGCATCCAAACCCCATACGACGTAATGCCGTTGTGACAATCGAGGCAACCTCCGGGCGTTAGAAAAACAAAGGTTTTGTACAATCGTTGAAAAGGGAAATTCCGGTGAGGAGGTAACCTCTCTTCCATTTGCTAACATGGTTAAAATCAATGTTTGTTCGAATAACAATTTAAAATCTTTAACGGAAGATATGTCACACTTTTCAGCGAAAAAAATGGCTGACAATATAGGGAAGATAAGGGTTGCTGATTGTAATAAATAAACTTTTCTAGTGTCCCCATTCCTATTAACAGAAGTGCATTTGAATTAAACAAAAACAAACATATCAATAAAATGTGATGTCATTAAAATTATAGACAGCTTGTGATTGATAACAAACATACTAATAAAATTTCCGTCAATCCTTTTTGGTATTTGATAAACTAAAAAATAAATAAATAAAACGACATTTCAACGAACTCAAATCAAATGAGAAGAAAACAAAAATTCCCCAACCAAGCAACAATCACTTACCATTCTGTCGTCGAAAAACACTGGCCAACGATTGCGAGAAACTCTTACGTTTCGAATCGCCTCTCCGGAATGGATCGTACGAGGACGATGGTGTCAATTGTGGCGGCGTTGTTGCCGATATGTTTGCATAGGTGGTTTGATTGTACGATGTGCCATTTTTACCGGGATTTTTCGACGAATCAACGGCACTCTTGCGTGCATTCAGCAAGCGAAATTCCCGATCGACCAGAAATGATCGGGCAACATCGATAATTTCTAATGAGTCTTCGGTTACTGGCAATTCGGCATCGATTTGTTGTTTTAGTATACGTAAAACTTGATGAAATGACGGCGTGTCGGATGTTGTTGCAATGTCCGGTCGCAACAGTATTGAATGAATCAGTGGTAAAGGATACCACGCTATACGTGTTATAAGCCCGGTAAGATGCAAGTTCACGTACAGACTGTTACTGGTGAATGTTTGCAATTTTCCCCATATTGAATTTATAAAAGGACCTGTAAGTAAAATAGAAAAATAATTTCACTATTTACGTACGCTGCGAGCGTAAAACGGCGCCTTCTTACCTAAACTGACCGTCCCCTGCGTGAAAAGATCTTCGGAGAAATCTAAATCCACCAGTGATTCATTCTTTCGACGCGACACTTTCCACGACGGCTCACTTGCACTTTTCCGTTGACTCTCGTCCAAATCACAGCTCGTGTTGGGTAGCGATGTAAGAATCGTGACGCCAAGCGGATCCGTATCATCGTCCGGTCGCCACTTGAACGATTCATAGCCACTCGATTCGCCAATCGATTGCAAACTATCATACTTATTCTTATCACAATCATAAATTTGTGCATTTTCATTGGCGGCAACGGCGGCGGGTGCGGGCGCTACTGAAAATTCGGCAAAGAAGTTTTTCACCAGTTCAATCAACTTATCCAATGATTGTCCGTTGGAGGCGTTTGAACGTTTCGGCGGCCACTTTTGATATCTGTACTGACACGTCCATTGCGAACAAGCCGACTGACATTGCGCTATTCGATGATGTGCCTCGAATAGGTACGCGTAAAAGTTTGAGTAGAGTGTGTCTCCTGAAAAAAGGCCGTAGTGATTCCAATTAGCTCCTATCGTTTTACTAACGGACGGTGTCTGGATACTTGTTAGTTTCGTTGACGGCGAATCGGGCGACAGTCGGGATTTGTTTATATTGGCGGCATGTTTCATCACATCCGGTGTTAGATCAAGGAAAAAATCCACCCCACTCACATAGGGATCGATACGATTGATCTTGTGTCGATGTGAAATTGGTATATGTTTTCCAGGTAACAAATATTTTAGGAGTAATTCTAACATAATATCCTCGCAGTGTAGGCTTAGGAGGGTGTCGAACAGGGATAGTGTAACCATGCATAGCTGAACGAGAGAGGCAAATATTAGAACCTGTCAGTACCTTCTCCCAAATATAAGACTTACATTTGGATCCGATGTATTTATCCGATCGACCAGTACATCAATAATTCGTTGTCCGTCAAATTTCTCCTCGTCAAACAGAAACTTGATGAAAACCTTAAGCAATCCGGGCTCCGTAACCGAACGCATTATCAGATCCAAATACGCCATTGCTGAAATTTGTGATTCGATGTTTGTCTGCAAATGTTTGCCTTTGAAAATCTGCAAATATTTCGTTTTGATTTTTCCGGGTGTGGTTAGTAAAAACAAAACTAAAAGAAAGAAAAGAAAAAGTGGCGAACAGTCGAAGAAAGTGAAAAACTGTCCGCTTGTGGTAGGATGAAAAAATGTGATTGGCGCTCATTGATTAGTAGTTAATCGGAATTTACTGAATCTGCTTTTGGTTGATGGACGTTGGGACTCTGAAGTGGTTAAATTCTTTATTTACGGTTGCTTCTAGGCGAAAAGAGAGCTGGGAGGATTCGAAATGATTTTAATTACGCCGTAGAAAGGAGATTAGAAATTCTATTTCCGACCCGGCTCTTGTACAGCATCTTCGAATTATTCTTAACTCTCATTAAATTTAATGGAAATTATGGTTCAGTTTTGAAAATTCAAGTGGCCACTACACGCCGTAATCACGTTCATAGAGCGCTGCAAACAGCTGATTCAGCATTTAAATCCATTGTTAAACAAAACTACGTCTGCAACGCTGCAAAGTAACATCTAAAGAACCGTTAGGGATCGTTTGACTTTCTGCCATCGTGGCGCTAAATTTTTGGTGTGCAAGATTTTTGGTTGAGGATTATGTGGTTGATGTTAAGGGGTTAAGATGGTTGTGCTACTCATCACTTGTGTGAACCAGGCATAAGAAACAGCTTTGTCTTATGTTGCTGTAATTTCCGCGGTAAGATTTTAAAATGAGCGATGAAGTCCTGTATATGTCATGGCGTCTTTTTATGGCATATTGCAAATACTTCCAACATACGATGATGTTTTTATTGGGTCAAACAAATTAAATCTTCTACGAACGAGTTTGGTTGAGGTACGTCCGCCTGGCTCCGATAATCCCGGCGAGAAGCACGTGGAACATCTATTTGCCCTGACTGACTGCCCCGCAAACCCCTTTTGGTAACAATAAAAACGCAGGCGTCGCTGCTTGTGTTTGGCTGGCGAAGCGATGTCGGAAAACTGGATCGGCGGCCATTTTTGAGATTTGTGTGAAATTTCGCGAGATTTTCGTCAGACGTGGAATTCTGACGCTTTCTACAGACGTACGTGTATATTTTGCATATGACTTGCTAGCGCCGCCTCGTTTCCGTTACATTCTGGGATGTTTTACAACGGTTGCAGTACTTACAAACAAAATTTAGAGTTCTGGATTTATTCCACAAGCTACTACCCTGCTAACCATCGCTCAAAAAAAAAAATCAAATTAAGCAAATAGTTTAATTTTTCTTGCAACATATTGTAATTAGTTCAAATGAAAGCTATTTTTTGCTACATTGAAGACACAATTCGAATAATCATCCAGGCCGGACGGAATGAAAAATTATCAACTCCTGGCCAGATTATGGATGTTGGATGTATATGATAAAAATCAAGCATTACTGGGATATGTAATGAACCATATTCTGGTCTGGTAGTGCTGCTTCGACCGGCAGATCGAAAGCAGCACCTGATGAGTAGTGATCTGTCGGTAATACGAAACCCCAGGGCTCCATTACACCCGGACCCAGATGCGAACGCGAGGGCATCTGCGGCGTCCGCCAACCATTCCATTTTTATCGCCCCATTTTTTATTATTCCCCATTTTTGCCTCAAATGTTTGTGTTGTCTTCCCCAGGCCTATGAATTTTTATTAATACGTAAAGGACAGGGGCAATGAGTGGTGAAAACCTCGCTCACGTCTCCCGTTGTTTAGCCTGTTTTTCTTCGCCAGATAGCACGGCCCGACCTTCACGGTCATTATGCTCCGCCTCCACGAGTATCTTCGGATGCCCACTAAACCGTCGATTACAGGTCGTTGGACTGAACGTTAGAATCTGAAGCCCTATGGACGTCTGGCCTCGTGCATATACGGTCTAGATCTATGCCATTGGGCAAGTGCACTTTCTGAGTATGTATTGGACGACAATCTGGCATACAGTATGTACTGTGGCTAGCGCGGCAGCGCAAGATCACTATGAATAATAGCATGGCAAAAGGCATTGTGACTGTGCAATGTAGTATATTGGCGCGAGGAGGTTTGAACACAGTCCGAACCGCTTGAGCAAATTTATAAGCTCGATCAAACTTGATCGACAAACCAAGGCTACAGCACAATGGGCCATCGTCTGCATTTGTGGCTGTGCGATATAGAATTTTTGTATTTTGCCAACCCCGGAGGATACCGTTTTCATGGGAAATACTCATCGGATTTGGCTGGTTCGCACTAAAGGGCATTTGGGGGTCGCTGATTCCGAATCTGAAGTCAAGAAAGAAGAAGAAAAAACTGTGAGTGCCCATTCCAGAAAGGTAGCCCCGTTTTCATGGGAAATACCCGTTCGATCTGGCTGGCCCGAACTACAGGGGGCATTTGGGGGGGGGGGGGGGCGCTGATTCCGAGTCTGAAGTCAAGAAAGAAGAAGAAAAAAATCGACAACCCCGTTTTCATGGGAAATTTGGCTGGCTAGCTCGAACTAAAGGGCATTTGGGGGCCGCTGATTCCGAGTCTGAAGTAAAAAAAGAAGAAAAAAATTGCTGTTCCCCATCACAGATTGGCAGCTCCGTTTTCATGGGAAATACTCTTCCGATCTGGCTGGGTCGAACTAAACTATAAGGTAATTTTGGGTCGCTGATTCCGAAACTGAAATCAAAAAAAAAAAGTAAAAATGGGGTTTGCCATCCCTGAATGGTAACCCTGTTTTCATGCAGCACGCGAGCTTTTTTTTAGAGTAGACTAGATATATAATTGATTTAATAGGTGAAAACGGGAGCAGGCCTGCGTAGATAGATACACTTGCTTTGAAAGAACGGAATATCAGGGATGGTCTGCACTGCTGATTAGATTAGATATGCATTCATTTAAAAGGTGAAGAAATTGTTGATTAATTTTTTTTTTTTTTTTGTAACTCTGCAGGTCTCGGTAGATATGTATGCATTTGATTTGCAAGATGATGGAGTTGTCAATAGATCTTGTAGAAAATTTACATTCAATCTTGTTAATGTTAATTGTCTTGACCCCGCTAGGGACATGGGCGCGTCAACATCTCTAGCAGTTCTATGTCTTGTTGACGTTTCGATAGCATATCTACTCTTCGAAAGTGCAGTTGCTAGCATGCACTTCCTATCCACGCCGTCTTGATACTGACAAGCTCGGAGCACTGTGAGAGTTCTATTAGTACTCACAGGCAGTTTTTGATCGCGCCGAGATTTGAACTCCAAGCTCTAGATTAGTATCGTACAGCGTGACCAAACGACCAAGGCCACCGAGCGCGATTCAATACTGCTGGAAGACATTAGAAGGTGGTTTTTGAGTCGCTGATTTCGAAAAAGAAGAGCAACTTTATTTTGAATTCATAGTTCAAGTTATATTTCAATTCCATACAGATATTATTCAATTTGTTTTAAATTGTTGCCGATTGCACAAGTACGGTACCCCGTCAATTTTTAATACTCCCTCGAATCTTGGAACGACTCTTTTTGAACGACTCAGTGAAAAGAGTCAGAGTTATGTGCCGGCACAGTCAAAAAAGTCATTGTGACCATCACTATTAATAGCCTTCGATAGTACATGAATGACATTAGTCTCGTGGCTAGAACAGTGGCCTTGATAAATTTCATCCAGGCGTTCAAGATGAGTGCATTAATGTCTTCATCAGGACTTGGTTAGCAGGATAGAGTAGCGTTTTTTGGAATAGCCGGCGGGGGATCAATCTCGAACTTGCTAGAGGCATGAATTTTATGGCTTCTACCACAGTAATGGGGAAACATCTTAACGAATCGAATTTTCCGTGAGTGTGAGGCTCATGTCACCGAGCAGATTATTTTGGATAAGGATACGCAAATTGTTGTAGTCCGGATGGCGCAACGGTTAACACGTTCGCCTTCTACGCACTGGGCCCCGGTTCGATTCCCACTGAATGCGGCAGTTTTCGATAAAAAGGGGATTTACGTGCCGGATTATGAGCCCACTCAGCTGTTAAATGAGTACCTATTTATGCGATAAATAACTGGGTTGAGCGTGTAGCTGATCACACACCTCTGCACAAGACCGTCACGATCTAGAAAATGAGATGATGTTAACTCATCTCGAGGCCATGGTTCAAATTGGACTGTTGCGCCAGTTATTTATTTATTTATACCCAAATTGTTTTATGATCATGGGTGGATTCATTGGATTATGCCAGCTGAATCGCCTGAAATACCTAGTCTAGCCATAAATACTGTTACAAACTTTTTGAAGCACTGTTCAATAAAAGAGGTGTTATATGTTAAGAAATCATTGTTTATTTATTAAATGCATTGTCAACAACGGAAATTGCAACAAGTTATTCGAAGTGATTGCCTTTTGCCTTTACACAAGCCTTTCATCGAGCTGGCCACTTATCTATGGAAGCACGCACGACTTCAATCGGGAAGTTGGCGACTGCATGTGTAAGAGACTTCTTTAAGGATTCGATATTAGAATGTCTTTTAGAGCACGTCATTTGCTCTAAGACAGACCATAATTCGTAATACAGCGGATTCAGGTCTGGGCTAGAGGAAGGCCAATCTTCAGCTTTAATAAAATCTGGAACATTTTCTTCAAGCCATTTTTGGGTTGACTTCGCCTAATGACCTGGTGCAGAATCTTGCTGGAAACTCCAAGGCCGATTTTTGAATAATGACGTGTTGAAGGGTTTCACTACACTTTCAAGGACACTTTCTTGATAAATTTTGGCAGACGTTTTGACGCCCTTCTCACAAAAATGCAACTTTGTCACCCCGTTGTAGCTAACACCCCACCAAACCATTACTGAGGCTGGATGATGACCTCTTTGAACCTTTTGGGCAACTTGAGAAGCTTCTCTGGCACTGCGAGCATAAACCCTATCGTTTTGTTTATTAAATGTTTCTTCGACAGTAAAAAATTTTTCGTCCGTAAACTAAATTTTACGGTGTTCTTGGTTTGCGTACCGGCAAAGTAATCGTTTTGATTTTTCCACTCTATTTTTTTTAACGAATCTGTTAGTAAATGCCCGGTAGATCTACGATAAGCACCCAACCCCAAGTCACTTTTGATGATACGTGAAATTGTTCTTTGGGGTATTTTCATCTCACGCGATAAAATTTTTTGTTTCCGAAGAGGATTACGGCGAATTCTCTCGCGCACGGCTTTAACCGCTTGAGGTGTTCGAGTAGTTCGCGGACGGCCACTTCTTTCACGGTCACTTACTCCAGACGTATCATTAAATCTTTCAATAGCCCGATATACAAACATTCGGCTTATACCAAGGGTATGCAGAGTCTTAAAAATATCACTTGGTTGCATTCCTACTTTATGAAGTGCAATCACAGCAATTCTATTTTCTTTGTCACCCCAATCCATGTTCACCACACTAAAAATTAAACTCAAATGATGACAAATGCATCAAGCACAAGCGTACTATAGCGATTAGCTCAATTTTTAAGAAATGCAATATAACGGTTCCTTTCTGCAGGGTTGCCAAACCTTGTAACAATATTTATGGCTAGACTAGGTAGTATATAATTCTGTCAAATTTAACAGGGCAATCATTTTAATCTTCGGTCCATTATAGAATGCTTAGGTCCTTAAGATCGGAACCGTTGCTTGTGACTAGTTTTCTAAATTCCTTGATTTCAATTTATCTGAGCATGTGATTCATTTTATGTCATAATGACTGAAGCAACGAGAAAAGAAGTACAGATCTTCACAGCCATTCCAGGTCCTTCCAAACAAATATTTAAATGATCGCTCGCTGGTTGCTGGATACCACTGTAAATAGGAAATCATTAGGTACCACTGCCTCGCTCAAGCATCGCGCCAGTGATAAAAGTGCGAACAGGAACAAACGAGGAACACGGCATGAGTGTGAATCACATCTAATTGAATTTTCATTTTGAATGCATTTTACGAATTTGATACATGAATATAAAACGTAAATATGAATAAACACACGAAAAAGCAACACCTATCCTTTTAGGAAAATTACACTTATAATGTGTGAGGAAATGAGAAAAAGGACTGTAATTAAACTGAACCATATTTCTTTCCGAGAAGAAAGTCTGCATATGAAGTACATAAATTAAAGTCGCACAATAAAAACAATTACAATAATGGAAACCACCTACGCCACCATTGTTCACAATTGACATTTGACATTTCAATCCCTAACTCGCCAAACAAACAAGGTTTCAGCGTATAACTTCACATTTCAAGCGCCACTTGTACAAACAAAAAAGTTGACAAATGGGGGGAAAAAAGTCCTGAATATCCAAACAAACGAAACAAACAAAAAATCCATAAAATCATAATTAGTAAAAATGAAACAGGAAATATAGTTACCCACACCAACAGAAAAATGCAATGTCCAATGAAAAGCAAATTGTACATTACCTGCAGCAAAGCCGGTCCCATCACTGGGACAATAAATCCTTGATACATAAAATCTAATAATTGTTGTTTAATTAAATTGTGCGCAACCTGAACGACGGCATTGCAAAATTCCAATGAGTTCATGAACAGTGTCAATTCAGGTATTTCGGTAACATCATCGGGCGTTATACGATTCCAATCCACCGAACTGATATCTAATGTGTTGGGAAGACGTGAATATAAGCCACCAAGACCGGTCACTAGTAACGGACACATCGATGAGTATTGTGCAATATAGGTACCGACGTTCGAGTTCTTTTGCGATAGCGCCATGCATAGGAGAAGGGCATCTCGTGCTTGGTGACCCAAACTTCCTTCACGATGAACGTACGGTATTAAAAGTGAAAATATTATAAAACTGAAATGACACAATAGAAGTTAACATTTGATTAGAATTATATGAATTTGGATAATTGGAGAAAAAAAGGGAAACATAGATGATTGTCTCACGTTACGTTTAAATATAATTTGTTAATGGTGGAAACGAAGTGATTAGAGACCTTCGTTCCTCCGGCAGCCGGTTCTATGCACCGGACCGACCCGTTTCATAAACAACGGCCAAGGGCTGCCAAACCCTTAACATTAGAGACCCAAGAGAAGAGAGGCCCTACTTAGTAGTAGGGATTTCGGTTATGGGCATATTTATATTGATATACTACATGTCGATATATAGGACATATGGATATATATATATATACACTGCTTGTCATAACTATAACCGCGCTATGAAACAGCTGATATGTGAAGTTTAAAAAAACCTAAAGCTATTTCTAATATGCCATACTTTAGAAAAGTCAAGAAAACAAATAATTCAAGAAATATAATTCATTTACATATTTCAAACCGTTATTTTTCTATAGAGCAAAAAAGTGTTCCCTAAGTTGCATAACTATAACCGCACTTGAGAAAATATGGCAAAATTGACACAAATAAGGAAATTAAATAATGGGTAGGACCTCCCCTGTTATTAATAGGCTTAAAGAGACTATCTGGAGTACTGTCCGTCAAAATTAATTCTCAATTCTTCGGCAACCGACCTCCCCGCATCGATAACCGCTTCCTTCAGATGAAACACACTTTGATATTGTCGATTTTCCCAGTAAACTTGACGCAATTATGCTCCCAAAAGGTTTTCTATAGGGTTTTGATCAGGGAAGCAAGCGGGCAATCCCATAACATTGATACCATTTCATTGTATCCAACTTTTAGTAAGACAACTGGTATGAACAGGCGCGTTGTCCTTTGGGAAAATCAGTTCTGTGCCGTCTCTCCTTTCCAAAAAAGGAATCAATTTATCTTTCAGAACGTCGACATAATCTTGCGAAGTCATTCGTGTACTGGGAAACGCTAAATCAACTGTTCCATCATAGTAAAATGCTCCCCACACCATTAAGGAACCTCCTCCGAAATTTCTCTTAGAGAAATATCGAGGTTCCTTCTGCAGATCCCTCCAATAGTTATTAAGTCCGTCTGGACCGTCAAGATTGAATTTTTTTCATCTGAAGAAAATCACATGAAAAAGACAAATTGAGAAAATAGATCAAAACAGTACCGCAGTAATAAATCACCTTTTTCCAGTTTGTCTGCAAATTTTTCCTTGCAAACGCCGTACGTGCATGTTTGTGCCGAAGATGTAATTTCGGGATCGTAAGGAGTTTTTGCCGTTTAATGCGTTTTGACTGTTTTAAAATTTTATGTATTGTAGATTTAGATCCTTCCACCCTACTCTCGTTAGCTACCGTCGATAGACTTTCATAGAGTTACTTGCGCTATACAAAATGCGGCGCTTGTACTCTTTCAGATAGCTTGGATTTTGGGCCTCCAGTTTTCTTTTTCTCGCATTCTTTTTGATTATTGACGAAATTTCGGATGACTCTGTCCGAACGACCCAATTTTCGTCCGATTTCCGGTAAATTTTAACCTTTTCGGATCAAAAATTATCCAAAAAGGCTAAAAATTTTGCCTTTATCGACTTCGATCAGATACGCGCCATGTGCCATTTTGTTCGAGAATGAATGACAAAACAAGAAAATATAACGGTACTGTGCATTAAGTTCAATGCGTTTGCATTTTCTTCAAAGAAAACAAAAAATGTGACTATATTGCAGTGTGCAAATGTAGTGCGGCTATAGTTATGACACACTAAAAAAATAAGGTACATGGCGTAATTAAACCAATTTAAAGAATAGATAGCTCCGATTTGGCAAAATAGAAGTTAAATTATTTATCTTTAATATGCTGTAATTAGTTTCATCAAAATATCTCATAAAATACTAAACTTACTGGAATTATATGATGCGGCTATAGTTATGCTACGCAGTGTATATACCGTATATTTACGACCCGATTTTTCAAGATGACTCTGCGCCATCCTCCGATTGGTTCAGGTTGCATTTTGATTCGTCGATAAAGAGTAATCTCTTCCAGTCAGTTTCCGACCAATTTCGGTGAGATTTGGCGAAATTCAGCCTCGCTGTCCTCATTTTAGCCGTTAAAGTTGTTTTTTTTTTTGCGGGGTCGCCGAGCTAAAAGTCCACATAACTGTAGCCTTCTTCTGACAGTTCTGTCGCTAATTATTGTTCCAGTTGATTCCTGGAAGTCCATGTTGACTTCTCTAGCGGTTTTTTTTTCGGTCACTTAGGCTTATGCTTTTAAGATGTCGGTCATCTCTCGTGGTCGTCTTTTTGTTGCCAAGTCCTGTTCCTGGTTTCCGCTGGAGAGATCCTTTCGCGTTTTTTTTTCAAAATTTTGGACACAGTCACGTGGCTACAACCAATTATTCTGGATATTTTCCAGGTAAATTTTGGTTATAAGACCCATAAAAATACGTTTTTTTTAGGAAATTTCGCTTTTTTTCACAGTGTTAACTTTTATTTGGCCACCACGGTATGTATATTATATTCGATATAATATATATATATATCGCAGAGGGAAACGCCGCCCCCCCCACCCTTGAGGGGCGTTTCCCCCCTGCGGGACGTAATAATAAGCCACACTCTCTCTCTCAATTGCCCTAACCCCTTGTGGGGCATAGCGCGTCAACTGTTCCATGTGGCCCAGTTGACGTTTCACGGCATAAACTGGTTTCGGAGAATGCAGTTGCCAGCATGCACCTCCTGCACATCCATGGCCACGAACGTCGTCGTGGACGGGATTCGAACCCGAAACGCCGGTAGTCAAACATGAGACTGATGCCTCAACACACTGCGCTACCGGTCGCCCCAAGCCACACTGCAGAATAATAATTAAGCCTACTGCGACAAATAAAGCTAGCGGTAGATGGACTGAGGACGGTGTTGAGGAGGAAGTGACCTGTCCTGCCTTGGCCGCGAGCAGGAAGGTTTTTCTACGGGCCTCGTTTCTTCTTTCAGTTGGAGGACCTAAGGGACATGAGCCCGTTCAGAGTCAATGGGTTTACCGTCAGCTCTGGCTGGTTGAATAAATAATAACTTCAATGGGATGGGTATATCCTGGTGAGTACCACAACGGGCCCGTTGGTGGCCTATGTATTCTTGTGTTCTGTGTCATTCACGGCAGGCTCTTTAACCTAATCTAAGCCGGCCACCGAGCTATGCAAGAAATGGTGTGATGGTCAAGATTTAATGATTTGATTTGATTGAAAACAGCAGAGTGTTTTTTTAAATCAACTCAGCATCTTATTATGTATTACATTATATAATACCATAATCATCAGTTTCCACAAGAATGCAATGAAATTGGAATTTTTGTGACACTTGGTTTTATTCTGCACAGCACAGCAAGTTAGTATGCGCCGGCAACGGACCGAGATTGTTTTTCCAATTTCACTGAAAAATATAATTCACACTTGCCCATTGCAAGAACATTGAATAAATATAATGCAATGAACTTATGTATGTATATAATGCTAAAATGTGAGATAATCTTAATATAGGCTTCCGGCATGTCTGAAGCATTGCAGTTTTTTTATTATTCCGATATTTATTATCTTTATTTAGCATTCAAAACCCTATTATGTAAAAAAAAAAAACAAAGTTGAGTACATACTCCCATTACACACTTAATCCAAAATTGCACTTACTTTGTACTTCCTTGGCCATGCTGTTGATTGGACGAAAAGAAAAATAAATCCAACAAGTGCACGTTTTGCATTAAAACCACACATAATTGATTCAGCAGTATCACAAGTCGCTTTTCAACGTCGGGCGGAAAGATTTCGCCTTGACTCGATGCTAATATTTTTAGTAGTGGCCGTAGAAACGGTTCATGGACCAACAACTGATGTCGCGAATGACTCACAAGCAATTCGTAGAGTTTAAGCTGTTCCAAACGTACAGCGTTGGCATAACGTCCTGTCGATATGCCCCATTCGTACAACTTATCCAATAGATTTTCACTTAGCAGAAATTCCAAACATGGTGCCGGTGGAGTTTGATTGGAGTTTGGTAACGTGACTTTGTTGCAATGATGTAATTCGACGAGCAGTAAGGTTACCATGTAGTCGAGATGTGATACCACGCCAAGTACATCGTCATGCGTTGGTGGCTTTTGAGGCTGAAATGATACAGAGAGAAAGACAAGAATAAGTTAAGTGTGGCAATTGTTTTTGTGTATGAAATGGTATCGTAGAATTAATTTCTTCACTAAGCGCTCGTGCCCACGGCAAACTTTTTAGTTCGCAGCAAAACTAAATAGTTTAGTCCGAAAAATAGAACACACGGTGTTTTATGAGACCGCGCACACAGCGATTACTAAATTACTATATATTCCAACGCTGCAGAAGGATCCGCAACTACTGGATTCAATACAACTTTCCCAAAATGAGCATGAACAATTATTTTTCTACAAACTGTATAGTGGAGACAAGGACAACGAAAGTTTAAACCATCTTACTACTTTGCGTTAACCCCTAGTGGGACATAGCGCGTCAAGTCGCGTTACAAACGTTTCCTTCAATCTGGAACAAAAAAAAATCATTTCAGTGTGGCGTCCTTACCACCTACTGAAGATGCAGCACGCCTACAGGCTTAGACCCGCCATAGACGGTGCGATCCATCGTCAGATCTATCTGACGATGGATCGCCACAAAATATCTGACGATCGCAATTATATGGAACTGTCAAAAAAATCGTCAACGATAGTCACATACACTGTGCGATCGATCTGACGATCACAATATCGTCAGATCGATCTGACGACGGATTGCATCGTATATGGGGGCTATTACAGAGTGTATCATCAGATTCAAGAGTGAATGGGCAATTACAATACATAGGCCCGGAAGACTGTGGTTGGATAAAAACAAAGAATATTTATATGCCCGTCGCCTGCGAAAAAGACCCGGCGCTGCTAAGTTTGCTAAAAGTGATTTCGTGCGCCTGCAAAACTGGCTGTGGGAAAGTGTGTGGATGTCGGAAAGCTGGACTAAAACGCTCTGCGATTTTTGGATTTGTAACGGCAACCGGCAACGTGTGCAACAACATCACGCACTGGCTGCATTCACGTGAACAATTTTTGCTACGCAACGCTACATCCCCTCCACTACACATTTGAGGAGACGCTACCTGTCAACATTTCTTTCGTGATTGAAAACCGCTACAATGGTGATTATGGCTGCATTCACGTGAAAATTTTCGCTACGGAACGCTACATCCCCTCCACTACACATTTGAGGGGACGCTACCTGTCAACATTTCTTTCGAGATTGAACCGCTGCAATGGTGATTATGTTAACATGTTGAAATCCTTTCCGCAACTTTCGTTCACCAATTTTCCATTAAAAAACATTTCTTTGGCCCATCACGAAACAAGGAAATATCAAATCAAACGACAAGAAGACAGTGAATTTACATAGACGGGGATTCTATTTGCGCTTTTGATGTACACAAACGTCACAACGCACATACCAGCTGCGAATTGTCAAATGTAGCGGTTACATGCCCAGAGAGCGTAAAATTTCTGCTACCAAGGGGAAGTAACCGCTCCGGAGCGGATGGAAGGAGCTATTGCAATCACGAGCGGGAGGGGTAGTAGCGCTACGGAGCGCTCCGGATTAAACGAGTGTCGTGAATGCACTCAATATTCCACCCTCCAAGAGATGACGATTTTCTTCTTGACGACGGAAGCTTACAATCAAATCCTGATGAAGGGTACGAAATCACTGAGGATCGTGGCAGAAAGCGATAATGAATATGAAAGGGGGGAAAAAGTCCACCCAAAAAGGCCAAATTCAAATGAAAAAGTCGATAGCAAATGAATCTCTTCATGAATTGGGCAACTTTATCGTTGGATTGACGGCAAACTACTTATTGTAGAAAAGTGATTGAGCACTCATTTTGAAGGTATTTTTTACTTTATTTTGATATGTAGGCAAGGCAGTATGGAAAAAAGCTTACCGGTTCTACGGTATTCGCGAGAAAGCAAAAACCACCCCTTGACAGGCCACTGTGATTGACCTATGACCTTGATTTAGATACCGTTGGATGGATAATTTAATCCCCAACAAATCTCGTATACAAGACTTGACTGTACGGTCAATAGCACAAAAGATATCGAACAAAAATAAATTCACCCTTAAATAGGAATTTACTGTAACTTCCCCAACCCCCTCGAATACGAAAACTGAGTTTTAGACTGACACCCCCACACATTTTCAGCCATTGCGTTTTTTTTTTAAGTTAAACGTCTTTGTTTACTGTAATGAAGGCAGTTTCAAAAACAATGTTAGCAAGGTATGTAACTCAAAAAATCCAAACTAGGCAACTGTCTAACAATGAATTTTAAAAGCTGAATTGGAAAACACAACATTCTCCTTGTTGTCTTTCGTCTTTCCCCGATTATAAACTCCTTGTTTTGACTAAATCCGAACTTGTAATTTGAACACCAGACCCCCCACATTCCATCCATAAGAGTGTCTATATTTAATCCACTGTTTACTTTAGACTGATAAACTGATAACCCAATGTTTATGTTAGCATAGGTAAACGTTTAATTTAACAGCACATTTTGTCATTTCCAACCAATATTTGTTCCCAATGAAGTCGAAGAAATTCGACTGTAGGCACGTTCTTTTATACTTCCGTCTCGGTAAGATTAAGCGCCGTGCAAGAAAACACTCCGCGTCAATACTACACGGCTAAGTGTCAAAGTGCAATCGACTTCTGGCGTCAATTTACTTTTTTGTCATTTTTGATTGTCTTCGCGAGATTAAAAATATGGAACATATCCTGGAAAATATTTACGAAATGATTACCAGTAAATTTGATATCAAACATCAAATTAAACTGCGAAAATTTATAATTCATCATCACCTTTTAGAAATGCAAGTGACATCTATTGACACATCTATTCGATGTAGGTTTATTGCCTCCCGTTGAGTTCTCCGGGTTTATTCAAGTTAACGCATTGCGAGTTGTTAACCTGAATTAAGCTAGACCGAAGTACAAAAGAGGGCGACTTACGTACATGTCTCAGTTTCGACTTCTGGATTTCCTCAAATGACACAAATGATCAAACGTCTAAACTAAATGAAACGATGACAGATAAGAAACGAAAATGATGCTAAGGCGGCTATTACACTATAAAAGTTCTTTTACAAATATCTTTTATAAAAGATATTTTCAAAGAACTTTTATAGTGTATTAGAGCCGCATAAAAAAATATTTGCGACATGAACGTTGCTTGTTTCAAGTACTTTTTTTTACAAGCTTGCACACTTAGGCGGCTAATATCATTCATAAAAGTTCTTTTAAAATATGGTGCGTCAAAGGTATTTGTAAAAGAAATTTTATAGTGTAATGGCCGCCTTAGAAGCGTTTTTGTCACGTCGGCAAAGTGCGCAAATTGCAATAAGCATTTTAAGTATGTACGAGCGCACAGCTCTGGGGAATTTATTTATAAATTCAGTTCAGCAACAGCTAAACGAGATATGATAAACACATTGACGGGAGCAATTAAAGTTACTCGCTAGGCAAGCTAGTCTAACGTAGGCAAGGGCCGACAATTTGACACGGAGGTACTAATGGTCATATGTACTATGTAGTGTAGACGATCTGCAAATGGATGATCTTGATACAACCAAAAGAGTGATAATTTGCAGATCTTCAAGAACCTGAAATATACAAATTATTTACATATCAACATCACAAAACTTCGAGATACCACTATCATTAATCAAATGGTTAGTAGTCATAAGCATATCCATACTGTGCCCATGAGCACAATAAATATTATTTTTTTTCTGATAAAAGAAATTTGATAACAAATTATATAGATTAGTCGAGTACGTGTCTCGTATACTGTGCTTTAACTTTCTGATTCACAGCTCTGAACAGAAGTTTCATAAGCCGGTCCACCGGTTTAAAACCGGTCTTCTGTTAGTACCGGTCCCGGGTACCAGTTTCGAAAAAACCGAATCATTAAAAAAACCGCGGCTTATGGTCATAAAAACCGACTCATAACCGGTAAAAAAAACCGACTCATTAAAAACCCGATTCACCGAAAAACCGACCACCGACCGGCAGTCACGAGTTAAAAACCAACTCATTAAAAAACCGATTCACCAAAAAACCGACCGAGTCTGTACTCGAAAACCGACCGGCTCATGGTTAAAAAAAACCGAGTTAGAAACCGACTCATTAAAAGACCTGATCACCAAAAAACCGACCAGAAACCGACTTGTTAAAAACCGACCGGCTCCGACGAGTTAAAAACCGGTATTTTGGTTAACCAGTCTTTTAATGAGTCGGTTTTTGACCCATTTTTTTTACCATGAGCCGGTCAGTTTTCGGTATTTTTTAACCATGAGCCGGTCGATTTTTAACAAGTCGTTTTTCGAGTACTCGAGTACTCGGGTCGGTTTTTTTGATGAATCGGTTTTTTAATGAATCGGTTTTTAACCATGAGCCGGTTCTTTTAATGATCCGGCACCGGAAAACCGGTTTTCATAAAAACCTAAAACGGGTCTTGAAATCTTAGGACCGAAAAGGTCTAGTTTTATCACCTTACGCCAGGGCTATTGGATATTTTAATCCGTACAAGTCCAATAGCATGGACGGAATATTTCCCGCCCTTCTCCAGAATACTCAATTACCCCAATCCTTTGTGAGGCATAGCGCGTCAACTGTTGCACGAGTCCCAGTTGACGTTTCGTTGGCATAATAACTAATTTCGAAAAATGCTGTTACCAGCATGCACCTCCTGCTCCCCCGTTTAGCCACCTACTTGCGACAAGTCGGGAGATGCTGTGGCTTATTATTACGCCGCGCACCACAGGGGAAAGACAACACAAACATATATGGTCACCACCATCGTCGTGGACGGGATTCGAACCCGAAACGCCGGTAGCCAGACATGAAACTGATGCCTCCACGCATTGAGCTACCGGTCGGCACCACATTCCTGCAGCCTGGAGATCGGCGAGAGTAGTCTTTATTCGCAAGATGGGACAATCACCCAAAAGAAGACCCTAATTCTAATTATGTAATTTATGTTGAAATGTTGCCGCGCTCAGTGGCCATGGTCGTTCGGTCACCGCTCTACGATACTAATCTAGAGATTAAATCTAAGGCGCGATCAACAACTGCCTGTCTGGGTTCTAATAAAACTCTCACAGTGCTCCGAGCTTGTCAGTATAAAGACGACGCGGATAGGAGGTGCATGCTAGCGAAACGTCAACAAGACAGAAATGCTAGAGATGTTGACGCGGTCATACCCCTAGAGGGGTCAAGGCAATTAACAACATGTGCGGCAAATGTTACTAAAGACGAATCCTTTACCTTACATGAACATGATAGACAATTCGCTTACCAGTCTGGGAGATCAACTAAGCTGAGACCGCTCTTCACAATCTGGTAAATTATATTCAGTCGGCTGAGGAGGTAAAAGAAGCAACATATTGAGAGTGCCTTCGACAACACCTTGTTCAATGCCATCGATAGACCGACAATTAAGGCTGGGCTACTACACTCAAGGTTACGCAGATGATCTGGTGATCACTGTCAAGGATAAATTTGAAGAGGTTCTAACAGACATCCTCCAAACAGCACTGAGTATAGACAAGAATGGTGCAACGACAATAGCCTTCGTGTTAATCCTGCCAAGACAGTCGCAGTACAAGGAAAAGGAAGCCTAGACAAATCAGATGCCCAAGCATGTATAACACTTCGCTGCCCCTGGCAGACAACGTCAAATACGTGGGGATAATTCTTGACAGTAAATCGCTTAACTCACCTCAGCCACCAAAGCTCTGCGCATATGCCGACAATGTGTAAGAAGGACTGGGGGAACCAGACCACCTATCGTCCTCTAAGTTTATAAATCCATCGCCTGACCCATTTAGAATATGGTGCACTAGTTTGAAGAAAGCTGTAACTGCAGGTGGTAAAGCCACACTGACCAAAATTCATTCAAATTGCTTGCCTTATGGTAACAGGAGTCATTCGCGCTTGCCCCACGACGACGCTGGATATACTGCTTCATCTTCCATCTCTGCATATTCATGTGAAAATTAGGTTAGGTTAAAAGTGTTGTGTAAGCACAATTAGACCACCACTGGGTCCGTTGTGATACCCCTAGACTCAGCAACTGAGACCAACGCAATCGTTAAACCAGCCAGAGCTCATAATGAAGCGATGTAGCCGACCAACATTTACCTTTTTCAGGTCATCCAGATCGGTGAAGAAGTAGGAACCAATGAGGTCCTTCCTATGCCAGGGTGGGACAAGTGCACAGAAGATGAGACGTACTTTCCTCTTCCTCCTCGTCCCCACAGCTCCTGCAAAAAACATTATGTAGAAGACAAAGTCTCCTGGCATGCTCCTTAATTAGGCAATGTCCAGTTAACATTCCTACGACGGCTCATAGAAGAATTCTGTTTCGCATTAGCAAACCAGAAGAACGTTTGGGATCCAGTTTAGGCCACATCTGCCAAGTCACATGACATGTATTGCCATTGCTCCATCTGATGCAGGCCCTATCCGGCTCACTTTTTTGTGACAACGATTTTGACCCGCCGTCAGTTTGCAAAGGAAAAATGAACTTTTTGGAGCACACACGCAAAAGTAAAGTTCGGATGGAGTCAAGCTAAAAAATCACCGTTGATGTTTCGTCCCGTCCAGAAGGCCCAAAATGCATGACTGAGCGGTTGCGCAGCCGCTCCACAGTGGGATTTTTAGCACCTTCTGAACGTACCCAATGTTAGTCAGTGTCAATACTATCTAAACTCGATGATTAATGAGAATAAAGAGTGAAATGGTGACGCCATCCATGTCAATGAGGTCTAATTAGGTTTATCTCAGATTGAAGTATTTTCGGTAAATTAGCGATAAATCGTTTAAAGACATGACGAAAGGGTTACACTTTGGGAAGTGGGTGTGGTGTACAATACAAACTTCATAATATTATCTCTATTCGTAATAGCGAAGAGTCTGTGTCATCCAAATATGAATTTTATTATTTTCTGAGGACAGGCCGATTGCGGTGTACTGTGCCACAGACCATAGCCGTTGTTATATTAAAAGACCCGCCTAATAAAGTACAGTACGTCCATTGTGGAAGTAATCTTAATGACAGTAAAGCTCACAATCGTTTCTCCAACGAAAATTTTTCTACATCGAGGAACCGCCAGGCATTCTCAAAAAAGGTGTTTAGTGGTCTCGCCGTCCTCCAAGCATAGCCGACCTTCTGTTTTCGTCGGAGAGACCCATTGTAATGCACGGTTTGGTGGGCATTCGAAGATACCCGTGGGGACGGAGCCTTAAACGTGCCATACACACACCGATCAATCGGCCGATCCGTCGCCCGAAATCAATATCGGCCGACGGATTGGCGTGTGTATGCGGAAATCGCACCGATCGGGCGATCAATTTTGATCTGCCGATATTTTAGTGCGATTTTCGTGCGATCGATCGGTGACGATCGATTGGGTAGTGTATGTGATTATCGCAAGTGAATGTCAAATTACCAAATTATTAAATGATGAAATTTCAAGGATTCTAATGATTTAAATGGCACTGCAATTGAAATATCAAATATGTGGTATACGAAAATACCACACACATCCAAATAGTTAACAAAAATGAATCTAGGTTGGATTGGGAGTGAACCATAACCTATTTTTTGAATTGTCATTCGTTATCGCATCGCACGAAAATCGCTCAGTGTGTGTGCAGTGGAGATCGGCAGATATTTTGTGGCGATCCATCGGCCGATCGATCGGACGACGGATCGGATAATGTATGGCGGCTATTAGGTAGCATAATGACCGTGAAGGTACCATCTGGTGAAGAAAAAGGCCCCTCAACGAGCTAAGCAGCGGCCTATGCTTGCTGTCCTTTACGTACTAAAAAAAATTTATAGGCCGGGGGAAGACAACACAAACAAAGGAGGTAAAAATGGAGAATAGAAAAAATGAGGCGATAAGGATGGAGTGTTTTGCGGATGGCTCGCTCCAGGTGTAATTGGATCCAGGGCCTCTAATATATGTTAGGACCAAATCAAATCAAGAGCAACTTCCATCACTTCGGCGACGGTTGTATCAAATTTACCCCTGACTATAATGGTTATAGGGCAACACAATAGCTCCATGGATCGCAGTGTTTTGTGGTTCCTAATAAACCACGGCCCACCCCTCTAATCTTATCTAATAATGGTAACGATAGCCTTGAGGGCAACTCGTTTATGACTAGTGACTAGAGAAGCGGCGAAAGAACACCGCCGCGCCACGAGAACAACCCTTTACAGTATTAAGGCATATTATGATGCCGCGACGCATGAGAGCAAATCCACACGTTGGAACATCCCTGAGTTGACGGGCTATAGATATACTGCCATATGCGGCATTTTCGGAAGTTCCCTCAATGTCAAGGAAAGCGCACCGAGGAGTTTTGTTGTCAATTAGGGTTAATCCTTTCGGTTGACATCAGAGTCTTCGCTTTCACCGGCGCGACGCTCCACTTCTCGACTTTCTCACGTCTCAGGGTATTGTCTCTGACTTCGTTTGAATTAACCTCCCACAGGCCAAACAATTGGTAATAATCCGTTGCTCCAAGAAGACATGGAGTTCTATCTCGCTTATAATTTATTCAACAACCGTCTCCGTGGTGTGGAAAAAGCCGAAGCCCTCCCCTGGCTTCAAATAAATCGATAGCATGTGTATGCTAGCATAAAACATATCTTTTTTAATTATATAGTCGATGGATCGTCGCAATGCGCCGTCCGTATAACTGAGTTTTCATAGATTGTTTAAATCTCGTTCAGTTTCCGAGTTATTGCTTTTTGAGCGCGACGTGTTTTAGTTTTCGTGGCGAATTTGCTTTAATCTCTCTGGATCCTGTCAACCCCTTGTGGGGCATTAACCACGCCGACTTTCCACCTCGTCCTGTTCGCCGCCATCGCCTTCAACTGTCTCCACGATTTGACTAATGAATTACCCTCGACCTTAACTGATCTTCTCCAAGTGTTTCTTGGTCGTCCAACGCGGCGACTTGCATGGGTTCCCTGTGGGTTCCCCTAGACTAAAGCACATCGCTTTAAGTTGTTGTTCACAACGGCACGACGCGAATTCGTAGCTGTTGCGATTTTGCAGCGATTTTTTATGTATTCCTTGTTTATTGGCGACAGTACTCGAAAGGGGTGCAGCGATAGTTCTATGGACAATAATAGTGCGGAATAGTATCCTGTGTGGGAGCCGCTCGCAACAAAAGCGTAGCGGAAATTCACCCAGGATTCACCCTCATTCGGATTTGCGCTTTACACCGATAAACGAGGTTCCGTATTGCCTAAAGCTGAAATCCACTAAGGGTGGGACCAGAGTAAAATTCCTGTTTAGGGTGGTTCCAGAGTACGAGCTGAAGTAGAAAATTCGCTTCCGTGAAATGTAAACTAAGTCTCATTTTTAATAAACAGTAAGAATTACAAACACCGTCGAATTAAAAGTATGTAAACATCAGTTTTTCATTGACTTCAATCGATTAAAAACGTGTCGTATCGTTATTAATATTCTAATGAATCGCTAAATGGAAACATGATAACTATTCATGTCAACTGTCTAAGCACGAGGATGAGTAGAATCTCTAACTAGCAAACATTTAAGACTTATGTGGAATTTCTTCCATCCCATTCGAGATACAATCCTATTAAATAAAAGTAGCTGTAGTGATTGCCACAATCTGCGGAAATTGAACCCAATAATATTGCACGTTGCTGCAGAGCTAACGAGTACAACAACTTTACCATTATAGCTCTAACTATAATTGGTATAAGACATCTTAAGGCAGGCAAAGATTCGATACGAATGTAGGGGAATTCATTTGCATCATTTCCAATTCGACAAGTCTTTGCTGTACGGTCTGTATGGTTTGTATGGAAATGACGTTTATGAAAATTCTATCGAGCGGCTGGACGGGTAAAGGGTCGCCACACACAACAACCATTCTGGTCGCGAGCACGCATCGATAGAAAGAAAATCTCCCCATTTCCACCGTTCTATGATACTTGGTGGTTCGATGGCAGTTTGGTCGTAGTTCTGCGCGATCATGTGTGGCGACCTTAAGGTGTCATCAAGAATTTGATTGAACGGACGTGTTTTCTGGACTTTCTACTTAAAGGCTGGTACTAATAGGGTACCGATTAATTCGTGCGGTTTTCTAACAGATGGCGTAACTTCATTTTTATTCCAGTGATTCACCTTTCCAAATATGTGTTGGAAAGCTACTGTCATATAGTTTCAGAATCAGTATGTGTCATTTAGCTGAAGCGTAAACAACAATACTTTTTTTTTACTCTGAAAATGTCGAATTTTGTGCCGAATAAAGTGTTTTTGCGGGGAGTACTTCTTCATTACTTCAATATGAAGAAAAAGGCTGCCGAAAGTCATCATATTTTGGTGGAAGTGTATGGTGTGCATGCTCTAGCTGAGCGTACGTGCCAGAAGTGGTTTGCACGGTTTAAAAGTGGCAATTTTGACTTGGAGGACGATGAACGGCCCGGACAGCCAAAAAAGTTTGAAGATCACGAATTGGAGACATTGCTCGACCAAGATCCATCCCAAACGCAAGAAGAACTTGCAAAATCACTTGGCGTCGCTCAACAAACCATTTCCGATCGTCTAAAAGCAATGGGAATAATCCGGAAGGTAGGCCATTGGGTGCCGTATGAATTGAAGCCAAGAGACGTCGAACGCCTATTTTTCACGTGTGAGCAACTGCTTCAACGGCACAAAAGAAAAATTTTTTTGCATCGAATTGTCACTGGCGATGAAAAGTGGGTCCATTACGATAATCCAAAACGTCGGGCAACGTATGGATACTCCGGCCATGCATCATCATCGACGGCCGTTCAGAATATTCAGAATATTCATGGCCTGAAGGTTATGTTGTGTATTTGGTGGGACCAGCTGGGTGTGATCTATTATGAGCTGTTGCAACCGAATGAAACGATCACAGGGGAAGTCTACCGACGACAATTGATGCGTTTGAGCCGAGCACTGCGCGAAAAACGGCCGGAATATGAACAAAGGCACGACAAGGTAATTTTGCAACATGACAATGCTCGGCCACATGTTGCACAGGTCGTCAAAACCTACCTTGAAACGCTCAAATGGGATGTCCTACCCCACCCGCCGTATAGTCCAGACCTTGCGCCATCCGATTACTATCTCTTCCGATCAATGCAACATGGCCTGGCTGACCAGCACTTCTCCAATTATGAAGAAATCAAAAATTGGATCGATTCGTGGATAGCGGAGAAGCCGGCCGAATTTTTCAGAAAGGGTATTCGTGAATTGCCAGAAAAATGGGAAAAAGTTATAGCTAGCGATGGACAATACTTTGAATATTAAATTTGTAACCATTTTTTCCAAATAAAGCTTCAATTTTCTGTTAGAAAACCGCACGAATTAACCGGTACCCCAACTTTTCGTGCGAAAGGAAAGTGTGTACTGTACTCGAAAAATAAAAAGAAATCGGTACAAATTTTAGTTTTGAACTAAACATCCTTAAGAATGAAGCACAAAGAGTCAGAGGAATTTTTCAAGTAATTGTGGATGGATTCTTTGTCTGATAATACAAAATAATAATTTAAACTTTAATTTTTAACCGTCCCCGTCACAAGATAATTATCGCTAGCACAAAAATCCATTCAGATTTGACAGCATCTTGCATAATCCTAGCTAAATTGAACAAGGAATCTAAAGACGACATATGACAATTATAGTTAGAGCTTATGGCGATGTCGTAGATTTATGTACCCAGAGTGCATGTGTAACGTCTTTGATAGCAACTGCCAGATAGTGGATTTTCCGCCATTTATTGCAAACTGGCAAAACAAGAAGCCATCATAGTTGAGAACATAAAACGTAATTTCAAGGAAAAAGAAAGTTTCAATATTACTCGTATGTGAAAATATTGTAATTTATCATCTTAGAGAAAAACACTACTCAGATATTGCGGTACCTACTAGAAACAATTAGACATCTCACTCACTGATACTGATTGGCTTCCATTGAACTATTTGCGTTTTTACGAGGTTAAGCAAAAAATGTACAAGTTTTTACATCAGTCGGAAAGTTAGCCATAGATTAATGAACACTAGAGCCAGCACTCCATAAAAACTGATCAAAGGTTGTTTCCTATGAGACAAATGACGTCTATACTCAAAATGCCGCTATGTTTTGCAAGACCAACATGTTAACGCTGGTGTCTTAACAGGATCTCAATACACAAACAAAAGGTACTAAAGGTACAGGGGGGCGGGGGGGGGGGTAAACATCTCAAGTGCTTCTTGTGCTTTTATATAGACTGCGCGGGTGTTGCGCAGTGGAGGGCGTGTGTCTCTCTGTTTACTTTTTACGACTGGAATTGCTTCAAATAGTTTAGTGTTGAGTATATGCGGATTGCTCCTCCATAGATTCTCTATGCCCACAACATACAAAATTCAGCCCAGACGAAGGCGAAATGCACACAGGATTCAGCCTAGGTCCAAAGAATCGACTCAAAGGCCGACCATAGACGTTTCGGTATATCTAGGAGGTATGCCTGCACCGGTCAAGTGTACAGGTATATCGGAGCGTGTGTGTTGCTACCTTATGGTATAGCATGCACAGACGTTCAGACCTGCACAGGCGACCGGAGAAGAATCAATTAGGGTAAACCCGAAAGGTAAATGGACCGTATGTGTGGCATGGTAAACCTAAGAAGTAAATCGAAGCGTATTTGTACTAAGCTATACCGGAGTGGTAAATTTTTATAGCTTAACTACTCGGGTAAACCGTTGAGCCTTTCAGTTCAGTTTTTATTTGGCCAATATTGGACAATGGATTCAACACAGGGGGGCTATGGCGATGATTGGGTTGTTACTTGCTACAACATACAACCAAAAATAGAAAGAAAACGTGGTGTAAAGAGTGGTTGTTAAAAAGGAATTAATGTACGATGGTAACATTAACTTATTACAATGATCTAATGTTAACAACTTCAAAATGTTACTTCAAAACCAGGGCCGTCGAGAAGAGGGTGCGGGAGGGGCGAAACGCCCCGGGCTTGTGATTTTAAAGAGGCTCGGGAATTTGAAACATAAAAGGAAAAAATCGATCAGTTTTTTAAAAAAAAATACGAATCAAATTCAAGAATGGAGCAAGAATAGTTGAGCATGAAAATTTCGATATTATAACTTGTTTTATATTACAATTTTCAATATCTTTCTTTGCGTGTTAAATTTTCGATTTGTCCAAGTGCAGGTCCGGTCGCTGCTCGGTCCGAGATTAACTCTCTACTCATCGAGCTACCACAACCCTCGTTGAGCATTTCGGTGGAAAATGCAAAAAATCAACAGATACTTAGCTGATGACATCGTGATGAATTTATCAATTTATCACTTTCATTCAATATTTCATCAGCTGATGAGCGATGGTATAGCAGGATATCTTCTTCAGAATATTGATATATTTTGATGGAAACTGACTTGTTTATTTGGGACTATTTGAGTGGCAAAATGTACAGAAATAAGCCCCAACAATTTAGCAGCTGAAAGGGAGTATTCCAGAGCAATAGAGCCAATGAAAGGAAATTTTCTCCAAGTGCGCCTTTTTTGCAAATTGAAACTGTGATTAAACACACTATATATACCTATAGTGTCGTCGTTATACTCAGTGGCGTATTCTGATGTAAATCGGAATACCACCCACTGACCTGGTCGAGCTACCCCCCGATGGATTAAGGTAGCTCCTGACGAGTATAATCCATCGTGTGGACGAAACCAGTGGACAGTTGGGTAATTGGCCTAGTGCTGATAAATTTTTAGTGGATGTGGATAGTCGAACTAAGTCATCATGGCTTTAATTATTCTTAACAACTTAAAAAAAAACACAGTTAAATGTATTTGAAATCGTGGGCAAGTATATGGGCCAATAGTTATTCAGCCCCGGGCCCGGATTTCCTCTCGACAGCCCAACACATACTCCCCGGTTTATCTCTCCGGTATAGCGGAACGTGTAAAAGAGCAAAAGAGTTTATGTTAATTTCCTTCATGGTCCCGTAATAACTACTACGCATCACATGATAGGAGGAAATGCAATTATTCTATCTAATATACAGGATGTCCAGATATTGCCGGATAAACGCCACGTGATTCTCCATGCAATTTGCAGAAAAAATATTAAGGAACATTTTTTCGAATTCGCCTCACACGACTAAAAATTCAATATCTTGGAAACTAAAATACGATAACCAGAATGCTCAAATAAAATGATAATCGCAGCTAATATGTTGCTCTAAAATATAAAATTTATTTGGTAAAAATCAGACAAGTGGTTTAATTATTAATAAATTTAAAGATAAAGTATTTTTTTTATCACCCTTTTCTTAAATTTTTACATGTAAGTACTATATAATGAACTTGTCCGGCTTTAAAAACAAATTCCTTACTTTTACTCCGGGGAATAGAGTCTGAAAAGGTGACCTTACCTTGCAAAAGGTTCAGTAGTTCTAATTTTTTGATATGTTATATAGAACAGTCCTGTAGTCAAGAATCCAAGTTTCTGACCTTCCACTCCCTGTGGCACCCCTAAAACCGACAAATTTCCGGTCATTTTGAACTTTATTGCACATATCTTTTTAATTGTAAATCCCAGCGAAAAACTTCCTACCAGAAAGTTATAGACCATCAAATTTCCAATAACTTTCATGGACTAAGTTTTTCCGTCAAGCCTACTATCTTAAGAGATACGAGCTGTCAAAATTGCACATTTTTTACAAAAACTATACGTTTTTGATTGTTTTGTCGGGTTTTTGTTTCTATTATCCCGAAAACGGTATTTTTTCGTAGATAAAGTTGTATTGAATAGTATTTAATAATATCTACATCATTATAGTATAGTTTCAATACAGAAATAATTTCAAAAACCTGTCTTTTTTTTTGTGGTAATTTTGGATCTTTGAAACTGAAAAGGAGTAACAAAGTAGTGACATTAGGATCTGAGGTAAACTTTTTGAAAGTATGGGAAAATAAATCGGCAATTGACCCTCTGACACTTTTGCAGAGAATTTGCATTGCAAAGCAGACACCGAAAGATTTGGAAGAGTTTTTTAAATATGAACTGGCTCCTTATCCAATGTCCCTTTTTTCAGAAGACGGTATGAGTGAGGGTACAAAATCATCTCTGTATTCAGCATTTTCACCATTACCACAACCAACCGAACTTCTACCCAATTGAACTGCAGTCGTAGACGGTGAATTCCTTCTCCACAAGGTTATATGGAATAGGATTGACAGTTTCAATGAAATTTGTAAAAGGTATGTGAAGTTCATTCGTGATCATTACGGAGCAAACGTTATGGTAATTTTTGATGGTTATCCCCTGGATCCTGAGATAAGAGGTACAAAGAGTGCTGAAAGGTTCAAAAGGTGTAGTGTGAACGCATCAGTTGATGTAATTTTTGATGGAAAAACAATCAATCAAGTGCCACAGGAAAAGTTCCTAGCGAACGAAAACAACAACCTTCGCTTTATTTCACTTCTGAAGGAGACACTCAATCAAAACAATATAAATGTGAAGCAGGCGATTGAAGATGCTGATGTACTTATTGTAACATCTGCAATAAGCCTTGGTGCAGAGTATGATGCTGTGGAGATCATCGGGAAGGACGTTGATTTGCTTGTTCTCATGACTTCTTTGGGTCAAGATCTCCCTATTTACTTCCGAAAGCCTGGAAGATGTGGTCCCCTGACATTTTATTTTCCACAGCATCCTATAAGTACTCAGCATCGCAAAATCTGCTTGTTCTTCACGCTTTCAGTGGGTGCGACACCACGTCCTCCCTGTTTGGATTTGGTAAAACCAAGTTTTACACTTTCTTTGAAAACAAACCAACCCTGCATGAATTTGCGAATTTCTTCAGAAATCCTAACGCCAGTGTTTCGGCCATTTTTGAAGCAGGAGAGCGTATATTTCTTACTCTATATGGCGGTGACACAACAAAAACCTTAGAAGCTTTGCGATATCAACTATTCTCGAAGTCTGCTACAGGTAACAAGTTGAATCTTTCAAAGCTACCACCGACCCAGGATGCAGCTATGTACCACATCTTTCGGACTTATCACCAAGTTCAGACATGGCAGAGCCAAATTAAAAACCCTCTGGACTGGGGATGGAGAAGGGACAGCCAAGGACTTGCTCCTATCAAAACCACCAGAGATCCAGCTCCTCAATCTATCCTGAAATCCATTTCATGTAAGTGTAAAAAAGGCTGCACTAAGGCCTGTAGTTGCAGAAAGAGCGGTCTAAAATGCTCCGTAATATGCAAAAACTGTTGTGGACAAAGCTGTAGCAACAAAGCGGACATAATAATTAATGATTACGAAGATGATCCGACTGAACTACTGTTGAAGAAGTCAACCAGGAACAAGCTGAGACTTCAAAACCCCACAAAAATAAGCGTATGAAAATTTAACTTTCCTCAACTATTGCTTAATTGAAACTATACCATAATAATACAGATATTTTCAAATACTATTCAAGATAATTTTCTCTATGAAAACGTACCGTTTTCGAGATAATAGAACAAAAAACCAACAAAACCATCGAAAACGTATAGTTTTTATCAAAAATGTGCAAATTTGACAGCTCGTAATTCTTAAGATAACAGCTTGACGGAAAACCTAATGCATCAAATTTATAGGAAATTTGGTGCTCTATAACTTTCTGGTAGAAAGTTTTTCGCTAGGATTCACAATTAAGAAGATATGTGCAATAAAGTGAAAAATGGCCGGAAATTTGTCGGTTTTAGGGGTGCCACAGGGAACGCACAGGGGGTGGGAGGTCAGAAACTTGGATTCTTAACTACGGGACCGGCTTATATAACATATCAAAAAATTAGAACTACTGAACCTTTTGCAAGGCAGTATGCCTTTATTCCCCGGGCTATTTATAGTAATCAAATTAGAAACACCCAATCCAATCGGATCCCATTCCCTCACCATTCTGCACACATACTCGATAAATTTATAAGCCTTTCTGTTACAAATTCGAATAATAAACATATGAAAGCATCTTTTCATTAAATTATGCCGATTGTTATATTATTATCAGCTGTATTCAGAGAACACGTTAACATCTTTCTCCATTTACGGAGTTTTGCATAATTTTCAAATTTAGTACATAATGTGATCGAGATCGTCGGTCCATTGACATTTTTCTCTTCTTTCATGTTTTATCTGCGGTTGAAGTATATGTCTACTCGTGTGACAACCACGATACGGTGAAGATGTTTTATGAGTTTTATAACGTCTTAAACACGTAATCTTTGAAGATTTATTCCATTGCTTACAGACAGATGCGACTAGTTTTTTATATATTGTAGTTGGACTACTTTTTAATTTGACGACACACTCGAAACCGATTGGTTGTTTTCAGATGATTGACTTTTCTTGGGGATATGTCAACAAGTCAGAATATCAAAGTTGCTCCTGGTTCGATGTCGATGACATTCAAACTGGCCTTGTTTCACACTAGCGGGAGTGTTTACGTTAGTGGAAGTATAAAATCAAATGCAATTTTAGACATTAAAAGACTTGAGATTGAGTTAAAGTGCAAGTTTTCATTTATACTTATACATTTATACTTTTTATAAATAAAAAGTAAATCACTGGCGCAACAGTCCAATTTGAACCATGGCCTCGACATGAGTTAGCATCATCTCATTTTCTAGATCGTGACGGTATATCTTGTGCAGAGGTGTGATCAGCAACACGCTCAACCGAGTTATTTACCCCATAAATGGGTACTCATTTAACAGCTGAGTGGGCTCATAATCCGACACGTAGATCCGCTTATCGAACACTACCGCATTCAGTAGGAATCGATCCGGGGCCCAGTGCGTAGAAGGCGAAGGTGCTAACCGTTGCGCTATCAGGACTACACTTTTTATAGATAACTTGTTATTATATTTGACAAAATGCATTCATTTGCTGTATTGACCTCTGGAATCTATACTAAGTTGATTTTGTTCACGCTAGACGTATCATTTTTGTTCACGCTAGACGTATCATTTTTGTTCACATTGTAATGGGCAGCCTGTGGAGAAGGTGGACAACTTCGTCTACCTGGGTAGCATTGTTGCCGAAAATGGTGGTACGGAGCAGGACATCGCTCGTCGTATCAACCAGGCTAAACGCGCATTCGGCATGCTGTCCAAAATCTGGCAGCGCAGTTATCTCGGCATCAAGACCAAGCTGGGCCTGTTTCGCTCCCTGGTACTATCAGTGCTTTTGTATGGGAGCAGTACATGGAAAGTCTCCGTAGGAGTTACCAGAAAGCTGCAAGTTTTCGTCAACTCATGTCTTCGTCGAATTTTAAGAATTTCCTGGCCCGAAACAATATCAAATGAAGAGCTAAGTCGGCGTACGGGTCAGATGCCAATCGACGAATTGATACGCAGGCGAAAATGGCAGTGGATAGGTCACACATTGCGGAAGAGTGATAACTGCATTGCTTTGCATGCCATGAAATGGAACCCCATTTCCAACCAAGGCCGACCAAGAGGGGGTCCTCGAATCACATGGCGTCGATCTGTGGCAAAGGAGTGTCAGGTACTGGGTAAGTCTTTTGGGGAGTTGCGCCCCATTGCCCAGAACAGAGTACGATGGCGCGCAGGAGTAGTTGACGCGCTATGCCCCGCTAGGGGTTAAGGCAAAGTAGTAGTAGTACATTGTAGATTGGTCAATATAAAATATTTGCTGTTCACAGTATCGGTATGTTCACATTAGCTGCGTTCCTGCGAGCGGATCAGGGTTTGACATTTCTCAAATTCTCCCCCATTTGCTTTCCCCTCCGGCAAATTTAGTACAGACAACTGTCACTTTTGGATCTGACAATTTCCCCTCTGGATCTGAATATTTTTCCGGTCAATTTCTAAAATCATCAATTTTGACAGTTCTCAGATGTCACCGGCGCCCGTCACCAAAGCAACATAGCCAGTCATCCGTTAAGGTCGCCACCCATTGACGAGCACAACCACGACCAAACTTCCATCGAAACATCAAATATTATAGAACGGTGGAAATAGGGGGAATTTTTTTTCCACACGTCCTATGATATTTGATGGTTCGATGGAAGTTTGGTCGTGGTTGTGCTCGTTCATGGGTGGCGACCTTTAGCCAGCGTCCAGGACGTGTTGCAAAGTGTTTTATTATTAATTTGCTGCGCCTATAGCCTACAAACCTATTTGAGCAAACTAGTTAACAATTCCCTGAGAAATTTTTTAGCGAATTGCCTTATAGTGGAGTGATTGTGCTGCGAATTAGTGCACGTTAACAACGCGTTTATAACTGGATTTTAGTAGATGGCTCACGTGGTTCAGAATCGTCTAGAATGGCAGGAGTAGGCGATCAAAAAGGATTTACAAACCCAGGCAGTACAATCCCTTTTGTAGATTAGCCAACCGACTGTGTTTGGAGCCGTGTACGTTTACGTGTACTTTTTGGAACAACAACTTGACAGATTTTTTTTGACAAGACGGCGGGGTATGCCGTCCGTGGGAATATTTCTTAGATCCAAAAATTGACAGTTGTCTGTACTAAATTTACCGGAGGGGAAAGCATATAGAGGAGAAAACAGCGGCCATTAGCGCTTGTTCACGTTACCGGGACACTACTGTTCATACATATAAAAACCGATCATTCCTCCTACACATCAATCTAGGGTAGAAACGGTTGGGAGTATAAGAAAAAATTAGACATTAGACAACGCACACAAATAAGCCTCACGGTGCCACTAATTTACAGGAAAATTACCTTGAGAGAGATAGAGACAGCAACACTTCACTAATGACAACTGCCTAGAACGTTTCATTGTATGAGTGACATGCTTGTTAGTGGGCATTACCCCTATATGTACACACTATGGAAACCAACACATAACCAACTACTAAGCATCGCGTTAATTTGTATGAAGTGCGGTATCTTGTAATGTTTAATCTTTGGTATAAATACTCAAAATTATCCTCCAACACCATGAAGTGTGTGGCTCTAACACAGAAGAGGGTTCTAGGGCGGACATTCTGGGTCACAACCAGCAACTCTTTATCCGTGTGAGAAGATTTTCAACGACACGCCATTGAGGCTTGTGCTGAGCTCTGCTGAACTGCTGCTTATCGTAATAGATCCAGAACAATAACCTTCTTGGCTGCCATCATGGCGCTCACTTAATGTGCCATTATATCGTTAAGTAGCGTTTACACATGCCAGTAGACCGTGCAAGTACGTACATTTTACAGGCATTGCAAGTGCCTTGCAAGTAACTTGCAAGCTGTCACTTGCATATGTGTAAGCACCCGTGGCTGTAAACTGCCAGGCCAGGAAACCCGCACGCTGCCTTGCAAGTAGCTGGCCTCCCGGCCCAATTGATTTCCTACTGGCATTCCAGTAGAGACTTACGAACATATGTTTCTTGTCATTCGTAAATTTGCTGACAAGTGTACTGGCATGCCTGTGCACTGGCAAATGTAAACGAGCCATTGGGTGGTATGCATAATAATGAGGATATACTCAAGAGTGAAGTCTATTGAGGACATTCCTGAGTCTGCTATGTTCGGTGAATCGAGTGAAAAAGTTGTATGCATAAAACTACTCTCCGCTCCATAGTGAAAATTGAGTGAAATTCTGTCAACTCAGCTTTACTCCACTCGACTCAGTTTATGCATACCACCCATTATATCAAAACTAATGTGAAGCTGCCAGCACTGCCATCTTTACTCTCAGGCCGGAGTGTCAACTGATTGTCAAAGCACTAGCGACATGACAACCATATGTGAACTCGTGCGGTCGCCCGATTTTTGTGCGTAAAAGTGAGTTTAATGTCGTGATTCTAAGTGCAAATAAAAGTAGTGGTTATCAGTGCCGTGTGAAAGTGAAAAAAAACGTGAAGTGCCGTGAAATAAAGAGCAAAGTGGACTGTTGAAAAGTGCGAGGTTATGGAAGTGCGACACTGAAAATTTCGCATTTTTCGTTAGTTTACCGGGAATTTGGCTAATGCGAATGGTGCAGCACTACCCTTGGACGAATCCCTGGGCCGGTGAATTAGCGGAAACTCCCGAAAGTGCCCCAAAAAGTGACTGCAAAGTGGTTGTTAAACGACAACATTTTAGATAATTTCCGGACTTTTCATCGGAATTCATAGGGTAAGTATGCGTTTTTTTTTTTGTGCTAATATTTTATTGGGTTGATTCGCCCGAAAATACGGGTCTTAACACGGTGTTGACGAGCCAGACGAAAGTTTCACTACAGCTGGCGGGACTAGTTGCCTGGCAGTGAAACTCTCGTCCGGTTTGTCCGGTTCCTCAACATCGTGGTCAAGATCCGCATTTCCGGGCGCTTCACTCTACTAAAATATTGCACAACAAAAAATCTATACTTACCCTATGAATTCCGATGAAAAGTCCGGAAATTATCTAAAATGTTGGCATTTGACCACTTTGCAGTCACTTTTTGGGGCACTTCCGGGAGTTTTCGCTGAACTCACCGGTTCGAGGATTCGTCCCATGGCAGTGCTGCACTATTCACATTAGCCAAATTGCCGGGAAATTACCAAAAAATTCGAAATTTCCCGCTTCGCGCTTCCATAACAACACATGCCTCGCGCACTTTCGAGCAGTTCATTTTGGTCGGAAGTTCGCAGCATCTTGCGTTTTTTCACTTTCAAATGTCACTGACAAGGACTAATTTCAATTGCACTTAAAATCGCGACACTAGGATCACTTTTACGCACGAAAATCGCCAAATTTCAAAAGGTCGACTGCACGCGTTCTTCACTTTGTTTACATATGGTTCACTGCTTGTCTTGACGTCATTGCTTTGACACTCTGGCCTGAGAGTAAAGATGGCGGTGCTGCCAGCAAGCACTGCAAAAATTGCACTGGATCTAGGAGCATGTCGGCATTGTCTGTAATGAACGAGCTGATGAACAGCCTCGGTCACACCTCTTCATGGACCAGAGCCCGTTCTGTGGGGTTCGCCTGTGCAACGTGAAGAGATATATGTATGTATAAGAGTATGGGAAAGAACTGAAGCCGCAGTGCATTGGGATAGCCTTCCGGGCCTGAGACAGGCAAAGCAGTTTATCGCTGGATACTCGCGTAAACGAGCTGCTATACTCAATATGAGTCGATTTAAAGTCAGAAGTCGAACTTCTATCGGGTCAGTCGAACTTGAGATATGTATCATCTCGCAGTGACGGGTTTGGTATCTGATTCCACCTGTCGTTTCTGCCAGGAAGAAGACGAGACTCTACAGCATCTTCCCTACGAGTGTGAGGTCTTCGCCCGCTTCCGCATGGAATGTTTTGGGTGTGCTCTTCGGGAAGCAGAGGAAGTTCTTAATTTTCGCTCAAGGATTGAAGTAGCTTCACTAGTACGATCAAGCTTGAGCCTAGTCCTGTAAACAGACATAGCGCTAAACACAATAGACCTTTGAATCGCAGTGCTACTGGACTTGCCCACGGTCCATCTCTCGATCTAATCTAAGTACAAATGTACTTTAATCCGCAGTCAATATTTTTACCATATCTTATACCTACTTTTTGTTTTGTCTTACAATTCTGTGATGCGAAAAGGAGAATATGAATTATAGAGGACAAATATGCGCCAAGTTACACCGCGTTTCACAGCCAATCAAAGTCCACCTAACAGCCAAATTACAACAGCTAACGAGCAACAGCAACATCAAATCGACGCAACCGCTAGATTTATGCCCACATCGCTACGAACAATATTCCACCAATGCAAATTATTATTATTTTTTCATTGCAGTCCTCTTTGGACCACATTATACAGACATCAACCGCCCTACCGTGTTACGTAACGTGCAACCACTTCCCGTTACCCACAAATGTGTGAAAATGCAATCTGCAAACTCAGCTCAGCAGAAGACTCCCTCGCTCCCGCCAATAGGTGAGAAGCAGCCCAGCCATCCGCAGCCATTCATTCATTCATACATTGTGTGAAGTGTGGACGATTGTAGAGTGCCGTTAAGTCTTCCACACGGTTGTAATAATTGAAGATTTTCTTTGGCGGGCTTACGGCTATGTTTAGCGAACAAATTACTTTCAAAACAACTCGCGGTCGTGTTGCAAACAATGTAAATGAGCCCCTAATGGTGCCTTTTGCTGACTTTTGATATTTCTGATATTGAATAGCGCTGGTCCGATGAGAATTTTAAGCATTCGCGGCAGTGGAGCGTGTAGAGCCAGTGCCACCACTCAGTAGGTTAGTCGGCGACTGTAAGAGCTAAGAGGCTTCTGGCGATTCTACTCGGGTTTCAAGTGGCTGGGGTACTTCTTGTGCCGCAACGCAACACAGTCACGACTGGCAAGCCTGCGGCATTGTTATTTTGTGCTACTCCCATGGACGCAGCACGAACGAACATCAAGAATGAGCCAACGACTAGGAAAGAAAGATAGCGGCATCGAGTTCACCACAGTACGTACTCGGTACTTTGTCTTATCGTCTCCATAAAAAAGCTCTTGGCCACGTCCATGCAATCATGCAGAGCAGAAGTGGAGGGGCCCCAAATGCCAGATCGCCGAAAAAGTCAAGGTCTATCCGAAATGACTGTTTTTAATTGCAGAGAAATAATCAACTGGTGCACTGATATTGGGACTCACCTCTGCCCGCTGAATGATCTCATAGGCCTGTTGCCAATGTTTGCAGAAACTGTCGTAGCAGGCGCGCGGATCACATTCGGTAGCAGCATCGATGGGCCGTTGACGAGCTCCATTTGTGGAGCTCGAACTGTTGCTGCGTGTCAGGCTCTGCCTCAAGGGACTCGTGCGCAGCCAACTCATCTTGTCCGGGATTCGGTCGTGCCGTAGTCAAAGTACATTCCCCCAGACTTTCTTCGATGGATCACTGGCACGTAATCTGAAAGTGGAATACTCGCGCAGGGGGCTCACACAACACAAAAACAATTAGCACTGGCTTGACGCGCGACAATGCCCACGGCCATCACATTCGCACTAAAAATAGCGGAGGCGTTCTTCGTATGCGTCGTTTTTACACCAAATGGAGGGCGAACTGGACCAATTACTGCACTTCACGGGCCTATTATCGTACAGGCTGACCCACGGTTTTGGCTAAATTCCACCGCGCACTTGTAACTGTGCGAGTCAAGTGCACCCGAGTGACAGGTCCTTTTCACACCAACCCCATGCTCTGGGGTCAACACAAATCGGGCACACGACAATTAACCATCAACGAAGGCACTTTTTCGTCACTTTTTTCATTCGGCAGTGATACACACCCGTTTTTTGTCGTACAAAAATTGCAACCACACAACACGGTCACGGTAACGAAACGACAACGACGAACTAGGAGGACGGCAGGCAGGTCGATCACGAAAGACGTTTATTTTTGCACGCAAATTCCAAAGCACTCAGGTTGTGGTTTCTGATTCAAGTTATTCACATTGCACAGAATGATTACGGACGTTAGATTGGACGATGAATTTGGACAGTTTCGAACGCGTGAAAGGGCCCGAAACGAATACAAAATGCAGAGGCGAAAGTCATCACCTACCTCCACTCGGGGTCTCTTTTTGCGAATGTCTGCCATAAAGTTGATTTGCCGTTTGTTGAAGTTGTTGTTTACGTCATTGTGCTATAATGTCACGAACGTTGATGCGGTTTGTTGACAGCGGTGGAGTTCATTTAAAAAGTTAAAAAACAGATTCCAAAATTTGGAGACAGACAATTCAGAATTTGGATCAAATTTTTTCCAGGAAAAATGCTAATATCAACAATAGAAGAATAAAATATCTAAAGAAACTGCTGCGAAATTTTAAGATCAGAATTGCCATTCTCATCCCCATCTCCATTGGCAGCACTTTCCGCCCCATAACTGCCAATTGTCAAAGTCAAATTGCTGTCGCCGTTGTTGCTTCGTTTCTGCGCCCGCTCATCTACAAGGACTACCGTAACTCTGGTTTTTAGTGAAAAATCCCCTTAAAGCCGTTCGCGTGACCGGGCAAAATGTCCCGTGACGATGTCCATCCAAACGGGCATCTGTTCGATTGAACTTCCGCCAAATGTGCGCGGTAAAACTCGCGGCAAATTGAAGTTAACTGTTCTAGACATTGTTCCGTCTTCGGCGACAAGAGATTCGAGTAGCGCCGCGAGCCATTATCCCAATAACAATAATCAGCACTCCTCGGTCGCTCGAAATCCGTTGAACTCGATCGGCAGTGCCGCGGGAGTGTCCGTAAAATTTATTTGGTGGGGACAAAGTCACGGCGGCAGTGCGGCTCTCGTGAGCTTCAGTTCAGCCCAGAAAGCCAACACCAAGCTCCCAACCGTTGAGTACTCCGTCAAGACATCGGCCACTCTATTCCAGAACTATTTATCCAGCTGCGAGCCGGTCGAAATTTGCATCAGTTCGTGTAAAACCAATCTGCAGATTGGAACGGCTTTTATGCGAGTGCCCAAAAGTGTCGTTGAGAACTGCGTCCGGGGGCCGGTGGAGGAACAGCAAATTGTGAAAATTTTCAGTCCGCGAAATATTGCCCTCGGTACAATCAGGATCAAGTGCAATATGAAATTTGATGGCGCGCCGGAGAGTATCCGCACTGCGGACAACATACCCGACTTGGGAGCCCTGATCAAGGACAAAGCAATCGCTGACGTGCTACTCGGCTCTTTAGACTCGAATCGCTCGAGCAAAAGCCTCAAATCAGACATAAATAACTTCATTGCTCAATCACGCCAGCATAACAATCGTCCTGCCACGGCGTCGAGTGCTTTCTCGTTAAGCTCGCGAGCAATGGACTACCTGACGGGGCGCGATATGTCCGAAGACGATGAGCACAGAGCCTTGGAGGAAATTCAGGGCACGTCACCACTTGAAAGTTTGGCCGAGGACCTCACCAGTCGCTTCAGACTACCTGATTTGGACATCTACGGCCGAATTGATTCTTTGCGTCTAGCCGTCAAGTCGATCCTCGTTCTGCCGGCCGGCGTGCGGGAGCTCGAATGTCCGCGATTGGAGAGAATGTCCTTTACCGTGGAAACTCACATTTCGCCGAATCTGCTGCGAAATGGCCGCGCCAGGCAACCCAATGATGTAATCCGTTTCTATTCGGAGAATGTGGACGAAAGGGAAAAACGTAAGAAACACTGCAAACCCCCTTTCTGGGCTTTTGTTCTAATTTTCTAATTTATTGTTACAGGAGTGGACTTTTGCCGCGACGCGATTCGTTCGATTCAAATCACAGAATACGGCGACAATGCTTATATTCTGTTCACCGTTTGGTCCCGTCCGTTCGGGTCGAAGTATTCGCGTTGCTTCGGCGTGGCCAAATTCAAGTTCGAGAGCATGTTTAAGGTGGGCGATTTAGAACAAATTAAGAAGCTGACGATCAATTCGTCCACTGACAAGACCTGTGTAGGTTACGCTACGGTGAGAGTGACACTGGGAACGAAAGGAGTTCATTTTGGCGAGGATTTTATGAGTGAGTAAATCGTTCTTCATTTTCTGTAAAAATACTGCTGTGCGAAGGACAATGCAGCAGTCGAGAGTTGAGTTTTGGTCGTCCACTGAACCAAACATTCGCAATTTTTTCTCATACATAAATATTATCAAAAAAGAAGGTAAAAAAAGAATGGCGCAATTTGTGTTCTTGTATGACTATTCAATGATAGATTGGTGTAAGTAGTGGCTGAGGCAAGAATTATCAGAGCCCAATTAGCGCAAAGAGCGCCGTTTTGAAGCCACAAATATATATATTGCACTTAACAGCCAACAACGGAATGCGAACAGGCTCCGCTTGAGATCTGTCTAAGACGGCGCCCCTTCTGGCCAGGTCGTCGGCCTTCTCATTACTCTCTATGTTTCGGTTACCAGGAACCCAGAGCAGGGTAATATTGAACCGTCTGCCAAGGCAAGTTAACTCCACCCCACATCGCTCGACAACCTTGAAGGATGTGCTTACCGAGTTCAGTGCCTTGATAGCGGCCTGGCTGTCCGAGCAAATGGTTGTGCTCTGAGAGTGGGACAAGCTTTCATGATTGCGAGCATTTCCGCCTGAAAGATTCTTGCATAATCTGGGAGGCGGTAACACTAGGAAATTGAAATTTTTGTGACATTTGGTTTCGTTCTGAACACCAACTTGTATGCGTCTGTAGCTTAGCTCGGTAATACACCGGACATTTTGCTACTCGAAACACGCTCGTTTATGGTTCAAGCGCGTCAACGGGACAAATACTTTTTATTCTCATATTCCCTCTATTTAATTTCTCCAAGCTTAGTGGTTTCGTACGGATAGAAACACTCATCAGGTCTTGCATCTTTGCAGCTATCTGTGAGCAAGAGGACCACGAAACTGTGAGAAATATTCAACCCGCAGTCCATTTTGGACTCGTTGGTGAAAACCGCGATGTCAAAATCCTTCACCACCTCGCGTCCCCCATTCAGCTCTAGTGGGAATTTGGCAGAGAAGTTTCTCCCAAACCCTAGTTTGGGCGCGGTGAAGACGGTTTTCACCTTGGCCCCATCTTGTGACAACTGGTTTAAAATTTTGGTTTGGCAGTCCAGCCTCCCGACTCTTGGAGCCTGACTGAACTGCCCGCCGCCAGTTGTTTGATAAAAAGGTCGATAGGTGGAAGATGCAAGCTCACGTTTAGCGCTTCCCTCGGGCATGTTCGCATGACCCAGTGGTTCCAAGACATGCCGTTCTTTGCACCCTGCCAAGTTTTGTGACGTTATATTTTTTAGCAAGCGCTAGCCACCAGACCAACGACGCATATGTAAGAATCGGACGGACTACTACTGTGTACATCCAAAGGACCATATTCGGCTTAAGGCCTTCTTCCGAATGCTTTCTTACAGGCGTAGAAAGCTATGTAGGCCTTCTTTACCCGTTCTTCAATGTTTAACTTGCAGCTGATCTTCGTGTCTAGAATGACACCTAAGTAGTTGTGGCCCAGGCGTTCACCATACCCAGGGGTCATTCCAAGATTTGACTAATCACGGAGAGACACACCTCCGACACTACGATTGGCACGTCATCTGCGTACGCCGTTTTCTTCGCCGATATTTTTCAACCATGAGCCGGTCGGTTTTCGAGTACTTGAGTATTCCATCGCTTTTTTGGTGAATCGGTTTTTTAATGAGTCGGTTTTTATGACCATAACCCGGTTTTTTAATGAATCGGTTTTTTCGAAACCGCTACTTGGGAATGCGCAACGGACGGTTTGGTGGGCATCCGCCCGCCGATGCCCGTGGGGACGGAGCATAAGGTAGCTTAATTGACCGTGAAGGTCGGACTGTGCCATCTGGCGAAGAAATAGACTCCTCAACGAGCTAAGCAGCGGCCTATGCTTGCTGTAGCTCAGTTCGAGAGACATGGGCGGGGTTTTCGCCGCTCGTTGCCCTTGTCCTTTACGTATTAACAAAAATTCATAGCCCTGGGGAAAACAACACAAACAGCGGAGGTAAAAATGGGGAATGATAAAAAATGAGGCGATAAGGATGGAATGGTTGGCGGACGGCGCAGATTTCCTTGCGTTCGCATCAGGGTCCAGACGTAATGGGACCCTCAGCCTCTGGTTTCATACCACCGACAGATCCTTACTCATCAGGTGCTGCCAAAGACCTGCCGGTGGAAGCAGCACTACCAGACCAGAATATGGTTCATTACAAATGTCGGGAACGATACTAACAGAAGATCGGTTTTAGTAACAGGCCTAAGTGCCGGTACTGAACAGGTAGGAATACCTAGAATTCGTTTTCAATACCTTTTCATACGCAGAAAAATCGACAACCGATACTAAATCTCAAAATACCAAACTGCTATAGAGAACTTTCCTGCAGATAATAATAACATTAAATTAAAAGAAAAACTATGTTTTAGGTCACTAAATATGTAAATCGAATCATATATTTAATAATACTTCATTAAAAACACACCACTTGTTTGCTTCTATAAAAACAAGAATTCGTTGCTTATAATATGCACATCATTCGTACGCACTCAGTTTCTTAAGTATTATTTAAAACCTAGCCGCGATTCTCGCATGCTCCTCTTCGAACAAATTGTGCTCCTAAAAAACATTTTACGATAATTAATCAAACACTCAGCAAATAAAAACTTCCAATGTGGTTACCTGGTCGGCTAGTGCAATTGAAAACACTCAATGCGCAACTATTTGAAAAGGTTCTCAAGCGACCGTTTACTCTTCCGCAAACTGGATCGAAGTTTTGTGGGCAAATATCCGGGCAACCTCCACGACCCCCACCACCTCCTCTTTGTGCCATTACACTGCCGATAACAACAACAAAGCAAAGCAACACAATTTGGAAACGCATATTTATTATAAAACTGATGATTAAAGAATCGCTGTCACTCTGAAACGTCTAGTGCTATAGCGGTTGAGACAAACTTTAAGCCGTGACTGATTGCGGCGTTTAAGTCCCACAACTTTTATATAGAGATCTGGTATTGTCTCAAGGTGCCCGGCTAAAAGCAAATCTAAATGTTTACCAATGAGAGAAAATCTCCTAAAATTCCCCAGAGTTTCTTCTCATTTTTTTCCACGCCAAGGTATTTAATTCCTACTATTCATCGCAGTTTGCAAATAATTATGCAAATTTTATGCTGTTTATTTTTATTTCGAGAATTGTAGAATGAAACATCTGATGCAGCTGTTTGCTACGCAGATTCATCTGAATTTTCAACAAAAAATTGAATGGTGAGACTCAGGTTTTTTTTTTTGTCAATTTGAATCCCTTTAGACAAAGAGATGAGTCGAATCATTGAAAAAAATGCGATAATGTGTGCGTTCAGAAGGAACTGAGCAGCTTCCGCTCAGCGAACATGTTCAGAACGAGCGGGTTCAGACGTGACTGAGCAACTTCTGCTCGGGTGAGCATGATCAAATTTCACCGAGCAAGAAATATTTCTGCTCACTGAGCAGTGCTCAGGTTCTTCTTCTTCTTTTTCAACCTCACGCTCATGTTGCGAGTTTCCGAGTTTTGACAGTTATCAAATTGGTTGTTGTGTTTTCGCCGTTTTCGGCTTCTAGTTCTTTGGTTTTCGGGTGCTTTTGAATTTGTTTTCTCGTTGTTCGTGATTTTTGTAATGGACAGCGTGGGATTCATGTATTTTCCACTTTTCGGCACTTGACGTCTAAAATTGTCATCGTCCGCTTTCAGCTGGTCGATTTGTCAGCTGGTGAAGTAGCGTTCAGCAGGTGCAGACTCCAAACCGAGCAGCTCCGGAGCTGCTCGCGAGCGGTTTATGCTCTTTTGCCACCTTCTGAACGCACTCAATATTTACTAAACTCAACTGTTTTCGGTAAAAACGGTAAGAACTTACAAGAATTATGATTTTATCGAAATAAGAAGGAAATTCACCGGTGAATTATTATACAGGGTGCCCCACTTCAGATGGTAAATACTTTAATGGTAGATAGCATGGTTTGGGCGATTGGTAGGCCACTGCGTAGAGCCATCAGTCTCTTGTCTGACTACCAGCGTTTCGTATTGTCTTCCCCCTGTGGTGCGGGCGTAATAATAAGCCACAGCATCTCCCGACTTGTCGCAGGTAGGCGGCTAGATGGGGGAGCAGAAGGTATATGCTGGCCACTGCCCATTAATATAAAGCCGACAAAATTTAGAATTTCGCAGTGTACCTAGTCTAGCCATAAATATTGTTACAAGGTTTGGCAACCCTGCAGAAAGGAACCGTTATATTGCATTTCTTAAAAATTGAGCTAATCGCTATAGTACGCTTGTGCTTGATGCATTTGTCATCATTTGAGTTTAATTTTTAGTGTAGTGAACATGGATTGGGGTGACAAAGAAAATAGAATTGCTGTGATTGCACTTCATAAAGTAGGAATGCAACCAAGTGATATTTTTAAGACTCTGCATACCCTTGGTATAAGCCGAATGTTTGTATATCGGGCTATTGAAAGATTTAATGATACGTCTGGAGTAAGTGACCGTGAAAGAAGTGGCCGTCCGCGAACTACTCGAACACCTCAAGCGATTAAAGCCGTGCGCGAGAGAATTCGCCGTTATCCTCTTCGGAAACAAAAAATTTTATCGCGTTAGATGAAAATACCCCAAAGAACAATTTCACGTATCATCAAAAGTGACTTGGGGTTGGGTGCTTATCGTAGATCTACCGGGCATTTACTAACAGATTCGTTAAAAAAAATAGAGTGGAAAGATTGGCCTTCCTCTAGCCCAGACCTGAATCCGCTGGATTACGAATTATGGTCTGTCTTAGAGCAAATGACGTGCTCTAAAAGACATTCTAATATCGAATCCTTAAAGAAGTCTCTTACACATGCAGTCGCCAAATTTCCGATTGAAGTCGTGCGTGCTTCCATAGATAAGTGGCCAGCTCGATTAAAGGCTTGTGTAAAGGCAAAAGGCAATCACTTCGAATAACTTGTTGCAATTTCCGTTGTTGACAATGCATTTAATAAATAAACAATGATTTCTTAACATATAACACCTCTTTTACTGAACAGTGCTTCAAAAAGTGTGTAACAGTATTTATGGCTAGACTAGGTATATGTATGCGTAAAACATTCAGAACTAATGTGCAACTAAGTGTGTATTGACAGCAAAACTGTGCGAATAAGACAAACTCGTTCCTGTGGCAGCCGGTTCTTCGTACCGGAACGACCCGTTCCGGACAGGCCGCCTCAAGGCGAACTGTCCGGCCGCGTTAATAGAATGAATTATCACTGGAGTTTATTTTAATAGACGAATGTATTAGGTGTACAACTTTTCTTCCGCCGTTTTCCGGCACAGCCGTCTGTCGGGACGCAAAGTTGTACACCTAATATCTGAAATACGCGGCCGGACAGTTCGGCTTGAGGCGGCCGGATAGTTCGCCTTGAGGCGGCCGGATAGTTCGCCTTGAGGCGGCCGGAACGTGTGTGGTGGAGGCCTGGTGGGAACAATTTTCCTTCCGGCCGCCTAAAATACCAATCCGGCCGCCTGAAGGCGGCCTGAAACGACCATACACGATCCGGAATTCCTCAAGGCCGGGCCTGATCAGTTTTGTCCGGAGAGGAATTCCGGATGGTGTATGTTCGGCTTTAGGGTTTTGGGGGTCGCTCGCTGATTACGAATTTTAAATGAAAATTATGAAAAAAAGCAAATATCAAAGCAAGAATGGCAACCATTTTCTTCGCTCAGAGTATACGGGTGGTTTTCGAATTATGAAGGAAGCTCAGAAAAAAAAATAAATGCAATAATTTTAATAACATTTTATTTACATTTTGATAACGAAAATCTGGCTCATAGTTAGTTTCGTGTAATACCAATGATTCGGTTTCCGATGCAGACGAATATGAATCAAGTGAATTATTTTTGATGCTGAATATTTGTTGTGTTCTCTTCTTTTCTTTTTCTTTTATTTTTTATAATTTACCTTTGCGATTCGCAATAAGAGGCCCAAAAAACTTCCGTATTGGAACTTTCAGCAAGATTGAACGAATTTGTAGAAAAAAGTGTTGCCATTCTGGATCGCCCATTCCTTTTTTTTACAATTTTGAACTCAGATCTGCAATCAGCGTCTCAGAAAATACCCAAATAGTGGATATTTCCATTTCCAGTAAGATTGAATGTACTCGTATTTATAGAAAAAGTGTTGCCATTCTGCACCCGCCGTTTTGATTTTTTTTTAAATTTTAACTTCATATTCGCAATTACAAATTTGAAATACTGCTGTAAAATATAATATGATGTGAATTAGCGACCTTAAAAACCCCCGAGTAGCGAGTGTCAACCTAATATGATCAGTTTTTTGTGATTTGGTCCCACTGTTCAAGGTCAAGTGATCCACTAAAGTCCTTATAAAATTCTTAGGGGCATTTGCGTGGAGCTAGATTTTTAATATGTTCAAGGTAAGGGTTTTAACTAAAGAACCCAGGTCGAATCAGAGTGGAAGCTCGCGGAAGTTTTTTTTAAAAGCCTTTTTAAAAATTGAATTCACTTAAAACAAGCCAATTTCTTAAGGGTATGTGCATATATCATTTTCATCACGTATTCGTGACATGGGGGGGGGGGGGCAAAGACCTTTTCCATAGTCCTCCGCGTGGGCGCCCCCTGGTAACGGCAGTATATCAATTCGCTGACGGCCAATGTCTTAGCGATAAGACAGTTTGGAAAAGGCAGATAGCTGTAGCCTGAATGGCTGACGAACACCTAAGCGTCTCAGGTCTAGTAGGATGGAATGACTTGCGTAGTTGGACCTGCTACATAGTTGTGTGGGCTCCAGCACGTTTATTAAACCATCTGAAGCAGCTATCTCCGAGGCCATCCCCTGAATGGGGTTAAGCGACGTGCTCACAACTCGTCCTTGTAAAAACCACTCCATGTCAAGAAACCTGGAACAAAAGCCTCGGATTGGACGGATCAACAACGACGACCACGCAAACGAATAAAGGATTATTCTTTCGGATCCTGGAATGTACGCTCCCTGAACAAACCGGGGGCCGAGAAGGCCCTCCTTCAACAGGTCGAAAAGTACAAACTGAGCATTACTGCAGTCCAGGAAACAAATTGGCTTGGCAGCGAGATTAATGACAAGAAATCGCACACAAGTGGCAAACCATCGGGCCGCAAGGAGTTTGGAGTAGCATTTATAGTGAACAATCACCTCAAACCGCATATTACTGACTTCAAACCCATAAATGAACGGCTGTGTGCGATTCGCATCAAGACTCGATTCTTCAATCTCTTGCTCATCAATGTGCATGCCCCCACTGAAGTTAAAGAAGACGCAGTAAAAGACGAGTTCTACGCCCGCCTTGAAACTCTCTTCGACTCACTTCCAACAAATGACGTCAAATTGCTGCTGGGAGACTTTAACACGAAAGTCGGGAATGAAAGCTGGCATCGGGGGACCACTGGAGGCCACAGCCTCCATGAAGAATGTAACGATAACGGCCAGCGACTTATAGACTTCGCCTGCAGCAGGAATCTAGTCGTAAGCTCTACGTGTTTCCCGCATCGACGCATTCACAAGCAGACCTGGAAGTCTCCAGACGCACATACCGTCAACCAAATTGACCACGCCCTCATTTGCAGGAGATGGGCGTCTAGTGTCATGGATGTCCGCTCCTATCGAGGAGCAAACTGCGACTCAGATCATCACTTGGTGAAGACGACCTACAGAGGTAGAATTTCCTCAGTGCACCAGTCAAGAATCAGCCCTCCCAAAATCTTTGCGGTTGATAAGCTCTTGAGTGATGCTACAGCGGTGGCGTATACTACCGCCCTTGAGGAAAAACTATCACCTATGCTACACAACATCAGCAACACAGGCGTCCATGGGTTCTGGGAAGAACTCAAGGGTACCATCAAGGATGTCGCAGAGAAGGTCGTGGGATATAAAGCCCGGCGTGCGCGAAATGACTGGTTCGACGAAGAATGCAAAAATTCACTTGACGCGAAAAACGAGGCCTACAGACAATGGATTCAACGAGGAACCAGAGCCAGAAGAGAAAAATATGACGAGCTACGGCGAATATCGAATAGAATAATTAGACGTAAGAAACGTAAATACTTTGACGAGCAGTTGCTGAACATAAACGAAAACTTAGCTAATAGGAACACCAGACAAGCGTACAAACTAGTAAATACAATTAAGAACGGCTACCAACCCAGGACTAGCCTTTGTAAGGACAAGGATGGAAACATCATCAGCGACACCGATGGTATTAACAAACGATGGGCCTCTTATTTTGAAGAGCTTCTAAACCGACCATCTAACATCCCCACACAGGAAGCTCTCGACGATATTGTTGATCTAGGCCCACCCATTCAACCCTCGACAGTAGAGGAAGTTGATCTCGCGTTGCGGTCACTAAAACGAAATAAAGCGCCGGGCGCTGACGAGATTCCAGCTGAACTGCTAAGATTCGGTGGAACGAGTCTAGTTGATGCCATACATCAATTACTCCTGCGAGTATGGGAGAACGAGGAGATCCCAGACGATTGGCGCAGAAGCATCATCTGTCCAATTCATAAAAAGGGAGATAAACTGCGGTGTGAGAATTACAGGGGCATCTCACTAGTTTGTACGTCCTATAAAATGTTGACGAAAATTCTGGAAAATAGAATAAAACCGTACGCAGAACGAGTCATTGGCGAATATCAAAGCGGTTTCAGACCTGGTCGCTCCACAACCGATCAGCTCTTCTCAGTCAAACTGATACTCCAGAGATGCTGGGAATACAACGTAAACGTATACCAAATCTTTGTCGACTTCAAGCAGGCATACGACAGTATCGATCGTGGAGTACTGTACAACATCATGCTGAAATTTAGTATACCAGCAAAATTAGTGCGACTGACAAAGATGACGATGACCAACTCCGTCTCACAAGTCAGGATCCAGAATAGACTTACTGATCTATTTGAAACACGCACTGGTTTGAAACAGGGCGATGGACTGGCACCGACGCTCTTCAACCTAGCACTGGAATACGTTATTCGGGCCATGAATATGGACAACAGCAAGACGCTACTCATCAAGTCGACACAATTAGCAGCGTACGCCGACGACATCAACATCATGTCCCGAAGATTGGCTGACGCAGAAGAACTTCTGCATACGCTCGATACCGCTGCAAAGGAAGTTGGATTACGTATTAACGAGGTTAAAACTAAAATAATGATGCAATCGGTGACAAGGACACCTGCACAACCGAGCATCAATGTGGGGGACCTCAACATCGAGTTCGTGAACAACTTCATTTACCTGGGTTGCAACCTGTCAAGGGACGCCAACGAAACTGACGAAATCAAGCGACGGATACAGTTAGCTAATAAGACTTTTTTCTCGGTTCTCCCCATAATGAAATCGAAACATGTGCACAGAAACACGAAGCTCCGCGTGTACAAAACCATTATACGACCAGTGCTATGCTATGGCTGCGAAGCATGGACCCTAACTCAAGCCTCCGAAAACATGCTAGACACTTTCGAACGTAAGGTTCTACGGCGAATTTTCGGGGCTGTTTGCGATCGAGATGGATGGCGCATCCGGTACAACCATGAGTTGTATGAAATATACGATGAGCTGCAAGTCTCGAAAATCGTCAAACTACAACGACTTCAATGGGCAGGGCATGTACAAAGAATGGACGATGATCGCATGCCTAAGAGAGTAATGAATGCAGAACGAGTCGACGGAGCGAGACTGCGAGGACGACCGAGATCTCGTTGGGAGAGCTCAGTAGGTGTGGACGCCGCGCAGCTGCTGGGCTCCCAAAATTGGAGGACGCGGTCATGTGACCGAGATAATTGGAGGACAATGATCCAGGCGGCCAAGGCCCGACGTCGGGCTGTCACGCCACGATGATGATGATTCTGCACCCGCCGTTTTGATTTTTTTTTTTATAATTTTAACTTCATATTCGCAATTAGCGACCTTAAAAACCCCCGAGTAGCGAGTGTCAACCTAATATGATCAGATTTTTGTGATTTGGTCCCACTGTTCAAGGTCAAGTGATCCACTAAAGTCCTTATAAAATTCTTAGGGGCATTTGCGTGGAGCTAGATTTTTAATATGTTCAAGGTAAGGGTTTTAACTAAAGAACCCAGGTCGAATCAGAGTGGAAGCTCGCGGAAGTTTTTTTAAAAGCCTTTTTAAAAATTGAATTCACTTAAAACAAGCCAATTTCTTAAGGGTATGTGCATATATCATTTTCATCACGTATTCGTGACATGACTACTTATTTTACCCTATCACATTCGTGAAGGGTATAAAAATCATTTTGTTCGTGGTAGAACTTTAACCTCCGCGAAAAAATTGTCGACTGATGAGCCACCGATTTATGGTATCTTCCACAGTACGACCATCCTTAGTGGATATTCACACTGCGTGCGATGACGAGCCAAGTCGAGCGATGGCTTGCGATTACAAGCGGTCATCGCAAGAAAATGGAAAGTCTTCAATTTTTAATGGAATCACGCTTTGAGTGTGGACATTGGGCGCGATGCGATGCCGAGCCGAGCGATGGGCCCCATGCCATCGCAAACAACTTTGCGTTTTCGTGCGAGTACCAGCTGCTGATTTGGTGCGATGTAATTTATTGGGTTTTGCAATGGAGTTTTGTGTGCCTGGCGATGTTGTGCGATGTGAAGCTCCATCGAGCGAGTATGGTGCTAGTACAAGCTATATAAGAATATTTGATGCACCAACAGCCTGAGGTCACACTGCAAAAAAATGCATGTATGTATGTTTTTTGATTCAGCATGGCTCAAATGAAAGGTCATTACCACCCTAGATTTGTACAGAACTAGTGGTGATACCAAAAGTACCAATTGGCAACGACCGTATGCATTTAAAGTGAGTTTCTTATATGGTCAGCTTGAACTGTGTGTTTGGATTCAATGAGAAGTTTCATCAACCATCCATTCGCGTTTTGCATATGTATATTTGAACTAACGTTCATAGGGGAGGTTGGGGTTAATTCAGTAGGATTTTGCCCATTCTCAAAATCAACTAACTAACTCACACTAGGGATATTCGCCGAATTTTCCAAGTCTCTAGCTTTATTCTATCGAAAGTTATCGTGCGAACAGACGGACGGAACCCCTACCTCCCCCACAAATGAAACTGGAAATAAGCGATAACTTTCGACAAAATGAAGTTAGTGACTTGAAATTTTAGTCAAATGTTTATAGTAGAATTTAGTTGGCTGTTATTTAAAATAAGCGCAAAATCCGACCAAAGAAACCCCTACTTCCCCTACAAATGGAAGTATAAATAAGCAATAATCTCGATAATGTTTTCAATGAGACTGGCGATTTGAAATTTTAATCAAATATTTTCAGTACGATCTGGTTGGTTGGTATTGAAAATGGGCAAGATCCGACCAAAGGAACCCCTACCACCATATAGGAAACTCATTTTTATTGCGTATGATCGTTGCCAATTGGTACTTTTGGTATCGCCACTGGGTCTGTATAAGTCTAGGGTATATGCGCTTCGGTCTGATTTCTGTCAGTGAAATTTGAATTTTTGTGACACTTGGTTTCATTCTGCACACCAACTTACGAGTAGTATGCGTCTGTAGCTTTAGCTCGGTAACGCACCGGGTACTTTTTGCTACTCGAAACACGGTCGTCTGAGGTTCGAGTTCTTATTTAATTTCTCCAAACTTAGTGGTTTCGCACGGATAGAAGCACTCATCAGGTCTTGCATCTTTGCAGCTAGCCGTGTGCAAGACTACCACGAAAGTGTGGGAATTATGTTAGTACAAGCCGTGAAAGCGTGATTTTTACTTGAAAACTCGACCGTGGTGATCTAGATGATGTGAAGCAGGGTGGAGACGGTGGAGTGGAGATCCTCTTCTCACCCTCTCTCCACTCCAGTTGCTCCACACCATCTATGGCCGACCGTGTTCCGAGTAGCAAAAAATGCGTTTCCAAGCTAAGCTACAGACGCATACTAAGTTGGTGTGCGGAATGAAACCAGGTGTCACAAAAATTCCAGGTATAAGTATTTGAAATCGTCGAGAAGTATGGAACATTCCGCATATGGGTCAATAGTTGTTTCGCCTCGGGCCCAGATTTTCTCTCGACGGCCCTGAACGTGGCCATTGCGGGAACTTATAAGTAATGTTTAGATTTCGGACCATTTTCCCTCGAAGTAATGGGATACGATTTTCTAAAAATAGTTTGAATCGGTTCAGCATAATAGCATACATTTACATAATAATTTACAAGTTTTTACACTTTTGTTCGGAAAAAAATGAAAATAAACTCGGGGATTTTTTAGAGATTTGGAATAATTAGTGACCATTCAGATTAGCTAGCAGTCGAAGCGGCGCCTCGAAGAAACCAACGAAAAAAAATCTCTATAAAAAGTTGTGATACTGAAACACCTCAATCAGTATTAACTTGGAGCTCGTCTTAATCAGTAGGCCGGCAGTATTCTTCTCTGAATCATCATAACTCTCGTATAATAGATTCATCAATTTCAAGAAATATGCGTTTCCAAATGTTGTTGCTTTGCCTCGTCATTGTTATCGGTAGTGTTATGACCCAAAGAGGAGGCGGGGGTAAGGGTTGTTCGGATGTTTGTCCACAAAACTTCAGTCCAATTTGTGCAAGAGTAAATGGCCACTTGCAAACCTTTTCAAATGATTGCGCGTTGAATTCTTTCAATTGCAACAATAATAAAAGTAAGTAGTTTTGTATTTATTGAGTTTGATTAATATTAACCTGAGTTGTTTTTTTTCAATCAGGAGCACAATTTGTTCGGAAAGGAGAATGTAACAGTCGCGGCTAGACTTTGAATATTATTTAAGAAACTTAGCACGTATGAATTTGAATTAATGAATTCTTGTTTGTGAAGAATGTAAAGAAGTGTGTACGGGTATTTAATGAATTGTTAGTGAAAATATATTTGAAAACGAAAAACCATTCTTTTAATTTTAAGCCGACCATACACCATCCGAAATTCCTATCCGGGAAAAACTGATCAGGCCGGCGTTGAGGAATTCCGGATCGTGTATGGCCGTTTCAGGCGGCCGGATTGGCCTTTCAGTCGGCCGGGTTGGCCTTTCAGGCGGCCGAATTGGCTTTTTAGGTGGCCGGAAGGAAAATCGTTCTCGCCAGGCCTCCACTACACACGTTCCGGAATTCTTCTGCGGAAAAACTGATCAGACCTGGACTTGAGGAATTCCGGATCGTGAATGGCCGGTTCAGGCGGCCGGATGCACAATAGAAAATCGATCTTATCGCCAGAGATTCAAAGTACATATCTTTTTATCTATTGAATTGAATTGTACGGCATTTTACATTCCATGGCCAAGTTTCAGATTTCAGAAATTTCAATTGTGCATAGGCCTGTCCGGCCGCCTGAACTGATCATACACGATCCGGCGTTCCTCAAGGCCGGGCTTGATCAGCTCTCCGGACAGGGTTTCCGGATGGTGTATGCTATATTCAGGTAATCCGGAAGGCCAGGCTTCATCAGTTTTCCGGACAGGAACTCTGGATGGTGTATGACCGGCTTTATATTGCATGCTGGCATGTGTTTCTTAGTCTGAACCAATATTGCCTCATTCTCCGTCCGGCTATTCTAAACAGACGCAGAACAAATTGAGATAATATGGTGCGCACCTTAACGGATACCCTGAACCAAGCCACGTCAAAATCATGTCCCGTCAGGAGACGAAAAGGGAAATAAAAACCTGTGTGGTGGTCTAGGGAGCTGGCCGCCTACAAAACAGTGTGTAGACAAAAATTCAGCGCAGCAAAGAGTTCCAGGCCGGAACCGGATTGGGATTCCTACAAACAACATCTCAGGGTGTATAAGAAAGAACTAAGGAAAGCCAAACGAAGCTCGTGGAGGCTCTTTAGTGAACGTATCGAGGGGTCGAGCCAAGCCTCTAGACTCCGAAAAATTCTTTCAACTAACCCATCCATACCTAGCTATATCCTAATGCCGGATGGATCCTGGACAATGTCCAGCGAAGAGACACTGAAAGTCCTACTGGATACACACTTTCCGGATAGTTCATGGCAACATGGACGTTCGACAGAAACTTTACATGCCCAATTCCCTCCCGTAGCCATTGGGAAGTAATGAACTCGACATGCACTGATTCCTTGTGCATTTATACTGATGGTTCCAAGACCGATAAGGGGGTGGGACTGGAATCTTCTCCGATGGGCCTAGCCTCCACCTGTAGATTCGTCTGTCAGACTACTGTAGTGTCCTCCAGGCGGAGATCTACGCTATTAAAGAGGCAGTGGTAAGATATTGTAAAGAAAGAGATATGGCCCTGATCATAGGCTGTGATGCCAATGCGCACAACACTGTGTGGGGCAGCACAGATGACAATCCCAGAGGACAGCAACTGCTAGAATTTGTGGAAAGGTACAATCTGCTGGTAGCAAACAAGGGGGTCGCTCCCACCTTCGTGGATGCACGAAGGGCTGAGGTGATCGACATTACCCTAAGCTCTGTTAATATGCTTGACAGAGTTCAGAATTGGAGAGTGGTGGACAGGCTAACCATGTCTGATCACAGGGCTATCCAGTTTGAAATTCTGTATGGCAGAAAACGGAGTAGCGAACGCAAACGTATAAGAGTGCCAAAAAATAATGTTATAGATACCTCCCATCTCCACAAGGCAAGAGCGACAGTCCGCAACGGTTTTTGACGAGACTACACAAGATTCAAGGGACTTTACTGCAGCTTGGCTGTCAGTATAAATTATGATCTCTGTTGCTGCTATAGTGTTACGGCCAATCAACCTCACTGCCTCTTTATTATTATTATTATATTCTGGGGGATAGCCGAAGCAGATCACTAACGTTTGGGTCCCTTTTCGCCCCCTCCCGGTCATCAGTGGCTTCCAGATGTCGACTGATAGTTGTCGACCTCTTTCTTCATCACTGAGTCCCGTGTTATTGCTAGAATTTGTTTAAGGCTGAGTTCACTCATGGCTTCCACACTTATCGTGTGCTTGCCTGTGATCCTCAACCTCGTGCTAGCCAGTGTTGGACATTCGCACACAATGTGTGCTGCCGTCTCGGCCTCCTCCAGGCATAGCCTGCAAACGTCATCTTCCCCGATTTTCATCTTGGCCAGATGAGCCTTAAAATTACCATGCCCTGTTACCAAGGCAGTTATCCAGCTTAGGGTACTCCGTTTATAACTGAGTACCTTTCTCGCTTCCCTGCCTAAAGGGCTGGTCATTGCATTCCGAGCTTGTTTGCAAGTGACTAGCTCCTGCCATCTTTGTTGATGCATAGAGTCCATCCACTCCCCAACCTTCGCTCCAATCATGCCGTTCCCCAGAGCAACTCTGGGTTCTGGGCCAATGAAACTTGCCGCAGATCCCTGTTTTGCTAGGACATCCGCCGCCTCATTTCCTGTTGTACCTATGTGTCCTTTTACCCACATCAGCGTAACCTCATTTTCTGAGGCACACGTGTTGAGCTTCCGGACACACTTCCTCGTTGAATCCATTGTCTGTAGGCCTCGTTTTTCGTGTCAAGTGAATTTTTGCATTCTTCGTCGAACCAGTCATTTCGCGCTCGCCGGGCTTTATATCCCACGACCTTCTCTGCGACATGCTTGATGGTACCCTTGAGTTCTTCCCAGAACCCATGGACGCCTGTGTTGCTGATGTTGTGTAGCATAGGTGATAGTTTTTCCTCAAGGGCGGTAGTATACGCCACCGCTGTAGCATCACTCAAGAGCTTATCAACCGCAAAGATTTTGGGAGGGCTGATTCTGACTGGTGCACTGAGGAAATTCTTCCTCTGTAGGTCGTCTTCACCAAGTGATGATCTGAGTCGCAGTTTGCTCCTCGATAGGAGCGGACATCCATGACACTAGACGCCCATCTCCTGCAAATGAGGACGTGGTCAATTTGGTTGACGGTATGTGCGTCTGGAGACTTCCAGGTCTGCTTGTGAATGCGTCGATGCGGGAAACACGTAGAGCTTACGACTAGATTCCTGCTGCAGGCGAAGTCTATAAGTCGCTGGCCGTTATCGTTACATTCTTCATGGAGGCTGTGGCCTCCAGTGGTCCCCCGATGCCAGCTTTCATTCCCGACTTTCGCGTTAAAGTCTCCCAGCAGCAATTTGACGTCGTTTGTTGGAAGTGAGTCGAAGAGAGTTTCAAGGCGGGCGTAGAACTCGTCTTTTACTGCGTCTTCTTTAACTTCAGTGGGGGCATGCACATTGATGAGCCAGAGATTGAAGAATCGAGTCTTGATGCGAATCGCACACAGCCGTTCATTTATGGGTTTGAAGTCAGTAATATGCGGTTTGAGGTGATTGTTCACTATAAATGCTACTCCAAACTCCTTGCGGCCCGATGGTTTGCCACTTGTAAAAATTGTGTGCGATTTCTTGTCATTAATCTCGCTGCCAAGCCAATTTGTTTCCTGGACTGCAGTAATGCTCAGTTTGTACTTTTCGACCTGTTGAAGGAGGGCCTTCTCGGCCCCCGGTTTGTTCAGGGAGCGTACATTCCAGGATCCGAAAGAATAATTCTTTATTCGTTTGCGTGGTCGTCGTTGTTGATCCGTCCAATCCGAGGCTTTTGTTCCAGGTTTCTTGACATGGAGTGATTTTTACAAGGACGAGTTGTCAGCACGTCGCTTAACCCCATTCGGGGGATGGCCTCGGAGATAGCTGCTTCAGATGGTTTAATAAACGTGCTGGAGCCCACACAACTATGTAGCAGGTCCAACTACGCAAGTCATTCCATCCTACTAGACCTGAGACGCTTAGGTGTTGGTCAGCCATTCAGGCTACAGCTATCTGCCTTTTCCAAACTGTCTTATCGCTAAGACATTGGCCGTCAGCGAATTGATACACTGCCGTTACCAGGGGGCGCCCACGCGGAGGACTATGGAAAAGGTCTTTGCCCCCCGGGGACCGGGCTTATTCGTCGCCATTTCGGGTGGTCTTTATCAGCCTGTAAAATGATGGTAAATGCTGACGCGGCGAGTACTAGGCAACTTTGGCCTAGGATCGATCCCAAACGCTCTGCGGAACTGCTGGCGTTGAATAGACAAAACCTACGAACTCTTGTAGGGGTGATTACAGGGCACTGCCCGATCGGCGAACATGCTAGGAGATTGGGGCTTCCACACAATGACCTCTGTAGGAGCTGCGGGGATGAAGAGGAGAGCACCTTTTACCTTGGGGTCTTTCTATTTTGGCGATCTGGACAACCTTAAGGATGTTAGCATCAGCCGGCTCCAGCGTTTTATCAACAGCTCAGGCTGGTTCAATAAATAGGTAGGATTTGGGTTGTGGAGTCGATGGTGGTATCACAAAGGACCCAGTGGTGGTCTATGTGTGCTGTGTGTATCACGGCAGCCCCTTTAACTTAACCTAACCTTGTAGGACGTACAGACTAGCAAGATGCCTTTGTAATTCTCGATCCGTTATTTATCTGCCTTTTTGCGAATGCTACTTCACCAATCTCTGGGATCATCTGAAACGGACGGTTTGGTGGGCATCCAAAGATGCCCGAGGGGGCCGCGCCTAAGGTAGGTAATGACCGTGAAGGTCGAACCGTGCCATCGGACGAAGAAAGAGGCTCCTCAACGAACTAAGCAGCGGCCTATGCTTGCTGTAGCTCAGTTCGGGAGACGTGGGCGGGGTGTTCGCCGCTCGTTGCCCCTGTCCTCTACGTATTAATAAAATTCCATAGGCAAAAATGGGGAATAATAAAAAAAATGGGACGATAAGGATGGAATGGTTGGTGGACGGCGCACATGCCCTCGCGCTCGCATCGGGGTCCAGGTGTAATGAGACCCTCGGCCTCTGGTTTCGTACCACCGACAGATCATTACTCATCAGCTGCTGCCATAGATCTGCCGGTGGAAGCAGCACTACTACTCCATGCGGCCAAGGCCCGACGTCGGGCTGTCGCGCCACGATGATGATGATTTCAATAATAGAAACAAATGCAACAATGTACACAAAAATATTAATGGAAGTGAAAAGACAATCCTGGCAACAGAAAGGTATCCAGGCCTCCTTCGCGCTTTGTGCGGACACGGAAGATGCTCTAAATGCCGCCAATTCAAAGCATTTATGGAGGCCTTAAATTCGTGGCTAAACCACAAAAGACGAACACAAAGCCAAGACTGTCTTCCAGGGACATAGATCGATGGAAGGACCAAAAAAGACCCGATGAGGTCCTTTTAAGTCCTGTTCTGTTCCAGAAATGGGCCCACGTTGGGCGCTAAATATGTAACGGACGGATTGGTGGGCATCCGAAGATGCCCGCGGGGACGGAGCCTACTACTACTACTCAATTGCCCTAACCCCTTGTGGGGCATAGCGCGTCAACTGTTCCATGTGGCCCAGTTGACGTTTCGTTGGCATAAATTAGTTCCAGAGAATGCAGTTGCCAGCATGCAACCTCCTGCACATCCAAGGCCACGAACGTCGTCGTGGACGGGGGGGGGGGGGGGGGCCTAAGGTAGTATGATTATCGTCTAGGCCGGGCCGTGCCATCTGGTGAAGAAAAAGGCCCCTCAACGAGCTAAGCAGCGGCCTATGCTTGCTGTAGCTCAGTTCGGGAGACGTGGCCGGGGTTTTTGGAGCTCATTGCCCCTGTCCTTTGCGTATTAATAAAAATGCATAGGCCTTGAAAGACAACACAAACAGAGGAGGCAAAAATGGGGAATAAAAAAAAATGGAGCGGTAAGGATGGAAAAGTTGGCGGACGCCGCAGGTGCCCTCGCGCTCGCATCTGGGTCCGGGTGTAATGGAACCCTCGGCCTTTGGTTTCGTACCACCGACAGACCAGTACTTATCAGGTGCTGCCTTCGATCTGCTGGTGGAAGCAGCACTACCAAACCAGAATATGGTTCATTACACTGGCTTTACGTCTAATAATTCCATTTGATAACCGGTGTAGCTTATCATATTTTTCTCTCTTGGCACTATTGGACGTTGGATACATTGCCTGTCGCCTCAAACAATAACCATAATTCTCCCTCTCTTATCTTTTTCAGCAACAATTATTAACAATAAACTGCATGACAGTCCGCCAAGTACAAAACGATCAAAATCCTGCATACGCCAGAAACTCTCCGACTCCGACCTGGACAGCGTTCAAACATTTTGCCGAAATTGCCACAAAAATGAAACCAACAAAATGCCAAAGTCGCCGAGCTCATCGCGAGATAGTAGCGCAACAGCGCGATCGAAAAGCTCAACTGAAACGTCTTCAAAGTCGAAAAAATCTCAATCCAACATGAACAACACCAACAATTCGCCCGACTCTTTTGAAGAAAAAGAGGACCGACAAATTGTAGACACCGACAAGAGTAACAATTTGAATAGTCCACGGCTATTGCAAGGTTTACTATACGTTGGATCCATTCGTAATGTACGCGAATTGCAGAATGGAAACTATTTCCTGGTTTGGCGTCCCTTTTGGAAAGAAGGAGACACATCCACGGCCTATTGTCAGAATTATGAATTTAACTTTTTAGAAGTCAGTATGCCGATGGTTTTTTTCGGAAAATCAAATACATGTTCTTTTTATATTGCATTCCAGACTTTTCCTGTTATAAACGATGACGCCTTTCTAGAGCGAACGCGAAACAATCACCTCGAATTGGAATTATGGCGAAAGTATGCTGACTCGCCGGAGCAAATAGTTGGTACGGCCAAGCTTCCGTTACATCAGTTTTACATTGCTTTTCGCGACAATGTTATCACAAGCCATGTGTGCCAAGCGAAAGTAAGTACCTTTTTTTGCAGTCATTGCTTAGATAACTCCTCAAAGCCTATTTCACTTTCAGTTGCCCGTAATATCAGTCGATGGATGGGTACAAATTACGATTTCGTCTTCAACAGAGCCTTGCGGACAAATGCAAGCCTTACTTGCAATTGGAACAGACGAGCAATTGGAGCATCTTAAAGCAAGCCGTGGACTCGGTTTAGATCGTCGCGTATGTGATAATAGCTTAGCGGATGCGTCACAAAGTAGAGTGCCCATACCACAAACAGCTCCTCCCATACAAGAACCCGAAGAACGTTCAGTCACTAGTCGCGATGCTGAAAGTCAGACAAGTTTTGGAACTATAAATCCTGATGATGTCGATTCGGCAGCGCGTCGTGAACGTTTAACCGACTTATTGGGCAACTTCATCGATACATTAGCACAAAATCTGCCCGCGAATTCGAGCCCCGATGCACCAATGGCCGTTGAAACGCCCGTTTCGTCTGCAACCAACAGTAAAAAGAAAACCAATTTACCGCCGCTAGCAACTCAAGTACGAAGGACTTCAGAGCTACTGGATGTTCTTCAAAAGGCCCTCGTCACTCCACCGACAAATGCTGATGGAACGTCAAATGCAACCTTGCCGCCCGGCTTACTTCGGCCGCCCACTTCAATTCATCAATTGTTCAAGCCAGAATGCATAAAAATTGTTCTGGAAATTGAGAATGCGTTGCATTTGCCCCGAACTCCGGCTAAAATTGGAAACAAGAAAATGCTGAAACGAAACACCAATACGGGAAAATGTAAGCAGACTCGTTTGCCCGTTGACGAGGAGCCTAGCGCGTATGTAACATTCCAAGCGGAAGATGGAATCGGACAATCGATCAAATCGCACGAAGGCATGGTCTACTCAACGCACGTGATAGAGAAGAGCTGTAATCCAACGTGGAATCGACGGTTCGAATTGCTGGTGGCTGCTGACTTGTTAAAGAATGTAAATGTTTTGACGCCGGTACAGTCAATTTGATAATAATCATTCATTCTATTCTAGGACGAGAAACGATTTATACTGAAAGTCTGGCGCAAGAGGGTAACGGACTTGGCACAATGCCGGATGATGCCCACCCCATTAGAAGACGCAATCATTGGATTTGTGGCAGTCGATCTGAATGTACTTCTGGCTGGTATGCCTACCATAGCGGGTTGGTTCAATATCGTGGATTTCAACGGACGTGTGAACGGACAAATCAAAGTGAACATTCGACCACTCGAAGATCTGGCTCCATTGAAAAATTCGCCACCAGTAACCAAAAAACAGGCGGCCCCGGAACCGATGAACGTGCCCGACGAATTGATCACTCCTGCCCAACCAAATCTCGGCGTCGATCTGAACAACACAATATTAAGTCGTGCGATTAAACGAAAGTTTACAGAACTTGAAGAAATTACTCAACGACTGCGCGCCCGCCTGCTCGACATTACCGGTTCGCCGGACGCTACGATTTCGATTAATACGGACGAAATGCCGGATGCAGACCCTGTCGATGCACAGTTAGACGAATTCGAACATGATTTGAACACGACATGCGACGAGGATAGTAATTTCGACGTTTTGGAGAATTTTGGATGGTTGGGAGTGTCCGGTAATGCAAGCGAACAACATGCCAGTGATTGCGGAAGTAGTAGTAGTGCGACTACGAATGAATCGCAAGAACGCATACGATTGATATCCGAATGTTTGAGAAATACCGCTCTGAATAATGACGGTGCGAGTAGTTCATGTTTGCAGCGGAAAGAACGCAATTCGCCCGAGGGCGAGACAGCAGCCAGCGATTCGGATAGAAAGCAAAATGACTGATACAATTTGGGTCTAAGATTGTTTTATTTTTTAATATCGTTTGATAATTTATCATTTGTAATTGACGACAGCCTCTAGATTATATTTTTAAGAATAATGTTTTGAGCGAAAAAAAATTAGAGTAAATAACATGCACAATTAGCAAGCCTAGTGATTTATTTTGAGAGATTATCCTTATCCCGAAAATTTCCGATGGTCTTTACCTCCCTCAAATGGAAAGCGCCTCAAATGACATGCACTTGACAGCGTATTTTGGGTATTTCCATAGAGCATTCCAAATCAGGTAAAATGCTTAGTCAAATATGATGGCACTTGTTCAACGAAAAAAAAAGTTATGAACGAAAAATTCTTAAAAGGAGTGAGCAGTAGTATCAAAGAGTATACGAGTAGATCGTAACGACTCAAATTTATAGCCGAGCTTCTTTGTACAACCGAACAGAGCAGATCCAGAAGTTTCATGAAACGGTCCGGAGTAGTAGTAGTACTTGAGTTCTCCACCGAAGTCAAGTGTTTAGTTTTCACGCTGGACTGGAGGGTCAATTGGAGGAAACAAGTTGAGAATGTTAGTAGCAAGGCCACTCGGATCAGCAATGTCATTTGGAATTTCTCAGATTGGAATAGGATTGCTTAAAGCGGAAATTCACTTTGGGATTTGTTATGGAATCTCAAAGACGATTTGCGCTTTCAGCCTGTCATACAGTTCGTCGTGAAATGAAAACTGTCGGTGAAAAATATCGCGTGCATTTTGTACGAGATTTCACGGCACTTCTCATTCCACGACGAACTGTATACCAGGCTTTAGGTTATACGATCCCACGGAAATCTACTTTGGGAAATCTCAGACAAAATGTCTGCTTTAAGGCGCTTTCCTCACTTGTCGGTATGGCAGCGGTGCGGGATCGGCACGCCCGTTAAACGCGGTACCGAAAGCTTACCGATTGCCTTTATTTCAATGAGTGCTTCCTGATTGGCCCGGTATTCGCGGGTGCGGGGAGGGGTCGTTTCGTTTTATCGCGTCGCGGGAGGAACATCTAGTGGCCGCTCGGCATTTACAGAGATAACGTCGCGCAAAAAATTTGAAAATTAGCGATACTGAACAGTGAATGCCGAAAATATACCGTCTGGTTCGTAAATGAAAGCAGTGCAGAATCGTTTCGGTGCACAGAGCGTATTGTCCCGCGACGCTGCCGTACCGACCAGTGAGGAAAGGGCTTAAGCAGTGCTAATATTCGAGGCTATTTTTCGTATATGAAAAAAATTGTTTTGTGCATGGAGTACTTCATTCTTGTGACACAGACTGTGATACGCTATATCGGGGACTTGAACCATCTAAAGCTGATACACGAATCTTCTCGGAAAAGCTTACGGCATGCCTTCGGACACAGAAGAGAAAAATAGAAGGAAATGAAAAAGAGCGAGAGAAAGTAAGTAATTCGGTGTGGAAGTGGGAAGGGGGATGGGTGTTTCACATCTCATATGTCGGCTATATGGACCGGGCGGGTTTTCCGCGGTAGAGAAATAAAATGGAATATTATTGTTCACAAAGGAGAGTATGAGGGGAAATGCAATTTTGACATCTTATGTGCTTCCATATGGACTGACCGGATGTTACGGGGAACAGGGCGTGTGTCTCTCTGTTCAATTTTTACTAGTTCGTATGTAGTGGAATCACGGTCAGAATTTAGTGTACAGTATATGGTGGTTTCATCTCCTTCTATTAATCTCTGTATTGTATGGTGTTGATCTGCTCTGCTCTAGACGGCTGTTAAGCAAAAGCACCTAATGTGTGTAGTAGGCATTAAGCTCGACACACATCATCATCATCATCGTGGCGCGACAGCCCGACGTCGGGCCTTGCTCGACACACATGGCGAACTAAATGGTTCGCGGCCACCATCAAGCCACGACATAAATCAATAGAACAACGAAATTAGCCGCACTTTATATTGATTTTGACCTGATTCGATGGTGGTCGCGAGCCATTTGGCAAGCCATGTGTGCCCATGTGTGTCGAGCTTAATGGCTCGTAGCCTTAAAACCCGTTGACATGATCAAACTACGGTTAAACAAACCAGCATTTGATGAAAGTCAAGCACCGTCCAACTACGGTTTGACAGAAGCACAAGACATCAAACCAGTTTGACAAGGGGTTGACACGTTCAAGTAGGTGGTTTGTCAAACCGTAGTTTGATCGTGTCAACGCGCTTTTAGGGGGATTCATGCTCACGCCGTAAATTGTTGCGTTTGTCACCAGCGTCGGGGCCAATTCCTGGGCTAGTATGGGTACGAGCCTAAGGACTAAGTATTGGTCGGAAGGGCTCTCTGTCGAGTCCATTTTAGTTGTATCATAACGGACCCAGTGGCGGTCTATGTGTGCTCCGTTGGAGGAGCAGCCCCTATAACCTAACCTAACCTAACCATGGGTACGAGCCATAAGAAATTCCTATAACGAATGTTGTTGCTAGATTAGTTTCTTTGTTTTCTGCAGTTCTTAAAAAAAATTACCATAACGGTTTTTCTTTTTCAAAAATTACAGCGCCCTCTACCCGTTACATTTTGAATCGTCATGGGACATCATACGTCAAGGCACGAACTATACTTGATGTTTGTCATAAACACAACCATGCTCGCAGCCAACTTCACTCCCTTTGCTCCCTCTTTTAACCTTCCATCAAAATGGTAAGTTGTCTTTCGTCGGTAGCGCTCTCGAAATCTTGAAATAATTCGTGCATCGGTTGGTTTACTTGTTACAATGTCGGTTTTTATTTCACTAAATCATCGCAACTATCAAATCAGTTATCTATTTTTACGATTCGTATTTAATTTTACGTGAAAATCGATGTAAACATTTTGCCGAGCGAACTGTCAAACGAATATTACATTCGTGCAACATACTGGACGATTTAACTAAAGTGGATTCTTTTCCTACGTGTTTCAGTCGAATCAGAAAAGGAAGAAGACCAGGAAGTTGCGAGGTCATGTCAGCCATGGACATGGTCGTATCGGTAAGTCGTTGATATTCCGCTGAATACTCTTCGGTGCCATCATGTGTTGGCGGCATGTAAACTAACCTGCGGTTATCCCATTTATTTTTACAGGCAAGCACCGTAAGCATCCTGGCGGTCGTGGTAATGCTGGTGGTATGCATCACCACAGAATCAATTTCGACAAATACCATCCGGGCTACTTCGGCAAGGTCGGTATGAGAAATTTCCACTTGAGACGTCAACACAAGTTTTGCCCAACCCTGAATTTGGACAAGTTGTGGTCACTGGTTGGCGACAAGATCCGCGATGAGTGCGAGAAGGACAAGACCGGAAAGGCTCCAGTCGTCGATTTAGTGAAATTCGTAAGTATCCCGTAGATTTCTGTAAACGCGTTTGGTGTGAATATTTTCAATGATGATACCCGTTAAGGCGATGGGCGGACTGAAGCGATCGTACAATTGCATTTTCCCTGTTGTGAAAGCCTTTCTGATTGAAAATACGCACCTCAACAGCATCTGCTTGTTGCCGAGTGAGCGATTTTTTTGATGGACATATTTTCTTTCACTTGCAGGGTTACTACAAACTTCTCGGACGCGGTCATCTGCCTAAAATTCCAATTATCGTGAAAGCCAAGTTCTTCTCAAAGAAGGCCGAAAACAAAATCAAGGCATCCGGTGGCGCTTGCTTGTTGAGGGCTTAAGATAATTCTAGGTGAGTTAAAGCAGTTCGTAAGTAGTCAGTTTATTTATGTTCCGAGATGATTGACGAAACACGCGTCAGACTAAACGCTGAATGAATCGTTTCACTACCATAACTGAACTGAGAACTCTACACGCTAGTAGCATTAGAAAATTTATATTAGAAACGCGGAAGACTAATAAGTTCCTCTCTATTTGTTTCAGGTGAAAATCATTAGGCAATGGAACGTCCATTGGTGGGATTTGTACATGCTCCAACTGTGTACTTGTGAAAAAAAAAAAAAAATGTTTTTACAATAAAAACTTTTACGTTGAAGTACGCACTTTTCTTTTTAATTTCGGTTTAGTTGACATTTCGTTGGCATATAACTTTCTGACGATGCGTGTTGCTGGCACACGCCCTGTCTGGATACTCGCCGAAAAGTCGGGGAATGTGGCGCATTATTACGCCCCACAACACAGGAGAAGACTACACTAAAAATCCATGACCACAGTAAGATCCGAACCCCCGGAAAACTGGTACGATAGGCATTGGACTGGCGTTTCAAAGCATTGATGTACTGGCCTCCCCAATGCTGCGCACTGTAAATTTTCGGAAGGGGGAAGCAGACGGGATGCTGTCCAAAATCTAGCAGAGCTGTTATCTCAGCATCAAGACCAAGCTAGGCCTGTTTCGCTCCCGGGTACTGTCTGAGCTTTTGTATGGGAGCCGTTGCATGGAAAGTTTTCCGTAAGAGTCATCAGGAAGCTACCAGTTTTCGTCAACTCATGCCTTCGCGGAATTTTATAAATAAATAAATAACTGGCGAACAAATTTGAACCATGGCCTCGAGATGAGTTAGCATCATCTCATTTTCTAGATCGTGACGGTTTCGTACAGAGGTGTGTGATCGGCAACACGCTCAACCGAGTTATTTATCCCATAAATGGGTACTCACTTAACAGCTAAGTGGGCTCATAGTCCGACACGAAAATCCCATTTTTTTTATCGAAAACTACCGCATCCAGTAGGAATCGAACCGGGGCCCAGTAGAAGGCGAACGTGCTAACCGTTGCGCCATCCGGACTACGTCGAATTTTATGGCCCGAGATAAAATCGAATGAAGAGCTAGATCTGCGTACGGTTCAGATGCCCATCGACGAATTGATGCGGAGGCGAAAAAGGCAGTGGATACGTCACACATTGCGGAATTGATAACTGTATTGCTTTGCATGCCATGAAATTGAACCACATTTCCAGCCAAGGCCGACCAAGAGGGGGTCCTAAAATTACATGGCGTCGATATGTAGCAAAAGAGTGTAAGGTGCTGGGTAAGTCGTTTGGGGAGTTGCGCCCCACTACCCAGAACCGGTTAACGTGTTGCTGATCACACACCTCTGTACAAGACACACCGTCACGATCTATTACCATTACCAGTATGTTAACAGTGCCTACGTACGGACTATTAACAACAGTTGGTTCACAGTACGTTGACATTTAGAGTGCATTAGCAACAAGTCAACAATTCATTGACAGTGTATTGATAGTACAGAAGCAGTGAATTAATCGTACATTAATGGAAAACCCGTTACCAATGTATCTTTATTTGATTAACAGTGGATTTACAATGCATTGTGCCAAGCGGCACTTACACCACCACCAGTCGCCACCTACACATTGGTTTTGAGCAAAGCCTTAAACATTCCTCCAGTATTTCAGGCTGTGCTTGGAAGTTCTTAAACTACCATAAAGAACTACGGGGGTTCAAATATGAAAATGTTTATTTAAATGTGTTGTGCAATAATGCATGGCATAAAATTTGAGCATAATACTAATCAAATTGTTTGTCGATAGGGCAGTTAAAACGAATTGTCGGTAAAGACTTAGTGACGCACACAGCGTGAACTTCTGGATCAAATACAATGGTAACTTCGACCGGGACCCTTTATAGTGAAAACGTGTAAACTAATGTGTCAAAAACTTTGGCAAATTAATAATAAACATTTTAATGTTTAGCGTTACGGGCCCGCTCGAAGCACCGGAATTTCTTTGAGAATAGTTCCGACCAAATGAAATCTATATGCATGTATTTAGTACGCTTTCTCGGATCATACTAAAAGAGTGATCAAGAATTTGAATTAAGGAAAAGACACCCCGAATATTCTACTCCATACACATACATACGTATATTATACTTAGTTTCTTTTTTCGGTATACACATTCGTTAGTCGTTAATCTTTGCAGCTTAGATTCGCGAGATATGGGCGGTGTTTTTGCATGCTCACACCCATTACCACGTGTCTTTAGGTAGACAATCACTAACAATAGAATGAGTGAAGATGACTCCATTTGCTTGGTTGTTGCTGTAGTCCGGATTGAATTGATTTCACTTAAGTGTTCTGGAGAATTATTGGTTTTCTGGTATGAGTAGGTCTATCGCTCAAACTTTCCCGGGTGGGTTGACAATGATTGCACCGCGTTCCGGAGACGCTCAAGTTATACTATCTTACTCTAAATTAAACGAATATTTCATATTAAATCACGAGCAATTTATTAAATAAACCGAAAAACACGTCTTTCTTCCTTGGACCACGTCCATATATATCCGCCATCTTAGACCTGCCATAGACGGTGCGATCCATCGTCAGATCGACAAAATATCTGACGATCGAAATTATATGGAAATGTAAAAAAAATCGTCAACGATAGTCACATACACTGTGCGATCGATCTAACGATCGCAATATCGTCAGATCGATCTGACGACGGATTGCATCATATATGGGGGCTGTTACGACTTACGAGACCATTTACCTTTCCATATTTCAGAAATAAGTCCAATTTATTAAAATGAGTTATAGTGAAATAGAGATTTTGGAATGTTAGAAATTTGATGTAGACATTTTATTTTATTGTTTTTCTTTTAATATTGCATTATCAAATAAATTAAAGTTAAAAATCACAATGAGCGAGCAATGGTATAAGATACCACCAAATTGCCTTTTATATCAGCCGCGTTCGGTGCACTGGTTTTCGGTCTCAGACCGAAAAGAACGCCACGGATCTCCGACGAGCTAACTTAAACAACCACCATACAGATACTTCGTCGTCGTGGCGGCGAATTGCGGAGACTCAGTATACATTTAGATAGGGGCAAAACAAGTAGACCTTCAACCAATTGACTTTAAACTTGATCCGATGAGATCTCATGAGAGACCTGCAGTAAAACCGGCCTGTCGTTTTGTGTGAAAATGGTCTGAGATCTAGTGAATCGAAAGCGGTTATTATAGATTTAAGAATTCCCTTCGAAATTCAAACAAGAGTCCAATAGGCTAATTCACACTTTCCATGTTTAATCTTCATCTTAATACAAATCATTTCTTATGACTGTTGAAATGGGCGGCCAAATCATCGCGATCGACTTGTGCCGCGCATATATAGCACGAGAAAGTACTGCCCACCAATATCGACAATGCTTTGTATTTCTCTTCCAAGAATTTCTGTAGAAGATGTTCGGGCATATCATGACTTAGTCGTATATGATCCACTAAAAGTTTTTTGTAGGCGTATTTGATATCGCATTTCGGACATTCATACGGTTTCTCCTTGGTGTGTACAAGTTGATGTTGTCGCAACTCACTTTTGGCGGCAAAGCGAAGATCGCATAGACCACAGGTGATATTCTTTTTCGTTTTGATTATCACCTTATGTTTCCGCAATCTATGGGCATTCAGATGAGAATTGTTGCGAAAGGATTTTTTACACGGTTCACAATAGTATCGCAGACTGTGCCCTTTCAAGTGGCCAACAAGTTTCCGTTCGGTGGCAAACGATTTAGGACATTTGGGACATTGTAAAAAGAAACCTTTGAGATCATTTGAATTGTTCAATGCAACTGACTTTATGTTCGCCCTATAAATTCTCGGTTTTTCGTAAGGATGTGTGTTGAGAAAATGCAAAGCTATACTGGTTTCATCTTGAAATGCCTTCGAACATATTGCGCATTCAAATAGTGGCAGACATGATTCCGTATGTGCAGCATATGAACTAGACGTTTCAAATACTTGCCCGCAATTCGAACATTTGCTTACAATCGAGTCGCTATGCTTACTTTCGTAGGATTTGATTTCCGGTTGCGTTTCGTTCAAGAATGAGAGTTGTGGTTTGTGAATTGTTTCCTCGCCTATTTCCACTTCTTCAGTTTTTATTTTATTAATGGTGATTTTCATGGGGTATGATTGTAACTTATTAGCACAATCTATTTCACGGATATCGGGTTTGATGTCCTCTTGGTAAACATCGGGATTTTGGATTTGCAATTTTGTTCGGCGACCAACAACATCAGTTGTAACTTTTTGTGAGGATGAACGAGGAATTGTGAAGTACTCATCAATTTCGTCAGACATGACGTAAACATTATTTTCGGAAGCGGTGTCCGTGATTTCTTCATAGCTCCGAGGAGACTCAACACAACTCGATGGTTCGTAGAAATTACTGGCCGTTGGTGTCACTTGATCGTTTGTGGTTAAATCAATGATATTTTCTATCTCTAATTTTCGATCGACTTGTTGTTGGGTAAGCATTTGGTTGGCACGTTCACATTTTAATATGAAAGTGTATATTTGCATCGTGTCGTCCAGGCATTTACAGCAGATATAAGTAGGCATCCCATCCGAATCTGTTATCTGAAAAATTAATAAAAGTTTAAAAAATTTTACAATTTTATTTAAATATTTAAGTTAGGGGATAACACTTCGACAATAATAAAAAAAAGCAGAGACTTTGGTGTTACTTGGAACATGTTGCGCCTGTGTTTTCAGACTTCCATCTGTTCCCAAACTTGAAGAAATTTGTTTCTGGGAAGCGCTTCGAATCCAATGAATAAGTTGAGAGCGCCGTAGATAAATATTTTCACATCCTTCCAGACTCTCACTTCCGGGAAGGAATATTGATGTTGCAGAAACGCTGGACCGAGTGTGTTGAAGTCAAGGGAAATTATCTAGAAAATTAATATCATTTTTTAACTGAAAATCGCAGCCTTTCATTGTCAGGCCGAGAACTTTTCACCTTACCCTCGTAACTGGTTTAGGCACGTGCCCATATTCTGTAAAGTAAATCATTGAAATTAGGAGACGAGCTTACTATCACTGAATATAACGAATTTATCAGACGGTCCAAAATCTGTGGGAAATAGAGCACTACAAAGACCAGAAGTCTTCACAATGATACTAGGAAAAGTATACCCAAAGGTTCCTTTCTCAAACACTTCCTAGGTCCGACCTATACATCTGCAAAAATGACGACCTAACAACTTACGGTTGCGGAAATTATGGGATTGGGAGCTGTTTTTGAGCCTGGACTGTTTTTTATTTGTAAGCTGCTGGCGTTGGCAGAAGCTAGCCAATAGATATTTCAATTAAGAGCCATTACGAGTACTATCGGTTTTTAATTGTTCGACTATATAGTTATTTGCCAAAAGGCTATGGGGTCCAATGGAGATGCGCATACTAGCGATTCAACGATCCCATAGCATTTGGGAAACAAAACGACCAAACTATCGAACGACTAAAAAATCGATAGTATTCGCCCGCTCTAGTTGGTAGCTAGGATAGTAGTAGTATAGTAATATTTCCTTCGCCTTAAATAATATACACGGTAAATCCGAATATTAACTTAGCTAAGTTGGATACCAGAACATACAGAACTACAAACTTACATTTAGTCTGGGAATCATGTCAAACAGATCCATTGGTGTGATTGGTTGCGAGTCGGTTACAATTGTCTGATAAATGGAGGACATGCAATCGTCAAATTGCAAGCATATCCTACAGGCGTTGATGATATCCATTTTTATATCATTTCACTGTTCGCTGTTCAGGACAAAAAACAACCATCGAAAAACAGCAAAACACAACAGACTGATAAAAGTCAAGACTGTTGTTTACAAGTCACGATTCGTACAAAGTACAATCCATGTTCGTTGGTACAATTTGGTATAAAACCTAAATGTAGGTGTACACTATACCAAGCAATCTCTGGTAAATGCAACTGGTGTCTTGATACTCTCGATGGCCAATTAGTGGCGCTAAAAACGAATAAAAGAAATTCGACAACTATTTCATTGGGTGGGTTCAGAAGTTATCCAAAATCACGAGCAGTCTCGAGCATTTTCGCAACCGATGCGTTGTGCAGTCCGTACCCGCTAAATGCCATTCTAGTTGTCACACACTTTACATTAAAAATCAAGGAAAAAGCGAAGAAGAGCGTGAGCGGTGAGCGAAAATACAGAAATATTTCCTGCTCGGTGATCATTTGATCATGGTCACCTGAGCAGAAGTTGCTCGATAAATTCTGAACCCATCCATTGCAGTGACACAGACTGTTCGAGGGAACATTGGATGCGTTGGCTGCATTCATGTGAAAAATTTTCGCTACGGAACGCTACATCCCCTCCACTACACATTTGAGGAGACGCTACCTGTCAACATTTCTTTCGTGATTGAACCGCTACATATGAAATGTCTGACAAACAGGTGACACCGCAAATATTTGACAATTGCCAATTTTCCATCGTAAAACATTTCTTTGGCACATCACGAAACAAGGAAATATCAAATCAAAGACGAGAAGGCAGTGAATTTATATAGACGGGGATTCTATTTGCGCTTTTGATGTACACAAACGTCACAACGCACATACCAGCTGCGAATTGTCAAATGTAGCGCTACATGCCCAGAGAGCGTAAAAAATTTCTGCTACCAAGGGGAAGTAACCGCTCCAGAGCGGATGGAAGGAGCGGTTGCAATCACTACCGGGAGGGGCTGTAGCGCTACGGAGCGCTCCGTAGCGATCCGGATAAAACGAGCGTCGTGAATGCACTCAAAGTATCCCCTCCACTACACATTTGAGGAGCCGCTATCTGTCACAAGACTTGTTTCGCAGTTGAAAAGCTACTTATCAAATATTCGGCAAACAGCTGACACCTCAAATATTTAATATTTGAGTCACTAAAGGTCGACACACACGGCAAGCATTTTGGTCGCGAACATGCATCGAATTACGCCAAACTTAATAGAAAAAAAAATCCCCTCGTTTCCAACGTTCTATGGTATTTGATGGTTTGATGGAAGCTCAGTTGTGGTTGTGCGCGTTCATGTGTGACGGCTGCAATTATTTTTTAAAATCACACACTTTAATTACTTTTGCACGACACGAATCTAGACGAGGATTCTATTCGCTTTTAGTGCACAAACAAATGTCACATACCACCTGTGAAATGTTAAATGTAACGGGCTCCATGTCTAGAGAGAGTGAAAAATATTTGCTATGAAGGGGAAGTAGCCGCTCAAGAGCGGATTAATTTAGCGATTGCATTCACGATGCAAAGAAGTTGTGTTCCTCCGGGTGTAATGGGACCTTCGGCCTCTGGTTTCGTACCACCGACAGATCAGTATTTATCAGGTGCTGCCTTCGATCTGCCGGTGGAACCAGCACTACCAGGATATGGTTCATTACAGATGATTCATTACAACAGTTCGCATGTCTAGTCATTATCAGTTATCAGCGCAAAACTGACTACTGATAAAAAAATCGTATGAATACGATAGCGCGGGTGTCATTTGTGAACTGTCGACATAAGCTAGTTCCGCAGTCGGCGAAGACATTTTTGTGATGAAGAAAATGACATTTCACAGCATGTTGCGTCCATCAGAAACTCAGCGGAGAGGACTCATAAATTCCCAACAGTACACCAGCCGTTGTGTGTCATGAACGCAAACATTAGGGGGATTCACGCTCAGTGTCGTCGTAAACTTCTGTCATCCCCATAGTAAAATGACAGAAGTTTACAACTTTACGACAAATACGACGTTTACGACGTGAGCATGAGTCTCCCTATTATTATTTGAAGTCTCAATAAAGTAACTTGTAAACTTGTTGACGGTTACTTTATTTTTATTTTTTATATGAATACAATCGTTTTGAGAGGCGTCTCTTCTATTCTTAAGACCCGCCATAGACGCAGCGATCGATCGGCCGATCCGTCGCCCGATATCGATATCGGCCGTTGGATCGACCTGCGTGTGTCATTGGCGATTTTTTTCCAGTTCCATATAACTTTGATCAGCTTATATTTTGTGGCGATCCATCGGTTGATCGATCGGGAGATGGATCGCTCCGCCTATGTGGGGTATTAGCCTACAGAGCTAATTTATAAACTCAATGGCCACGTTTAGACCGTGGAACTAAAAGTCGATTTAACTAAATCATTTTAGTGTTAGCACTTGTTGGTGGAGTGTTTATACCGACCATACGGAGAGGTACTTCTTCTTCTCCTTTCTCCGTTGACAGCACAGATAAATTTGATGGATATAAATTTTACGACAGAAAAAGGCTTTTTCTTGCCCGTGATCACGCACTGCTTTCCTGAAATTGCAAACAAAACAAATGCCGAACAAAAAAACGACAATAACGTCAACATTAGCGATGACAGCGACATAGTCCCAATTTTTTAGTGCAGTTCCGCATCGCAAGTAGAGATAAGCCAAGTCCAAAACGAACTAAATCGATACGTTTATATCGTCGAGAGTTAGATCGATTTAGTTAGATCTCGAAGATAGTCCCTCGGTCTAAACGTAGTGAGTGCCGATGAAATATTTGGGCTTAACCAAATACCGTTACAAAAAATTGTCACTGCACTGTAAGTAGTTCTACAATTGTACGAATGTTCTTTGAACTGCTCAAAGCGCCTCGCAACGGCCGGCCAAGGTACCAAGACACCAGTTAAATTTCCGTGTAAAAGTGGTAGGGAAGTAGGGATGCTGTGGCTGTGCCGTCTGTCAAACGAACGTCACGGATTTATGTGTGACATTTCATAAACAATTTAGCGCTTACGACTTTTATCAGTTCTGTTGTGGTATTCTTGCTGTTTTGTACGAGATCCCAAATCTAAAATGCTATAAAGATGGATGTAATCGACGCCTGCAGAACGTGTTTACAATATGACGATTACATGTCCTCCATTTATAAGCCGATTCCGCTTGAATCCGGCTCGCAACCGATTACGCCAATTGAACTGTTTCGCATGATTCCCAGGCTGAATGTAAGTGTGTTAACTCTGTTTTGTAATCGTATGTAGCTTGGCTAAATTGTTATTTGTATTTGATGTGTACAGAATAGGGTGGAGAAAATTTTCTACCGAACACTAATCAAGTTGAGTGGCAATGGACAGATTTGTGTGAAAGGCATGGACCGAAACACTAATCACAAAGTAATTGGTGTGACAGCCCAAATTGGTGGGGGCAGAAGATTCATATCGGTCCGAGCATAATTGTATTTCATCTTGCGATTATTTCAAGATATCAGCCTAAGAGAGATACATTATCGAGTTGACCATGCAGGTCATGGCACAAAGAAATTGAAAAATTCTCTCAGTCCATCACAACCTTTGATGTGGTCAGGACGGATTCTAGGGCTTATATGGTGGGTTAGGTGGCGATGAAACTTCGAACTCCTCCAAAGCTTCGATATTCTGCTTCTATGGTCTGAATCGATAAGCAATAGTATTGTACAAGGCAAAGTGCCCTTGCATATTTATTGATACGTTAGGAGAAGGCATGGACGCGTCAACATCTAGCAACATTTATTTTTATTATTTATTAATTTCGGATGGTGCAGTTGCTAGCATACATCTCCTATCTCAACAAAGTCTAGCAGAGTATCCTAGTCCTAGACCTTGCTTTGATGGTAGCTGTGAAACTAAAGATATGCTTCATGGTTTCGTTGTTCTTCATACAAAGTTCTCGATTTTGTTATTTTGAGCAAATCCATTATATTTAGATGATAGCACACGTCACTTTGGGGGGGAAAATACCTTTTCCATAGTCCTCCTCGTGGGCGCCCCTGGAACGGCTAACCAAGCCAGCCAAGTTTTGCACTGCAAAACATTTGGTATAGGCACATCATTCTGAATGGCCAATAATGCCAGTGCATCTCAGGAAATAGGCGAACGGTGAAGTTGCAACATAGTTGTGAGAACACCAAACATGTCACACCCAGCTGAAAGATTATCAAAGAACACTCAATTAAAAACACCATTGGCGAGCTGCCTCTGCGCTATATATAAAAAAAAATAGCTCCCGGCGACTCTTAGGACACCTAAGGAAGCAACCCTTCACCTAAGATTGGGTTATGTGGGCTTGTAACCTGCGTACATGAAATAAATTTACATTCGAAACATTAAACGAGCCTCGGATACCACGGACTGATTCACCGGCAACGACTTTTGGCTACAAACAACGGACCACGATTGGTTTTTGAAACGTTCGAATGATGTGGGGCGAGTGCAGTAGTGCGAGGCTCACTGAAGTCCAACGGGAAATGACCGCATATAACATCTCTATATTAGGACTAAGCGAAACAAGATGGGTCGGATCGGGATCGACTTTATTGCCAAGCTCCCAAACAGTGCTGTTCTACTCTGGAAGTGAGGACGATACCTCACCTCGAATGGCAGGCGTCGGAATCCTGTTGACTGATTGATTGACTGGAAGCCCATCTCCGGCTGTAACATTACAGCCAGATTTAAATCCAGGGTAAGAAACATTACAATAATTCAGTGCTACGCGCCGATTGAATCAGCGGATCAATCGGCTAAGGACGCCTTCTATCACCGAATCGGCGACACTTCAACAAGGCTCCCAAAGGTGACAAAAATTATTATGGGGGATTTCAATGCCAAAGTCGAGTCTGACAACCTTGGCTTGGAACACCTAATGGGGAATCATGGTCTAGGCAACAGGAACGAAAGTGGCGAGATATTCGTGGAGTCTTGCAACTCTCGTCAGCTCGTCGTCGGCGGTACTTTGTTCAGGCACAAACGATGCCATTGTTGTTACCTGGGTTTCTCCGGATGGCAGAACAGAGTACCAGAGAGATAACGTGCTTATTCTACCGCCTTGCACGAAAGAGCTAATGCACTACCACCTTGTGAGACTCCTACCATTGATGATAGATGGAACGTCGCTAAGGACTCATTTATTTCGTGCGGTGAAACTTTTGCGGACAGATTGGAGCGCGGTAGAAGGCCCTTTCATTAGTGACTCTACATGGTCTCTAATTTTGGCACGCAAGAGAATTAAAGAGCAAATTAACTCATCTACTGACGACGCAGTCAAAGATCTACTTAGAGCTGGATACCACTCCTTTCGGAAAGGCGTGCAAAGAAGCGTAAGATGAGACAAACGCAACAACATCAATGGATTAGCGGTGAAGTCAGAGGAAGTTACTTACAGTGGTGACAGTGGAACCCTTTACAAACTTATCAAGCCATTAACTGGCAAATCTTTTGCAACTGAACATCCCGTGAAAGATAAAGACGGGTCCCTACTGGTCACTGATGAAGACCAACTGCGACGGTGGAGAGAGCAGGCCCTCGATTGGAACCCACAGGGAACCGATGCAAGTCGCCGTATTGGACGACCTAGAAACACCTGGAGAAGATCAGTTGAGGTCGAGGGTAAGTCAATAGGCAAATCGTGGAGTCAGTTGAAGGCGATGGTGGCGAACAGGACGAGGTGGAAAGTCGGCGTGGTGGTGGCCCTATACCCCACAAGGGGTTAACAGGATCCGGAGAGAGAGAGAGAGTAACTAGCGATTAAATAAACGTGAAAAGCTCTAGCTTTGGTAGATGGTAGTAGAAGTAGGTCAGTTTATACTCTTCTGGAAAATTAAAATCGATCAGTTGGAAACTAATGGTACTTTTCTTACAAAAAGCCCCGTGCTACCCTGCACGTTTTTTGTCTATAATTGACAGCCATTGTCGCTCTTCCCGTGTGAATGCCGGCACTCCTCGCTTTGCATTTTAATCAAGAGACGCGACGCGACAGCTCGAAATGCACGAGCTGTACCGGCTCTCACTCGTGCGACGTAAAGGCACGTGCTCCCCGTGTGAATGCTCCAGTGTACTCTTTGCATTTCAGTCTTGCGCGCCTCGCTCCCACTCGCGAGCGAGAGCCGTGCGGCTCTTCGTGTGAAAGGGCACTAAGGAAAAGTGTTTTTATTTGAAATGGAACATATCACAGTCGGTGCAAACAAGCTGAATTCAACACGTAATATAACTATTCTTTTTTTCAAATTCCTTTTCAGATTATAGAATCGGATAGACTGCCTTCGAATATATGCAGCAAGTGTTTGGACGATACTCTCTACATATACACTTTCATCTTAAAATGCGAACGTGCCAACAGAATGCTCAACCAAGAAGCGATCGATATAAAGTTAGAGCCAGTAAAAACGAATGGAGTGTCTTCGAACCATAAAGGCACAACTGCTCTCTCCGATTTTTATTCACCGCGACCATCAAAAAGTGTTGAGTGTATTCCGTGCTTCGATCTAACATCGGATTCCGCTTCAGAGTGTGATTTTGAAGTCACGCCCGATATTCAAGAAATTGACGAGCCCTTTCAAACGGGCCCTTCATCACCAAGGAAAATTAGAACTATTATTATCGGCGACCAACCCGAAATAAAAATAGAGAATATCGATGATGACATGGAGGACATCAAGCCCAATGTCAATGAGATAACGTTTGCTAATCAGATACAATCGAGTTCCATGAAAAACACCTTTGAATCGCTAATGCCTGAAATCAAAAAGGAAGAATTGGAAATAGGTGAGGAAACCATCTACGCACCGAACTTTATGAACGAAAAAGACATAAAGCAAGAAGCGGATGTACACAACGAGCTACTACAACAAGCGACTGTGAGCACACAACAGCAACACAACGAGCTACAACAAGTGACTCTGAACACACAACAGCAGCATAACCAGCTACAGCAAGTGACTCTGAGCAACGTGATAACAGTGGTTATACCGCCATTCACGCATTTCGCGCACTTCATGAACCAGACGCAACCGAAAGTGAAATCGCGCAAAAGTAAAGCTTCCGATTCGATTGTAAGCAAATGTAATGATTGCGGACGTGAATTCAAAACGGCACGGGAACTTGAACAACACATGGAGCAATGCCTGCCTCTGTTTGAGTGTGGAATATGCTCGGAAGCTTTTCAAGATAACGACAGTGTTGCCGTTCATTTTGTTACCGTTCATCCGGGCGAGAAACCGATATTTAATAAAACGGATGTGAAGCCCTTGGACGGTGCAGAAAACGCAGATGGGATGATTGAAGTCATCAGCGAATGTAGCTTTCAATGTCCCGAATGTCCGAAATCGTTTGCCACCGAACGACGACTTGAGGGCCATTTAAAAGTGCATAGTCAGCGACACGTTTGTGTACCGTGTAATAAATCATTTCGTACTAAGCACCATCTTAAATGTCATCTGGTACGTAAACATCAGGACACTTGGAAGAGGATCATTTGTGGCGTGTGTGATCTTCGCTTTGCATGCAAGGCCGATTTGCTACGACATCAGCTGAAACACACCAAGGAGAAACCGTATAAATGTTCAGAATGTCCGAACACGTACGGCTATAAAAAAGTTCTAGCCGATCATATACGACAAAATCATAATCTTACCGAAAGTGAAATACAACAATACTTAAAAGAGAATTACAGCAAGGCACTTGTTAAATATCTTTCCAACGAATTCACATGCTATGTGTGTGCGGCTGTAGTTGTTCGCGATGATTTGGCCGCTCATATGAACAGTCACAAAAAAATGATTTGAATTAAGATTTAGATTAAGTTGTGATTCGAAGGTGGCGGATCACATTACTATTGAGAAATCGATTTGACGCCAAACATCTTTTTATGTTAGTTTTATTATTAAAGTTGCTATGGGGGAGTTTGTGAATGTGCAGGATAATAAAATCATATTTTCCGTTTGAAAGTCCTAAGTTTATGTTTGTTAGCTTGACATTAAATCTGATATAAATTGTACAATTATTTGGACTATTACAATGATTATTGTATGACATTGATGGACTACTGCACTCGTGGGCAATGTCCATGTTCCTATCTTGAACACATGTCTCTACTTCCGTTTGCCCTTTAATTAAGTTTTATTGTTATGATTATTTGTACACAACCGTCTCATTGCAGAAGCACTCTTATACAATAATATCAATTAATCGTATAATGTTGAAAATTGAAAATACATATATTCGGTTCGTTCATAGTTGATTCAGTTTTGTTTGTACGGGTATTTGAATTGTACACAGAATTTTACCATTATTGTTTGATATTTGTCACAATTTAAGTGACAGCATAGTTGGGAATGCACAAATTGTAAGATTTACATAAACTGATTTTGTTAAAACAGATTATTGGGATGAGCTTATAATAGGCGCTCTTTAAAATAAATGGAATCAATTGTAATTACATTTTTGACTAAAATGCCTTAAATACATAAATTGACTGTAAATAATGGAGAGAATTGGTGTTGTCTTTTATTCCCTATGTTCGGTTAGGAGGATTACAGAACATTTAGCGTACGTTTATACTATGGCCGGATGGCGCAACGGTTAGCACGTTCGCCTTCAACGCACTGGGCCCCGGTTCGATTCCGGGGATTTACTCAGCTGTTAAATGAGTACCCATTATGGGGTAAATAACTCGGTTGAGCGTGTTGCTGATCACATACCTCTGCACAAAAACCGTCACGATCTAGAAAATGAGATGATGCTAACTCATCTCGAGGCCGTGGTTCAAATTGGACTGTTGCGCCAGTTATTTATTTTTATTTATTTATACTATGGCGGTGGCGGCGACGTTTTTTTTTTCGTCGACGTTCGACGTTAAAAAACGTCGTTGGCTTGTGATTATATTACGACGTTTTTTAACGACGTACGTGGAATCATTCGGTATTTCTTGAGCCTACATCATGGATAGACGGAGAATATTGCTGCTTTGTGCATTGGAAGCAGATGTGCTTCTCATGTTCACAACTACATAATATTTCACATGTAGAAACAAATCAACAAATATATCCCCATCCTCACCCTTATCCGCATCCTCATCTTTTCATTATCAAATATCCTTATCCTCCTCCGCATTCTCGAGCTCGGACAATTTTTTATCCACACCCTCATCCGCAAAACAATATTCCTACTAAACCACCACAACAAAGAGTAATTGCATGTAATTATTAAAAAAGATTCAAGAAAAAACGCTGCCGTTACCGTCGTAATATAAACTCTGCCATATAATTGCACGTGTTTATAGTGGACGTCGACGTTCGAACGCCAGTCCGCCAACATGCGACGTTAAAAATTTTGGACGCGACGTTCGACGTTTTAACGTCGAAGGCTACCGCGCCTAATAACAACGTTCCCATTCATTTCCATGTGTTGCTAGCCATTAATTGCTTCGACGGAAAAAAAACGTCGCCGCCACCGCCATAGTATAAACGTACGCTTAGCCATGCAGAAAACCATAAAGCAGAGGCTAGATAGGGTACAAAGGATACCTTGCTGAAGCGTATGTGGTGCAGTGCGCACCACACCAACGCGAGCAATGGAGGCATTGCTGGAACTGCCGCCGTTGGACTTATAAAGAAAACAGCGGCGCTTTCGGCAATACGTATGGAAAGGGAGGACATGTAGCATCACTTTGGAACTAGCAGCGGTCATAAGAGCATCCTAGACACTATACATGATGTCAGGGAGACTCTAATGGCGGTAGATTGCATGAGTAGACGTAGGGTAGTTGAAAGACTACTCTGAAGAGTTAAACCTAGCCTATGAACTTAGTCTAGGAGAGTATGTGTCCGTATACCAGGCCGAGATGCTTGGCTTGTTGCATGCGTTAGACCACCTGCTGGAAGGTCTGGTGCGGGGAAAAAAATCCTTATTGCACTGGACAACCAATCGGTGATCAGACGCATGCAGCAGACGAACATAAACTCTAAAGTGGTACTAGAGTCTGTCCGAAAGCTCATCACGTGTGCCTTAGAAAATGAGGTTACGCGGATGTGGATAAAATGACACATGGGTACAACGGGAAATGAGGCGGCGGATGCCCTAGCAAAACAGGGATCTGCGGCGACTTTCATTGGGCCAGAACCCAGAGTTGCTCTTGCGAACGGCATGATTGGAGCGAAGGTCAGGAAGTGGATGGACTCCATGCATCAACGAAGATGGCAGGAATTAGTCACTTGCAAACAAGCTCAGAATGCAATGACCAGCCCTTTAGGCAAGGGAGCGGAAAAGGTACTCAGTTATAAACGGAGTACACTAAGCTGGTTGCAGGGCATAGTAATTTTAAGGCTTATCTGGCCAAGATGAAAATCGAGGAAGATGACGTTTGCAGACTATGTCTGGAGGAGGCTGAGACGGCAGCACACATTGTGTGCGATTGTCCAGCACTGGCTTGCAAGTGTGGAAGCCATGCGTGAACTCAGCCTTAAAGAAATGCCAGCAATAACACGGGACTCAGTGATGAAGAGAGAGGTGGACAATTATGAGTCGACATCTGGAAATCACTGATGACCGGGAGGGGGCGAAAAGGTACCCAAACATTAGTGGTCTGCTTCGGCTATCCCCCGGAATACAATTAATTAATATTAGACCATGATTATGTCCATTGCATTATTTTCCCACTGTCTGCAGCCATCATCGAATATTAAACTGTCCGGAAATAAAATTGAAACGAAGAAGTTGACTAGCAAGCCAAATCAACTCTGCAAAGAAAATCTTTCTGATTAATCACGCATAAGCGCATAACTACCTGTTTTAAGACTGAAGTGGAGTGGAATTTATATCGTAATTACTTAGTTTAGCTATCTACTACCACAAATCACGATAGACAGATGGTCCAAAGATAGCATAAGGGTCGGCTCCCATTGAACTTCATGAGGCTAGCACTGGCAATCGTGATGTCTGGAGGAAAAAAGAACAGGTACCGGCAATTTCGAGTGGGCGTGTCGTCGTTCAATGTACAAAAATCAGAAGCGTCAAATTGTTCCGCTATTGAAATGCCTCTGTCGTCGATAAGGTGTGAGTGCCAGATTTATTAGTGAGCATTAAAGTCACCAAGTAGAAAACGGTGTTGACCAGAGAGGAAAGTGCTGATATTTACATGGTAACCCGTGGGACGGATGGATGCCGGCGGAATATAGATGTTGTAAATTTCAATATCAACATTGCCCGATTTTATGGTGATGGCCTGCACTTCCATGGTGATATCATTCTTGGTAATCTATTTCTCGGTATTGCAGGGAGTAGTGAATGATGAATGGAAGCCGTCCTCCAGCGTTGGTCGTCCTGTCTTTTCTGATAATAGCGTAAACTCCATGAGCGTTGAGGGACGAATTGGGATGTAGTTTCGTCTCTTGAATGGCTGCAACTTGGATGCGATGTGTATATATGGATGAAGGCGAGTTCGACGATTTTATTTTGCAGCCCATTAGTCTAGTCAGGTAGTCCGGATGGCCCAACGGTTAGCACGTTCGCCTTCTAAGCACTGAGCCCCCGTTCGATTCCTACTGAATGCAGTAGAATTGATGAAAAACGTAATTTACGTGTCGGACTATGAGCCCACTCAGCTGTTAAATGAGTACCCCTTTATGGGGTAAATAGCTCGATTGAGCTCTGCACAAGACATACCGTCCCGATCTAAAAAATGAGATGATGCTAACTCATCTCGAGGCCATGGTTCAAATTGGACTGTTGCGCCAGTTATTTATTTATTAGTTTAGTTCGACGAGTGAGAGCATATCAAAAATGGCTATCGGTGGATTGGAACTATCCGCAGGCGTTATTGGAGTTGACTGGAAGCTCGTCTGGGGGCTCGCTGGTGTTGGATGGTGAGGCTGGTTAGACGAGCTCGCTGCTTGTAATCCTCTGTTCCTCCACCGACTGGCAGCAAAGGAAGAATTTCTGTGATGGTTTAATCCGGAGCAGTTCCTCAGGTGACACCACTCGTCGCAGCAGTTGCATCTCACTGACGTCGCATTAGGGCGCAGCTCTCTGTTGCATATCCAAAACATCCCTGGACCATCCCATCCCTGGGCGCGGAGACGAAGAGAGAATGGTCCCTCCTATTCTATCTTGTATTGGCTTTGCCGATCGCATATATTTAAATCAAGAGAGAGGCATAGTAATGTGACAGCAAAACTTATGACTACCCCTACATGGTGGAAAAAGGGCCAGTGCAGAATATTAATGTCTTATCAAAACAACATGGATTAGGGGAACATTCCTGTTTTGCGAATAGAGGAATTCTCACTATTGGATTTAGAGAGAATTTTCAAAATTCCTTGAGTGCGGCTTCAAAGTGCATTTCTGCTTTAGTGTTACCATACACTGTCGAACTCGAACACGAACCGGAAGGAATCGAAATTATCTCCTATGCCGACGACTGCTCCATTCTGGCAACAGGAAACAACATCACGAAAATGTGCGAACGAATAAATGATTACCTGGAAGAACTTAACTCCTTCTTCACGGGCAAGAATTAAATCGTATCAGCGCCTAAATCCTCGGCAACCTGATTTACCTGGACGACGAAAGTCAAGATGCAACTTGGGATCTCAATTGGCAATCAACTTATTCCGATCGTGAACCATCCTCAAAATTGGCCACGCCATCCCCCCACTGCTTCAACCGTGTGTAACAGGATGCGCGGTAGGAATAAAATCGTTAAAGCCTTGGCCGGTAGCACCCGGGGCAAGGATAAATAAAACCTACTGGTCACATACAAAGCAGTCGGAAGGTCAGTAGCCAACTATGCGGCTCCAGTGTGGAATCTCTGTGACACACAATGAAATTATATTCAGGGTTGCCAAAGCGCCGCTCTCCGTACTGTGACTGCCTGTCTCCTGTTGTCATCCCAGCACCATCTGCATCAGGAAACCAAGATGATGCCTCTAAGGGACCACAACAAGCTTCTTGCGAAACAATACCTGGTAGGTTATTATCGGAGGGAACACCCCAACACCGACCTCATGGACAAGACACCGCCACCAAGACATGTAAGGCGTGATTTGAGGAACCTCGAAAGAGACGTCCAGAGGTACAAAAGAGTTCCCATTTGACAACAACGCATACGGATCAGCAATCGCAGCAATACATCATGAGGAGGTACAAACATCAATCGCAGGACTAGTTCCAAATAGAGTTCTCTCGACACAACCACCGGCCATTTCTCCCGATGTGAGAATACTTCCAACAGCAGCGAGAACGACACTTGCCCAACTTCGGTCGGCTGGTGTTCGCTTCCTAACTCCTATCTATCTCGCATTGACCGGGATGTTACGAACACATGCAATGGTACACCTCACGATGTGGACCACATTTTTAACTGCCCAGCTGCACCGGCATACCTGACCCCCAGGTCGTTGTGCGAGAGCCCCGTAGAGGCAGCTATCTTCCTGTCGCTTAACACCGAGGAAGACGAAGAAAAATAACAATATGTAACACACTTACACAACGAGCTTCTGACCATTGCTACAACAACACGAACCTGGTCCACTTGTACCATGTTCGAGATCGAGTTCAACTATGTGTGGCGACACTAAGGTGGTAAAATCCTCGAACCAGCACACGGGGATGTGTAGTTCCTCAAGCGGAAATTACTTGAATGAGGTGAAAATTCTTTCTAAATGCGATAGAGAGAATTCTATTATTCACGAAACAAGAAATGCTCCAGCTTTTTTTCTAAAAATAAATGTATTCGAGCCACACAACAATACAATAATATTTACAATCAATTTCTACAAACTAATTAACAAATGTCATCATTTTTCCCTTCGGAGGTTTTTGTATTCATCTGAAAACCAAGACAAATAAAAATATGTAAAGCAAGCAGACATTTTGAAAAAAATACCTTTTTAATCCTATTCTCAAATTCAGACTCCATTTTCTTCTTAATGCTCTCAACTTTCGCATCAAAACCGGCTTTGATGCGATTGTATTCTTCCTTTATGTGCTTGTCTTTGTCCTCGGCATATCTCTGTAAAAGGGGATGAGTTTTGTTTGTATTTAGTCTCTATTTTAATAATACAGGGTGACTTATAGAAAACGGACGTGTTGCGAATCACTGGGATACAGCCACTAGTGCGGGTAGAGGGACATGGGAACAGGAAATTGCTTCGGGGTAGTATGCTTACAATTTCAGGTACAATAAAGTAGCGGCCGACGGTACAGTGACGGGTGTTAGCGTCACCTTTAATCCAGATGGTGAGTCTGTGACAACAACACGACGGACCTCTTGTCACCGTTTTTTCTTATAAATCGACTAAGCACTGTTCATTTCAAAAACGTCCGTCTCCTGCAAGTCGCCCTGTATATACTTTTTTCACACGTAAAACAACATACCTTATAATTAGCGGCAGTTTTCTTAGCGGTATTATACTTTTTCAGCATATCGTCCAACATGTGCTGATGCTCTTGCTTCATTTTTTCAACCTGCGACTCCAACTCCTCCACGTTGCGTTCGTATTTTTCTTGTCGCACTTCCCATTGCTCCATCACAGCCTTCATTGATTTTCGTTCGGTCTCGATTCTTGTCGATTTTTCATCGAGATCATGTTGAAGCTGAACAATTTTCTGCTGTTTGCGTTCCAATTCGTCGCGAATGTTGTCTACGAACGAGTTAATTTGCGACATTTGTTCGCGCATTTGCTCCCTTTCCTTGAGTATGCATTGTTTCAGAAGTTCCACTTCATGTTCGCGTGTCTGCAAATCAACATACATTTGACGCAAATTCTCCTGTAAATGGACATTTTCCGTTTCACGATCTTTGTACTTTGCCTGGAATGTGTTTTTGATTGACTCAATTTTCACGGTAAAAACTTTGGCCATTTCATCGCGTATGGTGGATTCGACTTTTCGACGATAGTTGGTGTAGTTTTGGTCGTAATCTAACTCGGGAGAAGTTGATACGGCGCGATCGATAAGCTGTGGCGGTGTTTTGGAAGCGCACTTTGAAACATTCTCATTTCGAATGTACTCCTCAAAGCGTAAAGCCTTTTCTTTCAGTTCGTTGATCAGATCGTCGGATTCGTGCTTGGTTTTGAGTTTTTCAAGCAAATTGTCAATTTCTGTTTGTAGTTCACAATTATGTTTGCGCGATTCCTCTAAGTCGCTTTCGGCTTTAGCTAATTTATTGCAGACTAGAGCATTTTCTTTTCTCATACAATCCAAATCGACGTGGAGATTTTTTATAATTGCATCAGCCTTCTGGTTATCGTCGCGCAACTCATTGATTTCGGTCTCAATGAGGCGGAGCTTATTGCCAAGTCTCACACTTTCCTCTTTTGTTGTGCTGATTTCAATTAGTGCCCTATTTTCGCTTTCTTTTAATGCTTTAATTTCGTTATTTTGTTGTGCCAACTGTTCTTGCAGTTTTTTAATCTCTTCGCGTTTCCCTTTTTGAGCAGCAATGCTACGATACAGTTCGTCTTTGAGACGAATAATTCGATTGTCTACCGTCTTGGGACTGTCTCCTGACAAGTTATCTTTTCCAATACTTCTGTGAAACAAATTGACGAAGGATGTGTTATTGTCGACATATTCCTCCATTAAATTCAATTCTGACGATGTAGATTCTAGGCGTGCGGTTAAATTGTTGATAGTTTTCTGCATATCCTCCGTCTGTCGTTCGTATTGATGGACGAGACCTTGCAGCCGTTTGTTCTCTTGCAAATCAACTTGATTGGCCATGAGTTCTTGACAATGCTTTTGTGAATCTTCTAGACTTCGTGCCAGTTTATTAATGGCATTGGATTTTTCAATAAGCAAAGTTTCCCGATTTCGCTGCAATTCTTTATACCTGCAATAGGAACCGAAGACGGATAATTAAACTTTGGATCGAACTAGCCATACTAAGTATAAGTTTCATTACCTTATATCCAGAGTGTTGTACTCCCGCTCCTTCACATCTAATTTATCCTGTAAACTATTGATTTGTTGCTGTAACACCGTCATCTGGGCTACATGACGACCATTCGCATCGCGGATCATATTATCAGCACAATGATCCGCTGTATGACTGGCATTGCGCTCGACGCTGCGATACTTTTGCAAGGCATCGGATAATTGTAGCTTTGTTCGTTCAAGTTCGACGACAAGCGTCATGTTTTTATCCTCGAAACTCTTGGTCGTTGCTTCCAGCTTGATCATGGATGCTTCCATTTCGGAAATTTTCGATTTGCTGTCCACTAGTAATTCGTGTGTTTGAGTTACCTTCATTTGGGCTCTTTCTTTCTCGGCTTCCGATAGAGTCAGCCGCTTCTTGAGTTCATCGTTTCGTTTTCTTTCTTCGTGGACGTATTTCGAAAGATTTTCGACTTCCCTGAAAATGATGAATTCATTTCAATGGGATGACCACTAATAGATTGGTTAGTCTTTGAGGATGCATCTGACCTAACGTTTGCATTCAATACTCAAATGGTCCAAGCTTTACTGCCCCTATTACATTTTGCCGTATGAAATCGGTTTGGCTTCCCACTTGACCAATAGCTTACCTTGTTTTCGATTCCACAATCTTCTGCAGTTTCCCCACTTCATTCTGATACTCTCTAATGTCCGCCTTATCCCTTTCCGAACTTCTTCTTCCAATCAGTTCGGCATATTGAAAATGTTGATTCGGTTGCTCGCGCTGTCCATCAACGTCCTTCTCATCCAGCGGCGGTTCACTGGGCTGATATTGACTTTGGGGATCGATACTTGCATCTATGGAGCACTCATCGTCATCCAATAAATCATCGAAAGCATTTTGCAGCTGATTCTTCAACTAAAAACCAATCAAACGGAACATGTAAACAAACACAGCGGCAAGACACTACACTCTTTCAACCTCTTCGTCACGACGACGCTGATCTTCCAGTGCTTCCTCTTCTTCGGCGCGATTAATACTCGAATCAAGCTTAATGCTGACTCCGCCTTGAAAAATACTCAAGCCCGGAGTCTCCATAATTTCGCACTATCTGGCAAAGTTTTAATAAAAGGCGCCGACTCCGCCAACCTCAAACAAAACAATATCCGAAAACGTAACCCCAAAATTCAAACTGTCAATTGTTGAGCGATCAACCGGATAAAATTTGGGCTGCCAAGTGATTGATTAAGCATGTCGGATAAAAAACGTCAGTTGGAATTATTTGTGAGGGGAGTCCCACGGAATCGGGGCATTATGTGCATTCGTTTCGTTTTGTTCTGGATCATGAATGAATGAAACGGCATGGATCTCAAAATCGGATAGTTGGTAATTCATCACAGAGTAACTATGGAGTGGCCCATAAGCAAAATTCATGGGACGAGAGAAGAGAGATATACATTTTTCATGGGTGAGGAAAAGAACGGGACTATTAAGGACAGCCACCAATAGCACGGCGGATATTTGACTGCTTTATTTATATACAGCGGGGAATCAGAAACCAAAACAGACATTTTAATGTCAGTTTTCGGACAGAAAACTCATAAAATCAAGTAATATTACGTTTACACTATCCGCAGATTACTTCATCTGCGCCGGCTGAGATAATCTGCGACTGTCAAATACATACAATTTTGAACTCACCACACCCAGATTACGCTGCAGATGAAGTAATCTGGGGATAGTGTAAACGTAATATAATAGGCACATCATATCCAATTGTTTAATTTCTTACCTATAATCGATAATCAAAAATGCGCTTAATGTAATCCACGCTTAAGATGGGCATAATCCGACCAAAGGAACGCCTGCCTCCCATACAAACGTCAAAAAATGAAATATCCCTTTAACTATGATAACTTTCGATAGGATGAAGCTGGCGAGTTGAAAATTTGGTCGGATGTTAGTAGTAAGATCTAGTTAGTTAGTATTCACTACGTTTATACCGCGGGACTATCTTCGAGGTTTAACTAAATCGATCTAACTTGCCACAATCTAAACGTATCGCTTTAGAGTTTTCGTACTAACTTTTAGCTCCACTTCCGATGCAGAACTGGCCCAACAAATTGGGACTAGGTGATGTTGCTGTCTTCGCTAATGATGTTGGTGATAATTCCATTTTATATGTTATGTAAATACCTCATCCCTTTCTGAAATTCTGCATTCGCTTCATCCTTTATATTTTCCAAATCAACATCAAATCAACATCTTTTATAGTTAGTAGCTCTCCGTATGGTCGGTATAAACACACCACGAACAAGCGCTAACACTAAAACAATTTAGTTAAATCGCCTTTTAGTTCCACGATATAAACGTCGCCATTGAAAACGGGCAAGATCCGTCTAAGGAACCCCCTACCTCCCCTACAAATGATACTTTTAATATGCGATAACTTTCCATAGAATGGAGCTACAGACTTTTTTTGGTCAAATGTTTGCAGTGTGGGTTTATTAGTTGATTTTGGGAATGGGCAAGATCCTAATCTCTTCTAAGTGGTGATAAAAAGAACTCAATCTCAAAACGGCGCCTACCTTCTCCTCAAGGTTCCTTCATCGTGTAGCTTCATCAGCTAACTTCTGTTCAAACTGATCATATAGAAACACACTTTTAATCCACGTGGCTGTTTCTAATTTGAAGTTTTAGTATTACCACTAGGTCTGAACAGGTCTAAGGTATATATGCTTCGTTCTCAATTTTATATTGGACGACCCAAAAACTGGTATTTAAATTTAATGTGTACAAATTAAAAGCATATATTTCAAAAGAAATAAAAATAAACAAACTACCTATTTGTAAATCAATTTCTTTATTCGCATATCATTTATCACAATATTTAACAATTGTGACATATATGCATGTCCCTTATTTGGATTTTTCACACTTAAAATATTCTATCAAACAAACAAGCAATATAAAGCGAACTTTCAATTCCGATATTAGATTCACACTTACCGCCAAAATCTAACCCTTGATCTGAAACTGTCAGATACATGCAAATGTGAGTTTCTGATTAAGTGATCTGGCCAACGTTACGTCACAATGGCTTCTTTCCAGCATTTCTGTATAATAAGTTCTGTAACTCTTTCTAGAAAATAAGTTTAAATAATCATTTTATTTTTTTTATGTTAAATAGATGTCAGTGCCAATTGAAGACTAGATATGGCGGTTATCGGCACATCTTTTCAAACATACGATAATAGACTCAAACTCAACAAATTTAATTGTAAAACTAGATAATTGTTAAATGTTTTTGTCTTCTTCTTTTGCTCTTAAACATACAACTAAATATAAGCATAAACTAAACATAATATGGCAAGAGATTATAATTTGCTCATTTATAGAATGTCCTTAAAATAAATATAAAATAATCAACGGAATAGTATAGCTTCGTTATTTTAGGTGATATTTGGATTGAATAGTAATTGAAATGCTATACAACTACTAAGCATCTTCGTCCTTTTTCGAAACTTCAGTCTTTGTCTCACTATCAACAATTTCGTCTGTTTTCTCGTCATTTATCTCTTTTTGTGATGGCAAATCACAGCTAGAGACGCTGCGTGTGCTAATCTCGCCAGTTTCTTTGCCCACCACTTTTAGATGAACATCATCTGCTGACTTGGACTTTTCCAAAACGTTTGCAGATATTTTGGTTTTATCCTCAGCCTTCGCCTCTTCATGAATCGTCGTATTTGGTTGAACTACGATTTCCGTTGGCTTCGCGTCCAACTGTTTACAACAATGTTTATCGACGCATCTTATATCGGCACATTGCAGATAGCAATCGTGAGCCGATTGTATTGCGTTGGTATCTTTGAATTCCGGCTGAATTGTAACGTTCGTGATTCCTTGCTCGTGGAAGAAGGATTTTATGTCATCGATGATTTTAGTGTAGATTTTTTGATCGCGAAATATAATGTGTACGGTGGACACGTACTTGTGAGAGGTCAATTGCCAGATGTGCAAATCATGAACGCTGACGATTTCATTGAATTTGTTCAGAAGCGTTGATTTGAACTGTTCGATGTCGATGGATCCGGGGATTGTTTGGAGGAGAATGAAGCAGGATTCTTTCACTGGAAGTAGAAAAAATTGCATCATATTACCATGAAGAATGGTATAATTCTTTTACATTTAAGATAGACGGCGTTTAATATGATGTTGTGTGGGAGGCCAACGCCGGCCCTATGCGAGCGATCAAAGAGGAAAGAATTGATTGCCGTTGAATGAAAATGAAAACAAATGTACAAAAGTACAATTTAAATCATGTACGTCTGTCCCTGACCCCGTGATAATACCCAAAAGCAAATGCGTCCGTCTGTCCGTCGCGTCCAGCTGTCTGCATGTAATTTGGCCTTTACGTGTCCCGCCGATTTTTTATGCTCTTCTAAATGTCGCCACACATGATCGCGCAGAACCACGACCGAATTTCCATCGAACCATCGAATATCATAGAACGATGGAAATAAGGAGATCTTTTACTATTGAGTTTTTCGTGGTTCGATGCTTGCTCACAACCAAAATGGTTGTCGTGTTTGACGACCTTAAAAAGCGTTGATGGATTCACTTTCAGTGCCGGGATTTGTACATAGGATTTGAGTAATTTAAGAGGGCAGGAGGTAATCCTGGAGTCTGCATATTGAGGAGTATTGGCGCTTTTTTTCATTTGCATGATCTACAGGAATCGGTGCTTCTTCGATATTTTCTGGTATAACTTCCATATGTACAGATTAACTCGAACTTCCGGCATATAGTGTTATAAGGTCACCACGCATGAATGCGTACAACCACGACCGCACTTCCATCGAATCATCAATTTTATAGAAAGTGCGGAAAAAAATCCTCCTCATTCCCACCGTGCTATGATATTTGATGGTTCGATACAACTTCGGTCGCGGTTCTGCGCGATCATGTATGGCAACCTTCAGATTGAATTGTTTATTTACTTATTTATTAATTTTTTTTAAAGTAATGGGGTAACATTTGTGACGCGTGACCTTCAGAAGGATAGAGTATTGGCGGGTTTGGGGTGGGCAGGGAAAAATATGTGTCGAATGCCATGTTGGAGGAGGTAAAGAAAGGAGTAGAAAGGAGGGGAGTGGAAAAAAACAAATAAAAAAAACATTGGACTGGGGTTGACAAGAGATAAGTAAAAGTCGACAAGGAACAAAGGACATAGAGGATAATAATTTAATTTGATATTTTTATATCTAAAAATACTCACTGTACGGATAGCTCAAAAACAGCAACAACAGACACGACATTATCGACATTATGGGATCAATAAATTTCGAAACTTGTTCGTTGTCCGAAAAATAAATGATGACTGCACAAATCATAACAAACAGTGTACTGCAAATATCACGGAACATTTCATAAGCTCCCTGCCGTTGTCCGGGCTGGAAACGGGGTTCACTCAAATCAATTTGTGTACTCGGTCGGTGACTGTTGTCATTCACCTTAGTTACTTCTGCCTTCCCATTCGCCTTGATATCTTTCAGATCGTTTTCGGGAGCTACATTTTCCAGGACTACGTCACCACTGGACGTAACATGAAAGAAGCTTCCTTGATGCATCGTGTATCCGCCAATTAGCAGGTAACAAAGTCCATTCAACACTAAACCCATAGCTCCCAGGATGAAGACGGGAATCGGAAGATGCATGGCGTCCTGATGATCGATATGAACCAGTGTCTGTAATGCTTCGACCAGTAGAGAAAATGATAGAGAAGCGAGGAAAATGCAAACAATCAGCATAGTCAAGATATCAACACGGGTCCATCCGAAGGTGTTGTGCAGTTTTGAGGCGTGCGAATGGGAGTCCTGATGAACGACACTCTTATTATCCACACATACTTCGACGAATCGCGCTTCCTCCTTGGGCACATCATTGATTTCCTTCTTCTCGCGGAGTTTTTGGATTTGTTGACTGTGCTGTAAGGGAGAGAAATAAAGAAGATGTTAAGATACAATCAATAGTAGAAGTGGGTATAGTGTTGCATGTGGAATGACCCTTGGACCTTTAATATTTTGTAAGTCACTAGTCTTTCACCGTTTGTGTAAATATTCTAAAAATATGTTGTCGAAGAGGCGATTGTATCAGTTAGAAACATAAAAGTATCGAATTAATGAAATCTGAGAACTTGCCAACCGAATTCGGCATTGTGTACATAAAATAATAATTAAACAACATTCATCAGTAGAAAAAATATCGATAATAATAATTATGCTTAAAATGTCCCGTGTCTCGTCGGTTTGTATACAGTATACTCAACTTTTTTTCTTAAGCCAAGTACTAAGATCAGTTTTTCGTGCGAAATCTTATACAAAAACTGTCAAAAGTTGCGATCGCACGAAAAACATATTTAATTCAAAGAAAAAATCTCCACATCATTATGAGCAATTTTCATGCGAAAACAATTACTTTTCACTTTATTTCGGTTAGAAACCGGTTTTTTGAGTAGAAGGGAAGTGTGCGTCGTGTAGAGCGCAGCGGTAATGTGCAAGTCTACACTGTAACTTTTTCGTGGAGGAGATAAGTGCAACCTCTTCGTGTACAGTGGAACCTTCTAGACAGTACAAATCCGCGGCGCTCTACACGACTTGAATTTCCCCTTATCACTCAAAAGAGAGCCATCACCACTGCAATGACCGGTTTTCACACGAAATAAAATATTATTACGCGTGGAAATTGCCCACAATGGTGTGGAAACTTTCGTCTGTGTCTGGGATTTTCGTGCGAAGAACTGAGTGCCGAGAAAGACGAAAATTTTCATGCGAACCCGATTTTTGACAGTTTTCGTATGAGATTTCGCACGAAAAACCGAGGTTAGCAAGATAGTCTTGCGAGGTTGTCCTCAAGGCTCCATAACAGGTCCCTATATCTGGAATCTGCTGACGTACGGGTGGCACAAGAAAACCTAGACTTGTACTTCATTCTAAGTCTGGGTTTCCTTATCACTGGACACGGTTCACTGAACGAATTCCTGCTGAAAAGAAGACTCTTCGCCAGTGACGCTTGTCCTTCGTGTGGGGATTCGCCAGAGGATTGGGTACATGTGCTTTATCTGTGTCCGGTGGATATGTCATTTTTTTGGGACGATAGTTCGTAGCACCGATATTTGCAATATCATCTTAATCTTTACCATGTGCCCCCACCCACAGAACGACAAAGGTTTCAGTAGGCCTTCCCTACAGACAGCAACAGATCCTTGCGTAAGGGAGCAATAAATGACGTTACCAAATCAATCCTCGCCGTGACACTTAAGAAGTCCGTGATAGAACACAGGTATATAACTAACAAGACAATATCTGTAGCAAACAATTTTAAAGATTCAACCAATTATCGTATAATCTTATAGCCCTTATATTGATAAAAACAACAACAATGAATTTAAATTTAAAAATTGCAACTTAGTATACGACTAAGTACTCATAGTATAAGTACGATTCCTTCCCCCCATCATGTTGCAGCACTACAATTGAAGTTTCCGCTTAAATAATGGAAAACAACAAGTGGTTGATGACATTCTTTCGCTAATTTGGCTCGATTGTATCTGATCGAAAATAAAGTATAAAAATCATGCATGGATAAATTAGCCTACAAAGGCAATCTAATGAACACGATTATTATTTGGGTCAATATATATATTTTAAGTTATAAGATTAAAGGTACATATTATGCTACTCTGCAAAATACGGTCTGGACATCAGAGTTAGTTATTTACTTGCTGGTCAATTTTAGAGACTAAATTATGGCCACGTTTAGACCGTGGAACTAAAAGTCGATTTAACTAAATCATTTTAGTGTTAGTACTTGTTGGTGGAGTGTTTATACCGAACATACGGAGAGGTAGTTCTTCTTCTTCATTCTCCGTTGACAGCACAGATAAATTTTACAAATATAAATTTTACGACAGAAAAAGGCTTTTTCTTGCCCGTGATCATGCACTGTTTTCCTGAAATTGCAAACAAAGCAAACGCCGCACAAAAAAAAACGACAACAAAGGAAACGTCAACCACCGAATCAACATTAGCGATGACAGCGACATAGTCCCAATTTTTTTAGTCCAGTTCCGCATCGCAAGTAGAGATAAGCCAAGTACAAAACTAACTAAATCGATACGTTTATATCGTGGAGAGTTAGATCGATTTAGTTAGATCTCGAAGATAGTCCCGCGGTCTAAACGTAGTGTATGTCACACAAATTCAACAAAAAGACTAAGCGAAGCGCCTGTGGTGATCTCTACATGTGTTTTTGTGCTTTTGCAGGGTGAAAAGTCTCGAAACCGCAAGGCGGATTGACTTCCTTCCGCCGATTATTATTATTGATATTGACCATTCTAACTAACAGAGTGCGGGTACGAGAAATATTTGTTCAGTAATAGCCGATCTTTTTTATACCCTAGACTTAATAAATACAGGGTATATTGTTTTTGTCACGACGAAAATATCTAATATCTGTCCGTCTGTCTGTCCGTTCGAGCGATAACTTTCGATAGAATGAAGCTAGAGACTTGAAATTTCGGTCAAATGTTTGTAATATAATCTGGTTGGTTGGTATTGAAAATGGGCAAGATCCGACAAAAGAAACCTCTACCTCTCCTATACAAGTGAGACTTCAAATAAGCGGTGATCGGGGAAGAATTTGAACCCCTCTCCTCTTGACTGAATATTAACGCAAAGACCTACCACAACTGTTCTTTTGATGAAAATTTAGTAAATATCAAGCCAATGAGATAGCTGATGACATTTTCCAATATATCTTCGAAGCACTCATTGAGAACGGGAAGCGGATGAAATATTCGATGACCGTCATCAACAAAGTTATCAGAAGGTTGAGTCTGAGCGTACGTTGATCGCGTTCGAGCATCGCGTTCGTGTGTGCCGTTGCCAAGATAATAGCTAAAATCATCCTGGAAAGAGAAAAGGCTCACTTAGATAGCACAATTGATGAAGAGCAGACAGACTTTCCATCCGGATTCTCATGTGTCAATCACATTAACATCTTGCAAATCATCATCGAGCAATGCGCTGAGTACGTTTCTCCACTTCACTTGCTTTTCATCGATTTCAAGGAGGCTTCCGACAGTGTGAATCGGGATTCTGTTGTATATGGGCAACCTTGCGCAAGAGAGGCATCCCTGAGAAGCTTGTGGCTATTATTAAGGCAACCTATGATGGCGCGAAATGTCGCGTTCTGCCTAAAGTTAATGTGTCGGGGGGACTTTGAGATTTGCAGTGGAGTTCGGCAGGGGTAGATTTCCTCCCCGATCCTATTTCTCATAGTGATCGGTGAAGTGTTACATGCAGCCCTATCCAGACTAGACAACGGAATTCAATGCACTTTAACATCTTATCAACAACATCTTGACTACGCTGACGACATATGCCTACTTTCCCACAAAATCATGGATCTGCCCGCAATGGCGCTAGATCTTGAGAAAGGCGGGCAAGGTTGGGCTAAGGATTAATACAAACAAGTCCAAGGTTCTTAGCCCGCGGAAAAAGAAATCTTACACCTATCATCAATATTAATGGGCAGCCTGTGGAGAAGGTGGACAACTTCCATTTTGCCGAATTGCCGAAAATGGTGGAACGGAGCAGGACATCGCTCGTCGTATCAACCAGGCTAAATACGCATACGGCATGCTGTCCAAAATCTGACGGAGCAGTCATCTCAGCATCCAGACCAAGCTGGGCCTGTTCCGCTCCCTGGTACTGTCTGTGCTTTTGTATGGGAGCAGTACATGGAAGTTTTCATCAACTCATATCTTTCATTGAATCCTAAAAATTTTCTGGCCCGAAACAAAATCGAATGAAGAGCCAAGTCGGAGTGCGGGTCAGATGCTAATCGACGAATTGATACGCAGGCGAATAGGTCAGACATTGCGAAAGGGTGATAACTGCATTGCTTTACATGTCATGAAACGGAACCCCATTTCCAACCAAGGCCGACCAAGAAGGGGTCCTAAAATCACATGGCGTCGATCTGCGGCAAAAGAGAGTGTAAGGCGCTGAGTAGGTCGTTTGGGGAGTTGTGCTCCATTGCCCAGAAAAGAGAATGATGGCGCGCAGGAGTAGTTGACGCCCTATGCCCCATTAGGGGTTAATGCAATGTAGTACAACAGGGTTAAAATTAAAACAAATGTGACATCGAATACGAGTCGGAAGTTTGCAGCGTTTCGTGCAAAAGAGCTTTTGCAGGGTTCGCCAAGCCAAAATAAGAGGGTTTCGAATCAAAACTTTGTTGGGATGGAATGTTACGAGGCATGGTTGCGAGAACTTTCAAAGTCTCCAAAAGGGCAGATCACCGATCACAAGAACCACAAATACTCGTAAGCTCGTAAATTGGCCCGAGTCCATAAACTCCTCCTAGTGTCTCCAGTATTAGTGTTTAACAGATTTCAGTCCATTTTATAGGCCAAATAAAAAAATAATGTGTTAGCCGGCATCTGCCTGGCAATCACAATTTATCATTTATGATAAACAACAACGAGACCGTGGCTAAGCACGCGGCAAGTATATGTACATGCACAACAATTGCTCAATTGATAATTCACGTTTTTAATACGGGTAAATACGAAATTTAATATGCATAAGGTAGTCAAGTTATTGGAAGTTAAAACTAGCTGGAGGTAAATCGATATACTTTGAACATGATTCTGTTTCTATCGTCCTCAGGTCTCTAATGATCATGTCAACCCCAGTGTGGATCCACAAGGTTGCTGCTAACTCACTAGATGTCTAGTCGGCCATTAACACCGACACAAACTATCATTTATAAAAGCGCGCATCAAATTTATTTGAATTAATTAATATTCAGCTAGCACTTCATCTTGTTCCCAACATGTCCTTAGATGGCTGGCCTTATAATATTCTGTAGATATATTTTTCTAATTTTTAAGAGCATAATCGATGCACCATTTTTTCCCTAATCTTCGTACATGTATTTATATGTTTATTGTAAAATATGTGGCAGATTAGTACTGGATAAAGATTTGCCAGCAAAGTTGACGTTCTGAAATTAATTGATGGGACTTATTAAATTAAGTAGTGTAATACAAACTCGTAAATACTTTACCCATCATGACGACATTTGAACAGCAATGAAATAATTCATAACGCGTTGATTTCATGAAATCAAAACAAGGTATGCGCGAAAGGTTAACTTGGTTCATTACTTAATTAAGTTTGGAAAATGAATGACTATGATAGTCACATCCGTTGATGTAATGTGTTAAATAATAATTAAATCGCATAGAAGTCATGCGTATGGAGCCATTGCGTACTCTGTCTGTGTGTAAATATTGAAAAATGCCCACTGATCCACATTACCATGACTTGGCTGTGTGACATAGAATACGTGACGTGTGGACACCGATTTGGTTGATGGACATCCATGTGAGGGAGTTATGAAGACTCATGTTGGAAGTAAGCGGTGCACTACTGGTCTCTTGAGGCCTAGACTTCGCTGATCGGATCGATTTCTTCGATGGAAGTTAGTAGTTCAATAAGCAACGATTCGTTTTTGTTTAAACAAAATAATAGTTCAGTCGAACGTTTTAGTGGATGGAATTCATACAGTAGCACTGAAATCCTTCACGGGAATTAAATATCGAAAAATAATTTATAGGCGGTATCACCCCTTATAACAAAAACCAGTTGCCTGAGTGGCACTACAGAAACTCGTTACAATGATGTTATGATTTGATACGAGTAAGAGCACGCGCAGACGGCAGACTTTTTAGTTCGCAGAAAAACTAAATAGTTTAGTCAGAAAAATAGAACACACGGTGTTTAATGAGACCGCGCACACAGCGATTACTAAATAGTTTGTTGTGTGCGCGGTCTCATAAGCCGCCATGTGTTCTATTTTTCTGACTAAACTAATTTAGTTTTTTTGCGAATTAAAAAGTCTGCCGCCCGCGCGTGCTCTTAGCCTTACAAATTATAAACTGAGGATCGGTAGAGTTAAACTATAGTAACTTGCGCCAAATTAGTTAAAGTTTCGTTTGCATATAAAAACATTGCGAATGAAGTAAGTTGCTGGCATACATATCTTGTTTAATTATTCGCCCAGTACGTTAAGCCGGGAAAAGCTATGACTTGTTCTTTCACTTTATACCACACGCGCTCAGTGGCCGTGTTCGTTCAGTCACTGATCTACGATCTAGAGAACGGCGCGAATAAAAATTGCCTCTGAGTACTAACAGAACTCCCACTGCGCTCCGAGTTTGTCAGTATAAAGATAGCGCGGATACGAGATACATGCCAGCAACTGCACGTCCGAAAAGTAGATATGCTGTCGAAACAAGGCATAGAAATGCAAAGATATATTGACGCGCCCATGCCCCTGGAGGGGTCAAGGCAATTAACAACAACAACATAATCATAAATTTTTATAAATGTATTAAAATTAAATAATTTTCATACAGAAAAACCATTTGTAATAAGGAAGAACGTCTGTCATTGCAGAAAAACTGAGTTCTTGTCTCTATCTGATAGAAATCATAACCGACACCAATATTGTTTTCCATAAAATAAATGTTGAGTAATATACATGTATGTTAGCCATAACAGATAAGAACTTATCGTTGGCGGTTTCAATTCTTACCAAATATTTTGAATACCGACCACAACAAAACGTAAAATACCCAAACAATATAAATAAAGCGTAACATTAGCACCAAATTATGTATGGGTAAAGATAGGTGGATCAATAATAATTGTTCAGGTTGTTAAGTCACATTGTGCAGTTTAAATGTTTATTTATTTATGTAATTATACATACTCGTGTAAATTTAAATGTAAATATACATTCATAGCATGGTGGGAATACTTGCAGTAAACGATATTCAGAAATTTAAGTCAACCGTTACACACTGATCAATGAAAAGTGGTTCGGTTGGCTATTTACTGGTAGCCATATACATGTAACTCACCTCGTAAAGTTCTAGCTTTAGAAAATAAAAAGATATAAGAAAGAAAAGATAAGTCAAGAAATTCAGAATCACACGTGCTTAATTATAAGTGTTTTACGTAACTAGTATATTCTTTCTATTAATGGCTTAATTTAACGTTGATTAAAAACTGTTTACATTGGTACACATAGTATACTGCGAAGATTCTTTAACATATAAATTCAATGCTTGTGGATTTTAATTAGACTATTAGTCGGTTTGCATTTAGTGCGAATAAATGCATACGAGTATAATACAATATGCAGATGGAGAGTCAATAGTTTCAATAGATCTTGTTCGTAAAATGAATTTTCTTAAATCATTTAACATAACCAGTTTCAACGTATTCCATATTATATGTAAATTAATTATGACGAATTCAAAGATTTGTCACATATTAAATTTAAGTATAATACAATATGCAGATGGAGAGTCAATAGTTTCAATAGATCTTGTTCGTAAAATGAATTTTCTTAAATCATTTAACATAACCAGTTTCAACGTATTCCATATTATATGTAAATTAATTATGACGAATTCAAAGATTTGTCACATATTAAATTTAAATTAATACGGCTAAGTTCATAAGACAAAGCATATTCCCAACATGGTGTGCTAGCAGTATTGCATCGGATTGTTGTATTATGAACAACAGTCGCATCTACTCATCCTTCAATTATGAAATTTCATAGCTCAAAATTGACTACCGACAAAAAATCATATTAATACGACAGCGCGGTTCGATTCCTACTAAATGCAGTATTCTCCGATCAAAAAGGGGATTTACGTGTCGGACTATAAGCCCCTCAGCTGCTAAATGAATACCCATTTCGGGTAAATAGCTCGGTTGAGCGTGTTGCTGATCACACACCTCTGCACAAAACACACCGTCACGATATAGTAAATAAGATGATGGTAACTCACCCAGGCGGCCAAGGCCCGACGTCGGGCTGTCGCGCCACGATGATGATGATGAACTCACCTAGAGGCCTTGGTTTAAAATTGGACTGTTGCGCCAGTTCGCGCGCACGACTGCACTTGTATTCGTATATAGTACAAGTACTCCGATTGTGTTATTAATCTCAAGGACTATATAAATAAAAGATCCTTTAATTAAATCGCCTTCTTACGATGTTCGATTTACAACAGTCAGATGCATGATTGAGCGTACGAAACTACCTATCAGCAATTTTTTTTTTAATATACCTACAATACATTTATGGAAATTCTGCAGTGCGATCAATTGCATAATTCAAATCCATTATGTATATAAAATGACAAATTTTGCAATTGAAAGAGTTACCTTCTATCATCGCAATTTGGTATTCACGGAGCGAAAGTTCATAAATGTAACCGTTTCGCTTTTCAATACGATAAGACACAACACACAAACGATTGGAAGCTTTTCCTACTTGGCTTCCTCTGTAGAAATATGACATATATCTTTAAACGGAATTACAACAGATCTATAGTCGGACTATGGTATACAGAGTGTCTGAAAATTGGCGCATAAACGCACTGCCACGTGATTTCCCATGCAATTTTTAGCAAAAAATATTCGTATTTTTCGGAATCCTTAACCTAGCTGATTACATTTTTATGAAAATGGTATATCCCAGCAAACAATTTCGTATCATTTGGAAGATAAATTGTCCAGATGATACGATGGCGATTCTTCCATGCGATAAATTTATAGATTATTTGTCACCTTTTCAATAATTAGGGGACCCTCAGGCGAAAGAATCGCGATAGGGTTTCAATTCGCCAATCTATCGCCAAGATGATATTTCGCCAATTCACAATTAATACGAAACGGCGACTGTGTCATTCTCATTGTTTGTAGTCTAGATAGCGGAACGGTTAGCACTATGCACTTGCAAACATGGGAACCTGGTTCGAATCCTACAAATATCAATTGTAAAAAGGATGAACTATAAGTTATGAGCGTCAAAAAATATGTAAGATAAAAAAAGCATGAAGAATAATCTAATATTTTTATTAGATTAGATTAGAAAGCGATAATAATTTTTGTTTTAGTTGACTCTCATCGCCTAAATTTCGTCTACGCGTCATTTTATCAATTCGTAAATTTATCCCCGCCGCGATTCGCTTTCTTGTTGCCAACTCGTTTCGCCAAAGTTTCTCCAGGAAGTTTCGCTTTCGGTAACTATTTTCTCCCAAAGGGAAGGGGGTGACTCCCGCGATAAGATGACGATATCCCCGTCTATAAAGTTATCTTCCAAGGCGAATCGCATTCTTATCGCAGAAGATAGAAATTGTTTGCTGGGATCATACATATCTAGAAAACTACGCTAGCTAGAACGGTCAAATAAAACGTCAATTGCAGCTAACATGTTGTTTAAAATACGAAATTTATTTATTTAAATTTTAGAGAATTGGTTTAATTGTTATACAATTTTTGTTTTGCTGCGAAAATAAAATCTATTTTCACCATCATTTTTTGGAATTTTTGCATTAATGTTCTGTTCAAAAATTAATTCTTTATTTTATTATGATCAAATCGTGTTACAGGCCGTCGATTGGAACCCACAGGAACCGATGCAAGTCGCCGCGTTGGACGACCTAGAAACACATGGAGAAGGTCAGTTGAGGGAGGCGAAAAGCACGAGGTGGAAAGTCGGCGTGGTTAATGCCCTATGCCCCTCAAGGGGTTAACAGAATCCAGAGAGAGAGAGAGATAAAAACGCAATAACTGGAAAACTACGCAAGCTAGAACTCTTAAATAAATCAGAGGAATAGTTTGTTGGTTATTTTCCTACATTCAAAGGGCTATGGCCCGTTTTCTCAATAGACGCGTTTTTTTCAAGATCCATATAGAGCAGAGCAGGTTAAGACCAATTACACTAACAATTTGATCTGAGTTGCTCTCGATAGAACGTTAGTCCAGAATTCCTACTCTGTTAAATAGTTCCACATTTGAAATGTAGGCGGCGCAGGACTTGGAAGTTTTTGGACAGTTTACAGTTTAGGAAGCACCTAAAGTTCATTTCCTCTCAATAAAATGTCCGTTTTGTGTAATTATTTGGAATAGTAAACATACAAAAGAATTTTGCTGCCTAAAGGAAATTTGTCCAATTGTGTATGTACTAAGGATTTAAGTTTTCTCTTGAAATTCTAGTTGACATTTTAATTCTAACTAAACCAAGACCACTCCCAGTAAAGACAAAAACTTACTTTGTTAAATTGCTCTGGATGGTTTTTTTCGTCGCTTAACCTTCTCTGCTCTGTACGAAAAAAAACGCGCCTAATGTCTGGTTAAACTGCCAGTTAACTATCCGGGACACCAAATTTAACCTTAGCGTATGCAACGCTTAAATTATGATAATGCAGTAGAAAAGCAGCTAATGCAGTAGAAAATCAGCTGATTTTCTTGGCGGAATGCTGCCGTCTGTTCTATTCTATTCTACGTTTGTACCGTCTCTCAGCATTTACTTGCAGCTGAGTTGGTTATAAATTCTCTTCCATCGAATGACTTTCCAGAACTATGTTCTTTATGAGCAGTTTAATTGTCTCATTTGAATTTGCAAACATAAACAGTTACAGCTGTCAAAATCTCAGTTTGGAATTATTGTCCGATAAATTTTTAACTGGAGGATGAGTGCCGTTTAGCGTTTATCTATGGGATAAACTCTAACCAGACATTGTGAAAACGGCCATATAACTGCCAGAAATTAAACCAGGCCGAAGCTTCGCTTCGGCCCGGAGTCCGAAGTGTATATACCCTAGACTTGTACAGACCTAGTGGTGCTACCAAAAGTACCAATTGGCAACGACCATATGCTTTAAAAGTGAATTCCCTACACGGCCAGTTTATAGGGGAGGTTGGCACACATTCAGGAGGATCTTGGCCATTCTAAAAATCAATTAACTAACCCATTCTACAAATATTTGCCGAATTTTTCAAGTCGCTAGCTTCATTCTATCGAAAGTTATTGCTTATTTGAAGTCTCACTTGTAGGGGAGGTAGAGGTTTGGTTTGGTGAATCTTGCGCATTTTTAATAACATCCAACTAGATCCCAGTACAAATATTTTACCAAAATGTCAAGTCACTAGCATAATTTTATCGAAAGGTATCGCTTATTTGAAGTTTCACTTGTACGGGAGGTAGACGTTCCTTGGATCGGATCTTACCCATCATTGCCACCAACCAATAAGATCACTTTACAAACATTAAAAAAAATTTCAGGTCTCTAGCTTCATTCTATCGAAAGTTATCGCTTATTTGAAGTTTCATTTGTAGGGGAAGTAGGGGTTTCATTGGTCGGATTTTACGTATTTTCAATATTAGCCAACTGGATCCTACTATAAACATTTTACTAAAATTTCAAGTCGCTGGCTTCATTCTATCAAAAGTTATTGCTTATTTGAAGTTTCATTTGTAGGGGAGGTGGGGGTTCCTTAGGTAGGATCTTGCCCATTTTCAATGACAACTAACTAGATTTTACTATCAACGTTCTGCCAAATTTTCAACTCGCTAGTGTCATTCTATCGAAAGTTAAGGTAATTAAAGTAATATATAATTTGTTTAATTTTGTAGGGGAGGTAGGCGTTCCTTTGATCTGATTATGCCCAACTTACTAAAACCCAAGCAGCTTCTCACTTTAGGGTTACATGCCAAAAATCAGATGTCTACGTCAATTGGTTCAAGAGTTATAGACAAAAAACTTGAAAAGTAGGGTAATACGGGGCTCTTTGTGAGAAAATTACCGTTAGTTTTCAACTCATCGATTTTTGCAGGAGAGTATAAGATTAGCCTCACGAGCAATCTACCAAAGCTAGATCCTTTCATGTTTATTTAATCGGGAGCTATAAATACATTTAATTATTTTACATATGTAGGGAGGTAGGCGTTCTCTTGGCCCGATCATGCCCATTTTCAATACCAACCAACTAGATCATACTTCCAACATCTGACCAAAATTTCAAGACTCTAGCTTCATTCTATCGAAAGTTATCTTGCGAACGGACAGACAGACGGACAGACAGACATGGCTAAATCGAATCAGGAGGTGACCCTGATGATTTATATATATACATTGCTATACCTCCGGAGCCTCCTTTAAGGTGTTACATATTTCCGTCGTGACAAAAACAATATACCCTATACTAAAAGTCTAGGGTATAAAAATGAGATGATATTATGTTAACACGATTCGATCATAATAAACAAGGACAAGTACATTACGTATGCAAAAATATCAAAAAATGGTGTTGAGAATTTTTTTTTTTTTTTTTTTGGAGCAAAATAAAAATATTGTATTTATAAATTTATAACAATTAAACCGCTTGTCCGATTTCCACCAAACAAATTTGGTATTTTACAGCAACGTATTGGCTGCGATTGACTTTTTATTTGAGCGTTCTAGCTAGCGCAGTTTTCCAAATATTGTATTTTTAGTAATGTGAGGTAAGCAATTTTCATGAAAAAATGCAAAAGGGCTGTGTCTGATAAAGGGCTAGGAATTCGAAAAAAAAATTTCCTTAATATTTTTTGCTACAAATTGCATGGGGAATCATGTGGCAGAGCGTTTATTCGCCAATTTCCGAACACCGTGTCTATCAATGTGTGCGTTCAGAAGGAACTGAGCAACTTCCGCTCAGCGAACATGTTCAGAAGGAGCGGGTTCAGAAGTGACTGAGCAACTTCCGCTCGGGTGATCATGATCAAATTTCACCGAGCAAGAAATATTTCTGCTCACTGATCAGTGCTCAGGTTCTTCTTCTTCTTTTTCAACCTCACGCTCATGTTGCGAGTTTCCGAGTTTTGACAGTTATCAAATTGGTTGTTGTGTTTTCGCCGTTTTCGGCTTCTAGTTCTTTGGTTTTCGGGTGCTTCTGAATTTGTTTTCACGTTGTTCGTGATTTTTGTAATGGACAGCGTGGGATTCATGTATTTTCCACTTTTCGGCACTTGAAGTCTAAAATTGTCATCGTCAGCTTTCAGCTGGTCGATTTGTCAGCTGGTGAAGTAGCGTTCAGCAGGTGCAGACTCCAAACCGAGCAGCTCCGGAGCTGCTCGCGAGCAGTTGCGGAGCTGTTCGCGAGCGGTTTCTGCTCTTTTGCCACCTTCTGAACGCACTCAATGGAAAAGAATCTTACCACTTAACTGAATCATGTACCCTCTGTTAAAAAATCGCTACCTACTTGTTTAGTCCACTAACATACATCTTAGTATGTTTAACTTATGCTCGAGCTGCATCATTCACTTTTGCACTGGAGAAAAATATGAAAACTATCAAGTTCATTGCCTTTTTAATAGACGCGGTATCTATTTATCTTTCTCCATGAACACAATGATCAACTTGAAACATGTATGAGCTACTCAATTTCCGTAGGAGGATACTTGATTAAGTTGGCAACAATTTCATTTTAGTTTCTGCTCATTTTTATGACCTATATTTATATGGATTACGATTATGCTTGAAATTGTATAATTTGTAGTGGGCGAAAGTATTATTTTATACTAATCGATACTTTCCATCACATGTGCATACTCGTAACACACGAGACAATTTGGATTACGGTGATTGTGTGACATTTTTGGGACGATAAGTTACTTTTGAAAAATGGCCTGAACTGGATCCATATTTGGTTTACCGGCGAATTAATATTGGCGGGTATATATTTTTAGACAAGTTGAATTCATAAAGAAAAGGAAGTGTCGGTAAACTATAGAAAAGTAGGTACAATGTTCTTGCTTTTATCCTTGGGTAAGTAAGTAAGGTAAGTTATGTTCTGCATAAATTGCATTTTCTCTTTAAATTAAGGATGTACAGGCCAAATTAACGACATTCTGAATTAAATTAAATGTTGTCCGAATGAAATTAACGACTATCCCTTTAAATTTATGATGCGGAAATCCGAAAATTCGAACTATAGTTAATTAAAATATTTGCTTGGAATTGTTATAATTAATTTTGATATTCAATAAAGGCTACAGTGCAGTTAACTACGAGCTTATTCGTTAAATTTAGTTTGTTGTTTTCCCTTCAATTCGATTTAATTCCAATAATTATTTTTTTAAGTACAGATTCAATCACATAAATATAATATGCATTTTAAACTTATTATTTAATCAATTTTTAGTGAGTTATGGAGCACTCAAACAATTGTAAAGACTTAAAATCTTAACTAGCCTAAAATTTACTACAAAATTTTCAACATTCATTCAGATACATACCTTTATTGTTATGATACATCCAGCGAGTGCAATTATGTTACACAGCATATGATATGAGTTGATAAGCAATGTCAATGCATGTGTTATATGACTAAGAAAAAGTTGTAATATGAAATAACATATTGATAGCGTAAGTATAACGTAAAGTTGTACGGGCTGTAATTGATAAATCAACTCCTTAATTGGCATTTTGTCATACAAGTATGGAACGTGTTTCGTGGCGGAATTGGAGTCAAATTTTTGTCAATGTTAGAAACTTGTTGATTCAGTTTCCCTATATACGATATTCTTGTACGATTTGCTACTTTATATTCTACTTGTCCTTCTTTGTAAACACGAAAAATAAAATCACTCAACGTCTTTCTGATACTCCTAAAGTCGTCTAGTAGATACTTTTGTGATTGTGAAGATTCTTCGATAACAAATTATGATGTTACGCCGATCATATGCAATTACTATTCATATATGCGATATCAATCTGAAAATTAAATAGAAAAATACAATTATTAAGTTGTACGAATAGGTAGGCAAATAATATCTTATTGTATTTTATCTTACATGTCTAGAAGTAAATAAATAAATAAACTTGTAAATTGTACTGAGGCCATTTTCCGAATGAAGGCATGAGTATGTAAATTTTGTACAAATCAGTGGATGACGTTAACGATCTGTAAAATAAGACATACAAATTTTTCATTTTATTTTTTCTGTGTAAAAGAATATTTTTAAGTTCATAATTTAACAATTTTTGCACTCATTTGAAGTGGAGTTAGAAATGATGTCTTGATGTGCTCAGCAGCCCTAGTCCAGCTCTCGCTAACGCTAAAACTTTAGCGATAAAATTATCTAAAGGTCGCCACACACCGGCGTCCAAAATCCAGTTTGTCCCGCGTCCAATCCAAAGTTCGTAGCGGCACGACACTGCTTCAGGGGGTTAGTAATTCCAAGATTTTCCATGAGCGCAATTGAACTGAAGAAGCTTCTGCGAATTTTATACTTCTGTTTATTATTTCTATTTCATTCATTTAATTTTGTCATTTCAGACAGCTTTTTTTAAACTCGAGATACGGACAACATATAGTAGAAGCGATTGTATAAGAACTCCAGGAGATATCCCTCGCCCTTCTCTTTATCTATGGCACTGATGCCCAGCAAGGCGTTAAGGCGGTGTAGTCATCGGTAGAGTATCTTTAAGTTGTAAGAGCATATTTATTTGATGGCGACCGGTAGCGCAGTGCGTAGAATTGCGTTGGCATATGAATTTCGGATGGTGTAGTCGCTAGCATACACCTCTTATCCGTACCCTATAGCCGTCTTTTACTGATAAGCTTGGGACGCTGTGAGAATTCTAATAGTGTCCATAGGTATTTTCTTATTATTTGATTAACATGCCGGGGAAATAAACCCCTGATCTCTAGATCTACTAAGCGCGTTAATCACCCAATAAACATGTCAAAAATATTCATATTTTAACATTTTCCTTTTTTCTTTTATTCAAGTACTTAACAACGATTGATTTGCTCGTTACCAGTAACTTAATTGGCAATAAAGATAATTTCTATCGAAGATAACATAAGATAATGCTCACATCAATATAAGTGATAGACTGAAATCGATGCGAACCTGAAAATTATCTCAACATGTCGTTATCTACGATAATATATGAGCGCCAATATATTTTTATTATAACAACTTAAAGATACGTACATTCTTTTCTCTCATTATTAGTCCAATATTCGCGTGTCAATTAAAGCCGGATTCAGGAAAAAAATACAATATTTTTTTTTCTCAATTTTGGTTTATGCATTTTGGGGCGCTGAATCCGAATTTTAACGTTGTCACTTCGAAAAAGTGATGCGTTCTGAGAAAACTGCCCGAAACTGCTCGAAAAATGATCTTTCTTTCACTAAACCTGCAAATAACTACACAACTAACTTTATTCGGACGACAGCCATCGATTCCATACAACTTATATGGATCTTCGCATGCCGCCGCCCTTACCGATCGAATGCGATCAACATCTTGAGAGGATAAATTCCCCAACGGGGATCCAAAAAAATTTCGCCGGTTTCAGGGCACACAACCGTGTGTGAACCTGTTATGTGCCGAGCGGCAATTGCACCGTGTGTGGACCCGTACTGTGCCGGGCGGCAATTGCACTGTGTGTGAACCTGTTCTGTGCCGGGCGGCAATTGCACCGTGTGCGAACCCGTACTGTGCTAAGCGGTAGCCGTGGCTGTTTGTTGAGCCCGTCCCAACGTCCCAAGGTTGTTTGCTCGCTGTCGTCGATCTTCCGCTTTTTTCTTGGAGTTTTCTCTGCCTTGGAGGTTATGTCTTCTCTCTTCTCGATGTAGTGGACGGCGTTCCTGCCGGCCGAAATTGTGCTTGTGCCCTGAAACGAGTCCATTAGGACCGGTCACGCGAACATACTTGAATAAACCACCTACCTTTGGTGTCCTCCAACCGAATGTCGGTGCTGTGATTTCGCTGGTGTGCCCCAGGCTGATTGCTCCTCCGCGTTGGAATCCTGACTCTCGACTATCAATTGACAATTCGACCTTCCCAATTTTCACTGGAATTCCGAAGGTCAAATTGTCAAATGTCATGATAGAATTCCAATATGGAGCCGCTAATCACTCTTAGATGGCGTTCAATCTTATTCCAGTTGCAAGTGTGCCAGCGAGTGTTTTCGCCGGGTACACCTGCAACTGTGCGTACCTCCGGCGCGACCGGCACCAATTCCCAATACGCTCATTACAAGGGTGAGGTCGAAGCTGATGGGATTGCGGAAGGTTTCCAGCTGTAGTAGATCGAGAAAGAGAGCCTCATCTGACTCGTCTGATCCTATGTGAAAAGACACTTCGCTACGCATGCTTAAATGCGGCTCTTGGATAGCACAAGCGAAGCAGGAAAATCAGATGTATGAACGCGGTTTGACAAAGCTTGATGTTCCAGCCTGGTAAGATGAGCCGAGGCCGAAGGCAACTTCCAACTGTAGGGCAAAATCCTTAGAGGTTGAAGAATATAATTTTGATCCTTAGGAAAACATTGCAGCAGGCGCATTAAAGTCTGACCACATGATCGCGGCGCCAATTATTCAGCGACAAACGACAATGAGATTCGAAAAAAACAACAACTAGGATCCACTCTTAACGCTCAAAATAGAAGACACAAACGATTCTAAAATCGAATGTGAGACATTTGAACGGCTCGATAGCCGATAACAAAAAATATTTTGGGAGATATCCAACCACGCGGAGGAAAACACGTCTGCTCATTACGAACACACGAACGGGACTCCTCGATACTCTTGTCAGAAAATACTTTAGAGTGCCCTTTGATCACGTCAACCCCGATTTACTGAACCTCTTTTAAATAAAATATCAAGATACAGGAATATGATACAAACATGATATTTTTTTTTTGTTATATGTAAGTCCGCTGCAATGGATAGGGCAAACACCAGATAGCTCCACAGCAGTACTTGCCAAACGACGAGCATGATTTGGCAGAAATTCAATTCTAGCCGCTCTGCCTATTTGCTGTCATTGAATAGAGATTACATTAGTAGGGTAGTGGGAACTATCACAGGGCACTGCCCCATCGGCGCGCTCGCATGGAGGCTCCGTCTTCCTCATCATGACTACTGCAGGAGTTGTGAGGATGTAGATGAGGAAGAGAGTGTTTTGCACCTTCTATGTCGCTGTCCGGCACTGGCCATCAGGAGGAAGAAATTCCTGGGCTCCTGGTTTTACCGTGACTTGGAGGACCTCAAGGATATGAACGAGTTACAGCTCAATCGCTACATTGCCAGCACAAGCTGGTTCGGGACCTAGGTTTCTTTAGCGAGGTGAGTGAATTGTTATTGGTATGGTATCACAATGGACCCATGAGAGTTCTAAGCGTGCTGTGTCGTATCATGGCAACCCCTTAACTTAACCTAAGTAGTCTACCATCTAGACTACATCTTGCACACCACAGGGAGAAGACAACATAAACATGCTACGGCGGGATTCGAACCCGTGAGAAACCGGCATGATGAGACATCAGACGCCTCATCGCACTGAGCTACTGGCCTCCCCCTATGGAATTGGCCTTGTGTAAATAATTTTGAAAGCGACTATTCATCACGACGCAATTCATAGAAATAATATTTTCGCTAATGTGTGTTCTTATATAGAAAGTAAGTACAATATATTAAAGATAGTATCGTAAGTATCGAGATACAAAATTATTTTTATAATTCTAATATTCTCATACATGCCTCAATTTAGATGATCACGTTGATCACTATAAATGCTCAGCATGAATTACGATGACATGTTTCTAAATGGGAAAGTGATGGAAGTAATAAAATCGATCATACTCCTATCAATGCGATAGTGAATACGTGATATGTGTATCGAGTTGGGTCTACATACTAAAATGAGCCTAAACGTTCTACTACAGTTGAACCTCACAGTATCTTATCTTTAGTTTGATTTGTACAATGTTTATATACCTATGTATTTAATTCTACTGAATGAAGTACTGTATCTATTGTATTAAACTGGAAGTCTCATAAGAAGTACATGCAGTGTTCAAATGGCCATGCGAGTGAGTCCTATGCTGCATTGACCGCTCTTCAAGTCAGCGCATAGTCCCAGAACCAAATTCAATCTGCCTTGCATCCGAGATGGATTAAATGAAAATGCAAAATAAAATACCTAAATAATGGCAAATACATATAAACAATCTGCATATGGATCTTGAACTTGACAATAAAAACGCATAAATAACTTTCGATTTTGAGAACATATCGTGTGTGTGTACGAGTACGTCCGAGAATAAATTATCGTTGAACCCGCTCATTTCTTTGAAGATACGAGAGGCACGTTCGTTGTCTTCCTTTTATGCATCACCGTATCCAACGACTTCTCAATAGCTTGATAAATTATTCCAATTTAAAAATACGTGACAGCTTAGGAATTTAAATCATATTTGCAAAATTTCTGGATGTTTGGTGAACCATGAAATTCGATTCCCAAATAAAATGAAACGGTGTGATAAATGCTATTTATATGACATCTATCGGATTGCACAGTTAATAAAGCAAGAGATTTGGCCTGCAAATATGAATAAAAATTACCAATTAATTATGCATTTGAATGGAATTGTTGTCAGTTGAATGCTCTTTCGGTCGCAATTGTGACCTAAAATCAAACCTTGACCTTCTGAGTTTTACCCCCAAATATTGACATAACAGTATTATACATAGCTAATGCCTGACTTGTAATAATACGAGACGAGCCATAATTTTGGTAGTGGCTTTCAACAATGACCAATGTAACGTTTTATTTCAAAAACAACGACGTTTATCGGATTATCGAAATTACAGGCCAATATAAATGTGCATATTAAACACAAGGAAAAGTATGGAGATAGCTATTGATAACGGACTGTGTTCGATGTGACTCCAATATTAGTCAAATTGTAAGTAGTAACGATTACTCTTAAGAGCGACAATCAGTTTAACTGACGATATTCCTACAGGAAAAATTGACAAGAAACTTGTACGACAAACTGACGATAATCTCAAGTACTGATAAGAATCTGTAAGAAAAACTAACGATATTCCTTCAGGAACGATTGACGAGAATTGTATGTTTTTTTTTATCCTTTTTGGTTGTCATGGTTGCACAAAACCGAATCTACTCTTTTCAATCTAAGTCACACTCCCGGACCTAAAATTTTTTTTTCATCAGGTGTAGGCAAGCACAGAGTGTAGTGTAGAGTTTGAAGAGTGAAGAAACGAAAGAAATATTGGGCGAGGGGTTTTAAAAAGGACGAATAGGGGTAGCTCTATTTTTTTATGGGTATAGGCATAGGTATGCGATGTCACATCAGGGGGGATATCGAGTATATTCAATTGTTGGTACTTTTTTCTAATTTGAAGGAAATGCGTGATACTATTTTTTTATACCCTAGACTTTTAGTATAGGGTATATTGTTTTTGTCACGACGGAAATATGTAACACCTTAAAGGAGGCTCCGGAGGTATAGCAATGTATATATATAAATGATCAGGGTCACCTCCTGATTCGATTTAGCCATGTCTGTCTGTCTGTCTGTCTGTCTGTCTGTCTGTCCGTTCGCACGATAACTTTCGATAGAATGAAGCTAGAGCCTTGAAATTTTGGTCAGATGTTGGAAGTATGATCTAGTTGGTTGGTATTGAAAATGGGCATGATCAGACCAAGAGAACGCCTACCTCCCTTACATATGTAAAATACTTAAATGTATCCATAACTCCCGATTAAATAAACATGAAAAGCTCTAGCTTTGGTAGATTGCTCGTGAGGGTAATCTTATACTCTTCTGGAAAAATAAAATCGATCAGTTGAAAACTAACGGTAATTTTCTTACAAAGAGCCCAGTACTACCCTACATTTCAGGTTTTTTGTCCATAACTCTTGAACAAATTGACGTAGACATCTGATTTTTGGTATGTAACCCTGAGGGAAGAAGCTGCTCAAGTTTCTGTAAGTTGGGCGAAATCAGATCAAAGGAACACCTACTTCCCCTACAAATTTAAAAAAATTAAATGTTACTTTAATTACGATAACTTTCGATAAAATGATACTACCGAGTTAAAAATTTGGTGGAATGTTGCTAGTAAGACCTACTTAGTTGGTATTGAATATGGGCAAGATACGACCCAAGGAACCCCCACCTCCCCTACCAACGAAACTTCAAATAAGCAATAACTTTTGATACAATGAAGCCAGTGACTTGAAATTTTGGTCAAATGTTTGAAGTGAGATTGAGTTAGTTGGCATTAAATATGGGTAAAATCCGAACTAAGGAACCCCTACCTCCCCTAGAAATGAAACTTAAAATAAGCGATAACTTGTGACAAAATAAAGTTAGCGACTTGAAATTTTGGTCAAATGTTTGTAGTAGGATCCAGTTGGCTAACATTGAAAATACGTAAAATCCGACCAACGAAACCCCTACTTCCCCTACAAATGAAATTTCAAATAAGCGATAACTTTCGATAGAGTGAAGCTAGAGACTTGAAATTTTGTTTAAATGTTTCTAGGGTGATCTAATTGGTTGGTGGCAATGATGGGCAAGATCCGACCCAAGGAACCCCTACCTCCCCTACAAGTGAAACTTCAAATAAGCAATATCTTTCCATAGAATGAAGCTAGCGACTTGAAAAATTCGACAAATATTTGTAGAATGGGTTAGTTAGTTAATTGATTTTGAGAATGGTCAAGATCCTACTGAATGAGTGCCAACCTCCCCTATGAACTGCCCATATAGAAGACCCATTCTTAATGCATATGGTCTTTGCCAATTGGTACTTTTGGTATCACCACTAGGTCTGTACAAGTCTAGGGTATGTACGCTTCGGACTCCGGGCCTGGTTTTAATTTATTTACATATGTAGAAAAAAGCCTCCACTTCATTATGAGCAATTTCCACGCGAAAAAAATTACTTTGCACTTTATTTCTCTTGAAAACCGGTACGTTGAGTAGAAGGGAAATTCACGTGTCGACGGGGCGACCGGTAGCGCAGTGCGTTGAGGCATCAGTCTCATGTTTTACTACCTGCGTTTCGGGTTCGAGTCACGTCCACGAAGAGGTTCGTGGCCATGGATGTGCATGCTGGCAACTGCATTCTCCGAAACCAGTTTATGTCGTCGAAACGTCAACTGGGCCACATGGAACAGTTGACGCGCTATGCCCCACAAGGGGTTAGGGCAATTGAGAGAGTGTGGAGCGCAGCGGTAATGTGTTTTGTGCAAGTCTACACTGTCACTGTTTTGTGGGAGAGATAAGTGCAACATTTTCGCACGAAGAGGTTAGTACCAGCTTTTATAAGGGAATCCAATTAATGAACGCACGTTTTATAATTTTTAAATATATTTCTTGTTTTCTTACACATATAAAGTTAAAGAATTCATTTGAAAAAAAGGAACAACTCCATTTCGTGTTCACTTCTTAAAGGGATGTGAAAGGCGATGGGACTGTTTTCCAAATTTCATGTAGAGAGCGAGTTTTCCTTGTTCTGAAGGTCCGGATTCGTCAAGATCGCAGTAAAACTGCAGATAAAACTGAAAAGTTGGGATATTTTTAGTTTCCGGGGCCCGAGGTGAAAAAATTGTTTTTCACTCGGATTTTTTGTCACTTATCACTCGCGTCACCCTAAGACTCTCAAATTTGCAAAAAAAAAAAAAATTATTTTTAATTTTGTTTAAAAAATTCCAAACACTCAGTATAAATTATGAAAAAAAAATTAAAAAAAAAAATAAAACTTGAAAAAAAAATTAAAAAATTTTTTTTTTTTTCAAATTCTTAACTTTTAGAGTGACGCGAGTGAAAAGTGACAAAAATCCGAGTGAAAAGTGATTTCCCCAGCCGGGGCCCCGGAAACTAAAAGGTCCGTTCTTCACCAGTTGATAGGAAAACTGGTTCGTTCTACCATCGGCTCGCCATCAAATCCTACCCAAAACTTACGAAAAACTGATACTCAACTGAAACATAAAAGAACTACGATTGGGGTAAACCCCAATCATGCAATACTCTAGATGAATTTGAACCTGGTTTTGAATCTAACTGATATTGTTAATTAAGTGTTAAGTACAAAATTTCAGCCCGATAAATTGTATAGGTAATGAGTAAATTGGCTTGGCTTAACGTATTTCATGAAATAGTGCAGTTTGTATGGGAGGGGGTAGAAGGAGGGTGAGGATTACAATAAATTTTATAATGTAGGTTACAATTATCATAAAAGTGATATATTCAAAATTTCAAAGCAAGATGTTTTATAGTTTCTGAGAAAATCTGATTATTGTAAATTATCAAAAATGTGTCATTTTGTATGGGAGGGGGTAGACGGAGTAAGGGTAATCGATTATTTTTTTTGAATCTAACTGATATTGTTAATTAAGTGTTAAGTACAAAATTTCAGCCCGATAAATTGTATACGTACTGAGTAAATTGGCTTAACGTATTTCATGAAATAGTGCAGTTTGTATGGGAGGGGGTAGAAGGAGGGTGAGGATTACAATAAGTTTTATAACATAGGTTACAATTATCATAAAAGTGATATATTAAAAATTTCAAAGCAATATGTTTTATAGTTTCTGAGAAAATCTGATTATTGTAAATTTTCAAAAATGTGTCATTTTGTATGGGAGGGGGTAGAAGGGGTGGAGCGATTTAGCCCGTTCACGAACTTAGCCTTCGTTTTTTGTCAAAAATAACGTGTGCAAAATTTGAACTTCATAGCTCAACGCGTTCTCGAGCTAGAGAGGTCACGGACGGACGGACGGACAGACGGACAGACGGACATCCGGCTTTGAGATATTTGAGTGATAATATGAACTTCTGTATCATTCATTTTTTTCTGCGAGCCTTATTTCTTAGCGTTACAAACTTTGTGGCAAACTTATAATACTCTCAGATTTCATCTAGAGTATAAAAACGGATATATGTAGGTAGGTGAACTGAGGGAGAATGCATAGCCCAACTGATGGGAACGGATGGACAGTCAAAAACCCTTTTTCAAGAATTTTATCAGGCCTTGATCTAGGGGTTGCAAAACCAAAGTAGCGTTTTGTGGAAGAAATATGAATTAAATTTTCGAAAGCCCTTCAATATGATAATACGCCATCACACATTAAATTTTTTTGGTCAAATTATAGAGATTAAAAAATAAACTTTGGGCTTAAATTGGTGGTTAACTTACAGAATAGGGAGGTGGTCCACATACAAAAGCTTATTTCTATGAAAACCACGTCAAGGTGAAAGGGTGGATCAAAAGTAGTCAACCTAAAGAGGTGGCCAACTTTGGACGTTCTACTGTAGATATACGAGTACGTGCATATGATTCACAGAATTCGTGTTGTCCGCTTAATAGGGACTAATTTGCCTTGAGTGTACGAAATTGCGTGTCCGCGTCCGGTTAAGAAGATGTCAGCTTAAAAGAGAGTATATTTCTATAAAAATCCAGTGAATATTATCCATTCTTGGAAAAGTGTCCGCTTAACAGGGGTCTCCGCTTAAAAGAGGTGTCCGCTGAGAGAGAGTACACTGTATTTTGCAACAGTACAAGTTATTCATGTCAGTGAGAATTTATCCAGTATGGCACTATATTTTTTATATTTAACTCGTATCTATCACATTAAGCCACGAATTGTCATAGTTAAAACAAAATAATATTAAAGAATATTGTACTTACTAATCTCTGTTGAAAATAATTTGATAAAACGAAGTCAACCGCGTCCACTACTGTCCATTGACTCTTACAGCATTGCTCCACTAAAACGTTAAAATCGAAAAAAAAAACGTCACAATTGCTATTGTCGAACGCGATGAATAGACTTTATAGTGTGATCACTGAGCACTGTATGGACACAATAATAATAATTCCAGATCGGATATAAAGCATTAATTCTAAAAACACGCCGACCATCTGAATCCGACAGAGCCTGGGTAACGTATCAGGTGAAGTTTGGATCGCTAAATAATGATCGCGTTGGTTATGTTCTGCGTCTTTACCCTCCGATGATCACTTGCAATTTGCAGTAAACAAACTTAATGACAATCCACCACTATCGAAAACCTTTGCTATCAATGAGGCTGTCTACACGAGGCACAATTGTTCCAGGCACAAAACCGGTTATGTGCCTGTCTACACGAAGCACATCGAAACGAGAACAACTTGTATACATGTAGGGCTTTTTCAATGTATTGATTTGATTCTATATTGTGGAAGGATGCGAAAAGTGCGTGTATTGGTTGGGAACAATTGTTGTGCTTGAAATTTTCGAGCACAAGTTTTGTTCCCTTCCTATACCTTTCCCTTCATGCATCTCGCCTACAAAAACCGGTTTTGTGCCGGAACAATTGTGCCTCGTGTAGACACCCTCAATGATCATCTGATCTGGCACAAACAACTAATGATCTGCAACGGCCACAAATCAGATACACAAATGCGTATCGTACCCTCTCCGCTCGTAACCGTAACTGGCTGAAATTCATACTTCACGCGTAGGTCAATCCAAATAATGTATGTAATGTACACACGATATCACAGTCGTAGACATTCAATCTTTGCAATAAGCGTCCCTCATTAGAATTCACTGTCATTGCCGCAATCGATCTGATTGATCTTCCAGACAAGCGAAAAGTACATAGGATATCTTTCGTCCAGGTGACTCACTCACAGGGGGTGTTTTTTGTGTGCCTATTTTCCAAGGATTATCTAAAGTTAAGAGATTCGCGCCGATTCGTGAATTGTACGCTAAACCCGAATGCCCCGAACGGCACAAATGCTGACCGCGTACTGTCTTCGCACTGATAGGAAAGTTTTGCCTACTTTGATGTCGCTTGAATTTTATCTGTTACCGCGGGGCTAGCTTTAAACTTTCAGCCTGATATCCACTGCCATTATACCCACTTAGATTAGATTTGGCTTCATCCAAATCCAATAGTACAATCATTGTACTCCGTGAGTTGCGTGGTTGGTTTTACTGCGGTTTTGGAATTTCATTATCCATTCATAGCCAGACACATTTTTATGCACTTGGTCTACACAGTTTCTTGTGCATTCTTCCATAATATCGTAGAAAAGGAATTGGGTACATATTTTAATTTTTATTGTACTTACAACTTGATTTCTTCAACCCTATGTCGTAGGGCTACCAGATGTCCTCATTAGAAGGATATGTTCTCTTTTTGGGTTAATAAACCGTGGTCTCATTCCAGGAGCGTAGATAAGGGAGAGATTGAGGGGATCAATCCCCTCCTCTCTCCCCTCCCTCTCCGTAATGGGTTCTTACATATGTAATAGAAAATCGCTCGTAATATTTGAGCTTATCCACTGAAAATGCATATTGTAATGAACCATATGCTGGTCTGGTTGTGCTGCTTCCACTGGCAGATCAATGGCAGCACCTGATGAGTAGTGATCTGTTGGTGCTACGAAATTAGAGGCCGAAGGTCCCATTACACCCGGACCCCGATGCGAGCGCGAGGGCGTCTACGCCGTACGCCAACCATTCCATCCTTATTTTTTTATTGTATTATTCCCCATTTTTGCCTCCCATGTTTCTGTTGTCTTCCCCAGACTTATGAATTTTTGTTAATGCGTAAAGGACAGGGGCAACGAGCTGCAAAAACCCATGTCTCCCGAACTGAGCTACAGTAAGCATAGGCCGCTGTTTAGCTTGTTGAGGGGCCTTTTTCTTCGCAAGATGCCACGGCCCAACCTTCACGGTCATTATGCTTCCTTAGGCCCCGTCGGCACAGTCATCTTCGGATGCCCAACAAGACGTCCATTACAATATTTTGCTTCGAAATTGCATTGATTTGGCTTAAAGCTGATTATTTTCGTGTGGTAGTGAATAGCGGGGTTGGTCCATTTTGATTTAGACTCGCAATGACCCACTCCACTTTATTCTTTGCTTCGAAATTGTAATGAACCACCTGTAATGAACCATATCCTGGTAGTGCGGCTTCCACCGACAGATCGAAGGCAGCACCTGATGAGTAGAGCTCGTGGAGGGGCCTTTTTCATCGCCAGATGGCACGGCCCGACCTTCACAGTCATTATGCTACCTTAGGCTCCGTCTCCACAGGTATCTTCGGATGTCCACCAGATCCTCCACTGCATTACTTCTGAAAGTCGATGCGAAGGTCACCACATAGATCTTTCACAATAGAAACATGTTGTTGTTATAAAATAGGTTGACTTTAAAAAAAAAGGTAGATTTTAAAACTAGAAATTGTCCAGTCTTCGTGTTGCTAATACCAAAACTTTTAAACAAATTTTTTTGCAGGGCCGGTCAAAGCCTAGCTTATGGCGCAGGCAAGGAAATTTTGGCGCCCCGTAGCGTAACGTTACGCTAGCACCCTCCACTTTTTTATACAACATCCATCGCACCCAAATTTTATATAAAATGAAAGCCATAATTAATTGCTAATTTGTTGCTATATTCCGGAATTTATTGCTCCGGCCGACTTGCCAGGGTATACGATACGCATAGTATACTACTTTGTCTTAACCCCTAGTGGGGTATAGCGCGTCAACTACTCCTGCGCGCCATCGTACTCTGTTCTGGGCAATGGGGCGCAACTTCCTAAAAGACTTATCCAGAACCTGACACTCCTTTGCCACAGATCGACGCCGACTTAGCTCTTCGTTTGATGTTGTTTCGGGTCAGAAAATTCTTAAAATTCGACGAAGACACGAAAACTTGCAGCTTTCTGGTAACACTAACGGAAACTTTCCATGTACTGCTCCCATACAAAAGCACAGACAGTACCAGGGAGTGAAACAGGCCCAGCTTGGTCTTGATGCTTAGATAATTGCTTTGCCAGATTTTGGACAGCATGCCGTAGGCACATTTAGCTTGGTTGATGCGACGAGCGATGTGCTGCTCCGTACCACCATTTTCGGCAACAATGCTACCCAGGTAGACGAAGTTGTCCACCTTCTCTACAGGCTGCCCATTAATATTGATGGCAATACCTTTATGCAGAATGCGACATTTCGCGCGGTCATAGGTTACCTTAATAATAGCCACAAGCTTCTCAGGGATGCCTCTCCTGCGCAAGGCCGCCCATATAGAATCCAGGTTTACACTATCGAAAGCCTTCTCGAAATCGATGAAAAGCAAATGAAATGGAGAATCGTACTCAGCGCATTGCTCGAAGATGAGTACGCAAGGTGTTAATGTGATCGACACAGGAGAATCCGAATCGAAAACCAGCCTGCTCTTCATTAATTGTGCTTTCTAAGTGGGGCTTTAGTCTTTCCAGGACGGTTTTAGCTATTATCTTGACAGGATAATGTTTTTTTTTTGTATGGTGTTGGCATTTATCGTCTCCAAATTCAATGCAAAATGAAAGCCATAATTAACTGCTAATTTGTTGCTCTATTGCCAAATTTATTGCTCCCGCCGATTCGCCAGGATTCCAGCTTATATATGGGAAGGACCACAAATTTGTACCCCCTTGTACTATCCCCACTCAAGAACTTAATGCATATTGAAGGCCATAAATATTTGCTAATTTGTTGCTCCATTCCGGAATTTATTGGTCCTGCCGACTTGCCAGGATAACGTTTTTTGTATGGCAGAGCTAGTTTAACGTCAATCTAGCACCCCCCTTCTAAATGCGGCATATCTTTTAGTCAAATTCAATGTACAATCAAAGAGATAATTAATTGCCAATTTGCTGCAGTTATCTCTCTTATTGTGCTTGAATTTGAGTAAAAGAAATGCCGCATTTAAAAGGGGGTGATAATTTCTACAAACAACATCACACGATTTAAATCGTCGATTTTTTCATTGTTTTCTATAATTTTTGAATTTTTCGTTTAATTTTATATTTTTGAAAACGTCTTCGCGAACACCAGAAATAGCGCCGGGACCCCGCAGGGGGTTGCGACCCACACTTTGAGAACCAAGTGTGTATCATATGTTCATGAGACGGGTTTGTTCCAAATTTATCGCTGGTCTTGTTGTTAGTTGCGTTACCTTGCCCCTTGCTGGATCTTCCATTTTTTGAAACGATTGAAACATGGGACAACTAGAAGTAGTCCACCTAAAACAGCATAGAACAGTAATGCGACTGTTCTTTCTTAAGGTGGCCACCCATTGACGAACACAACCACGATCAAACTTCCATCGAACCATCAAATATCATAGAACGGTGGAAATAGGTGGATTTTTTTTCCACGCGTCCTATGAAATTGATGGTTCGATGGAAGTTTGGTCGTGGTTGTGCTCGTCAATGGGTGGCGACCTTTAAGGTCGACATTAACGGCAAACATTTTGGTCGCGAGCATGTATCGAACCACGTCACTCCATAGTTGCTCTGAGTTGAAAACCCCGAAAGTAACATCTGAATCTGAGTGTTCTCTGTCTGTGCAAAGAGCTTCCTATCCAAACTTCACTTCTTTTGGCAACTGAAGTACATACTCCATAGTCCAAATTGTGGGGAGGGGCTATTTTTTTTATCGGCTGTAGGTATAGTGGGTGTTAATATTAAAGTATGCATCGAGTAAATTCCATTTTTGGTATCAACCTAGTATTGCGGAAATTTACCAGCGAGAGATTAGACTCTCCTATCCAACACTAGAAATAATCTGACAAGATTTTTACCTCTTATCTATATGTACTGTGAATTTGTATGTTGATTTAACCAGATTCACAACTACTTAATACTCGTAAATAAACGGTGATAACATTTCAAATGATTTATATTTGAAAGATGTACCGGCGAGTATAGCATAGTTATTAAATATTTATAATCAGAATGTTGATTTGTAATATAGGTGTAAATATGTATATCCTTAATCATACTATTCATACATTTAGTTAAATAACCTAGTTACCTTTTTGTTTTGTTTTTGTTGACTTTTGTGGAGAATTTAGTACAAAGTTGTTTGCAATTTGATTTTAATTTATGAGTTTGAATGGAGTCTGCGATCTTTTATTGTAAAATTACCCATATGCAAATGTACGAGTAGCTCCGACCGGAACATTATGGTGACCAACACTAACACATGACAAATTCAGTCAAATTTATTCATTTAGGGGTTGAAGTATAAATTTGATTGAATGAAGGGATCCGCGTATTAAAAAGTTTGATCTATGAGGGAATGGCTGCAAAATGGGAAAACAAATTAAGCCGGATTTTCAGAGTCTATAGTCATATTACATACTGTACAGGATGCTTCAAAGTTGCTGCTACAAACATTTTAACTGATCTTGCATTATTAAAAACATAATTATTAAATAACTTCGTAAGTTAGAATATAAAAGCTACGTTAGCCCCCATATACGATGCAATCCGTCGTCAGATCGATCTAATGATGGATCGCCACAAAATATCTGACGATCTCCGCTGCACATACACGGTACGATTTTCGTGCGATGCGATAACGGATGACAATTCAAAAAATATAGGTTATGCTTCACTCCCAATATAACCAAAATTGATTTTCGTTAACTATTTGGATTTGTGAGGCATTTTCGTATACTACATATTTGATATCTGTATTACAGATCCATTAAAATCACCAGAATCGGTCAAATTTCACAATTGAATAATTTGATAATTTGACATTTACATACTTGCGATAATCACATACACCGTCCAATCGATCGTCAGACCGACGGATTGCAGTAAAATCGCACCAAAAAATCGGCAGATAAAATTTGATCGTCAGATCGGTGAAATCGTCAACGATAGTCACATACACGGTGCAATCGATCTGACTATCAAAATATCGCCAGATCGATCTGACGATGGATTGGATCGTATATGGGGGCTATAAAATAAGGAAGATCTCTGGTTGCCAGCTAGTACTGATAAAAAGTCTGCATTTTCTGCGGTAAAAAGAAATAAATTCTTTACAAGATATAGCTTTGTAAAGTGAAAGATTTGGCTATGCTCTCACAAGCTTTTGCATCTCATTTTCTAAAATTTTCACATATATAACACACTTATTTTAACCCCAAAAATTAAATCTCTGTTTTATTATCGTATTAAAATCTATTTATTCTATTTACCTAATTAAATAGATAATAGGCTTTGGCCGCCTGGAAACGGCGAGTTTCCGTTCGAACCGGGTCCATATTGTCGACATGCCGCAATATGGACCCGGTTCCGGAGTAGAGAGACAGAATGAAATGTTATTGTTCACAAAGGAGGGGAATGTGAGTTTGACATCTCATGTGCGACTACATGGACTGATCAGGTGTTGCGGGGAAGAGGGCATGTATCTCTCTGTTTACCTTTTACGAGTGGAATTATTTCAAATAGTTTAGTGTTCAATATATGTCGATTGCTCCTCCATATATTCTCTATGGTCTGCTGCAAACAAAAACGAATTGATGACAAGCTTGCTGTTATCCAGCGCTTCTAGCACCTTCTTCTATCTTATTTCACTTCAACAATGCTGCCAACTTCTGCAATTAAATTCTTGACAGTTTGCTGTCTCAAGATGTCAACTGGCTTTTTTCCCCGGTAAACTTGAGCATTTCCCAAACAATTTTCATTTTTTTTTTTGTCGATTTCGGATTAATATGCAGTACGTAATAATATTCAGAGCTTAGGAAAAGAGGTACGAAACAGCTCTGTTATAATACAGCGGAGTAGGAAGCACCAAACAGTAGAAACCAACGCGTTGACTCGACAAAGAGTAACGAAATGCCGCCCAAACAAGGATTCAGTGTAGAAAAGATTTTGGATAAACGGATTTCGTCTGCTGGAAAGATCGAATATCTGCTCAAGTGGGAAGGTTACGGAGAGTAAGTAATTTCGTAGTTTTCGTTTGCCTAGAGCTTCCTTTGCGAATAAGCTACTTTTCATTAATACCATGCGAAGCAAGGCGAATCATTTCTGCGGTTCGAACTCCACATCCCAAGCAAATAGATTCGCTTACGTGCGGACCAAAGGACGACGCAGACGACCCATTACGAGACGACCCGTGTGAGCAGACACAGCTGCTTCCATCTTCCCTCAAATCGAGGAAAGAATTCGTTTTTTAGTGAATGTGGCAATACTTTCATACATATCTGAGGCGCCAAATTTTATCGGTGGCTTATTTACGCTAAATGTAAAATACAAGTGGCCTGAAAAATTAAATGATGTATCATAGTAGGCTGTTAACTATCTAAAGCGGAAATTTATTCTATATACAATTCTAGCGCCGGATTTCCTCATACAAAAGTTCCAACTTTAAAAGTAAATATCTCCTAAGCGGTTATGAATTCGCGGAAAAGAACTTCAGATTCGTCCATTTCAGACCAAATTCGATTGCAACCCATCATTTAAATTTGGTGCCTCAGATATGGAAGTCGCCCCGTGAATGTAACTGCTGTAATTGTGGCAAGACCACAACTTGCTAATTGCCGTAACCCCTCCAGGGCGCATCAACATTGCTATCATAGCAATGCCTTGTTGACGTTTCGGTGGCAGATAAATTTCGAATGGTGCAGCTGCTAGCATACATCTCGAAGGCCAGCAACTAAAGTAAAATCCCACCGATGGCAAAAAAAAAGTTTTGTGTCCCATTATTCCCTAATTCTTTGATATTTTTTGTCCTGTTACCAACCATCTAACCCACTCTCCCTCTCATCTTTTAGGGATCAAAACACCTGGGAGCCGGAAGAACATCTCAGCTGTCCCAACCTCATCTCACAATTCGAAGCCGAGCATCAGAAACGCGTCCAGGGTCTTCATCGCGAGAACAAGCGCAAGGAGAAAAAGAGCAAAATTGATGAAATTGTCAAGCCGCGCGGCTATGAGCGCGGTCTACCGATCGAGAAAATTTGCGGCGTCACCGATTGTACCGAGGAAATCCTCTTTCTCATCAAATGGTACGATTGCGACGAATTGGATTTGATCCCAGCCTCTGAGGTGAACACTAACAATCCGGAAGTGGTGATTGCCTTCTACGAGGAACGATGTCCGCTAAATAGGAAAGTGGTGGATCGCATAAAATATGCGTCAACCACTTTCTTCACGGAACGGCTGAAACATAACGCCCGATTTATACCGGAAAAGAGTGAGGAAGTTACTAAAGTTGTGGAGGAGTCAACACCGAAAGAAAATGAGCCCGTGCCTACCGCAAATGTCGAAGAATCAGCAGTTGAAGCCACTGCAACGACGGATGACCAGGTAATTGATGAAGGATTGAAGGAGGTGGATTCAAATGTAACGCCAGTTGAACCGATGGATGTTCAAGCCGACAGCGAAGTGGCATATACTCAGTCTGAAGAGACGGCGACAGAAGTAGCTCCTCCTATTGATACGCAAATGGAAACCTCCGCTGAAGCACAGAGTGCGTTTACCACAGTTGACGACAGCGCTAACACGCCAGTCGAAATGGATGCGCCCAATCCAATGGAACCCCCAACGACGGCCAGTTTTGAGCAGGAAGTGCAGGAGCCAGCACAATATCCTATGTATTAAGATAGACTAACACATTTAATAAAGTTTATTTTTTTTTTAATATTTTTAAATACGAACAGAAAATAACAAATTCTCCATATTTGAAATGGTTTTACTTGTTCCGTTTTGAAATTTAAGTTCATAAATTGTAATGGGTTTGGTTGGCATCCGATGATGCCCGTGGGGACGGAGCCAAAGACCTACCATAGACGCAGGGATCGATCGGCCGATCCGTCGCCCGGTATCGATATCGGCCGATGGATCGGCCTGTGTATGCGCGCTTATCGTTGACGATTTTTTCGACAGTTCCATATAATTTTGATGAGCTGGGGTCGAATTATGAAATCCGTGATCGAAACGGCAATCGTACGAAAAATAATTCCGTGACTAATCGTACTAACGAATCGATTGGGATTACGGCTTACGTTTGCTCACGTAACGTAATTTATTACGATATTCTATTACGATATTTACTTTGTAGTAGGCCAAACAAGGATGTCAAAGTCAAATTAATTGTCCGAAACGTGTCTAGTGTAACAAAAAGTAAATAAAATGGATCCAACATTATTATTTTTTGTTGAAAGTTTATCTAATGAAGGTGAAGAGTGCATTCCACGGCTTGAGCGAAGACGACTGAGGGATAAAAGTAACCCGCTTTCACTGCCAAACAAAGCGTAAGTTCTAATTGAAGTACCAATAACGTTCTAAAAGTTAATGGGATCGATATATTTATTTAGGTTTATCAAGAGGTTCCGGCTGAATAAGGATGCATTTCGTTATGTGCTTCGAAATATAAAATTCGAAAGACATACCTCAGCTGTGCCGCCAATTCTCCAATTAGCGACAACTCTATCTCTTCTAGCAAGTGGAGAATACCAACACTCAATCGGCAACGATTACCTAATTGGAATGTGCCAGAGTTTGGTGTCAAAGCTAACGTCGAGCATTCTAAAAGAATTAGAAGCTAAACTCTGTCCGAGACACATTCAATTCTCGTCAGAAAATGCAATGTGTAAAGAACGGTTTTATGAAAAATATGGAATTCCTAGAGGTGAGAGTATAAATAATTTGAAAATATTACTTCTTTTAATTATATTTAAATCTTTTAACTCAAGTCATTGGATGCATCGACGGAACGTACATTGGCATGCAGCGACCCACAGAAAATGAGCACATGTTCTTCAACCGAAAGGGCTTCCATAGCCTTAACGTGATGATAGTAACTTTAAAATATAAATTTAGTAAGATACTATAATTAATGATGAATATTTTCAACAGATATGTGACCATCAGTACAAAATTTGTGCAATAAATGCCAAATATGGAGGGGCGGCCCATGATTCTTTTGTATGGAAACATTCTGAGCAAAGGATGTTATTAGAAAATCAATTCCGATTGAACACATATGACAACTCCTGGCTTCTCGGTAAGATTATGATTTTTAAACCCAATTATCAAATTCTCATAGTATTTGTTCTTAAATAGGCGATTCCGGTTATCCACTTGAACCTTGGTGCATGACGCCTTACAGAAACTCGCAAGACGGTTCAAGTGAAAGGAATTTCAATGAAGTTCATTCAAAAGCCCGAAGTATTGTCGAACGAACCATTGGCATCTTGAAAGGACGCTGGAAAATTTTGGGATATGAGAAACGAGGAAGATATAGCCCAGAAAAAGTTGCCATGTTCGCGAATGTGTCCTCTGCTCTACACAACATTTGCTTGAAATTTAAGGTCCCTTTCAATCAACCAAATGGGCAACTTATTGACACATTGGAAGTGCATACTGGAGAAGACACTCAAATTTCAAGAGTTGGGCAAACCATAAGATCTCAAATAAAAAATTCCCTTATGAATTAAACCATGTTTTGAAATTTTATTCAAAATAAATTTAAAAATTTAAAATTAAGATCTATCTTCAATTTCGATTTTTTTTCTTTTAATTTGCAAATCAATTTCTTGGATTGCAATGTGATTTTTGTACCTCTTCTCTTTTAGTTCTAAAATGTTCTGCTGAATCTTGAACTCAATGTATCCAAATCTTGTCCACTGAAATCATTCGGCGGTGATCCTTTACAAGCGCCGAAAGTATTAACAGAAGACAACCCTCCGACAGCGGCCTCAAGTCCACTAGCCAATATTATGTCTTCTTCAACTTGCGTAATAATTTTTTCTTCATATTGACCACCGCCCGTCTGTCGCTTGGACGATTTGTTAAACGACAGCTGGGATTATCATATACGATTGCTATGTTTAGATTTGGAGATTCATCTCAAGTCTCGAGTTACTGAGGGAATTGGTTGGCAAACTATAAGAAGTGGCTCAAGCACAACTTGCCGGAGCCCAATTAGCACGAACGCGCCGTTATGTAACCATAAACTTCGGCAAAATCTGTTATAGGAAGATGGGACTAACAGGTGATTGTTGACACCACCGAAGTCATCATTGGCGAAGAAACGCAACTTTCAAGAGTTGGTCAGATCATACGAAACCAAATAAAATGCTTCGTTAATAATAATAATAATCAATTTTATTTTACATATTTTATTTCTTTGAAAAAAAAAAAATCAAAACAATATTTTTAATAAAACTAAAAAAAAATATTCAATAACTTAAACAAATTAGTTCACATATTAAAAATTCCAGGTACTTCAGCTAAGGTCGATAGTTTGCTCGCAATTCAAGAATGATTATTAATTTAATTTATTATTAAGAATTTCTAGCTCTCTTATTTTTATTTCCAAATTAATATTTTGCACAGCCATATAACTTTTGTATTTTTCCTCTTTTATTTCCAAAAGTCGTTCTTGAATTGCGACTAATCTGTCGATCTTCGCTTCCATGCTAGTTTTCGCCTCATTTGCTACTTCAAGATTTTTTTGAAGCAGAACAAGCTTCGGATCAACGGCTACGGATCTTTTTTTCTTCGGCACTGTAATTAAATTTTCGTCATCCGAATCATCGGTCGGAAAACTCATGACCCTCAACTCCTCAAGTACATTGGGAGCTGCCTCTGTGGGTGGTGATGCTTCACCACTGCCAAAAGATTTCACATTAGACAGACCGTCAACGGCTACCTCCAATCCACTTGCCTCGATTATGTTCTCCTCCGCCTCCGTTATGAATTTTTCTACGTATGGACCACCACCAGTCTGCCGTTTTGAAGTTTTATTGAAGGACAGCTTTTTCTTCGCTTGATATTTTTGATCGGCAAAAACCTTAACATATTACAAATTTAATATTTCAATTTCACAGCAAAATATTTTCAATATACCTTTCTCCACATTTTGGCTTCTTTTACGGGCGGTCCAACAGCATTCAATTTTGTTGCCAAATCTTCCCACAGCCTTATACTTGTCGTTTTACCCTGTGCGCAATTTGGCAGGATATTCTTGGCTAAATTTGGATGGTTCATCATGAAATCTCCCATTATATTCTTTTGATGGTTGTTTATTTTATTGAAGTGAGTCCTAAGAAATGAAAATACAGTAAAATTATCAATTATCAATATTCTTTAATCATTTACTTACATTTTTGCTCCAAATTTTTTCGCGTACGATTGCTTTATTTCAATCGAATGACATTTCGAAAAGTCGATGCGATAACGTATACGTTGACGGAAAACATAATAGCCAATTACGACACGGTTACTAGGTTCACGGATCACATAATACGAAACATGTATTTTTACGTGACGAGTTATCCGTTCACGGAACTTATAATTCGGCCCCTGATATTTTGTGGCGCTCCATCGGCCGATCGATCGGTCGACTGATCGCTCCGTGTCTGTGGGGTATAAGATAGCATAATGACTGTGCTGATAGCCAATATGCGAGCTACGATGCGTCGCCCAGTAAAATAGAAATATACCGATTTAGTTTGCAATTTGGAAGATGTGTATTACAGAAGTAAAATTTGCCGATTTTTTATTCTTTGTATGCACGCGGTCTAAACTAACCATTATCGGTTGACCAACGATCTCTCGAAATTTGTAGAAAATTCTACTTTCCACACCGAAAAAATATGCACTTGGCAGCACTTCCCCATTCCAAGGGAAATTTTCGTATTGCCCAGCCGGCTTTGTTTTGACAGTTGTGGTCATTTCCCCGTAAAAATGTTCTCGAAATTTCCATTCAGGGTCGGATAATAACACAACTGTTACTCACACAAGTACGGAGGGCCACGTAGATTGATTGAATCTTTTCCCAATCCTTCTGGCAATTTCCTTTCTAGAAAGCGAGCGAAATCCATCATTGACATCTTAAAATTAAGACAATTATTTACAATTCCTGACACAAGCCAGGCATGGACTTTTTGCCAAATCGGACGGTTATGCTTCTTTTATAATTACGGACGAAACCAAGTTTTCACTTTTGTTGAGAAGTCGTTTAAAATCAGTTGCATCCTAGTAAACATCGTCCCCTAAAATCCGATTCTTGACGTTTGTCATTGGAATTTCCCACATGCCACAGAGACGTGGAGACTTCAGTAGAATCGTCCAACTGAAGGGAAATTTCCAATACTAATCGGTCAGTTTCGTCGCTCACCTACAACGTCGTCGGTTCGTCTATCGTGCATCGTGTGCTATCGAATTAAGCGCCGCGTTCGGCCCCAGGAAAATTGCAAAGAACAAAAGTCAGTTCAAATCAATCGTCCCGAGTCTTTTGACGCCGAATACCGCCCGCAGATCGCAACGTGGTCCACAAGAAATTGCTGGAAACCGAATCGACCGTAGCAAGAGACCGACATCGAAGTGTTCCTGTAAGTTTTCGCTTCTCATTCGAAAGAAAACGCGTAAATCGCGCTGTGGAACGTGTGAATATTCTCGCGTGACTCCAACCAAAACGAGCACGGAAAACGCATTGTCATTTCATTGGATTTTTTTCTGGTTTTCTCATTCGAAACAGAGTGCGAAGCGTGTGGAGGAGCGCCCCGACCAGCCCGCCAGTGTGTGCTAAAGTTTTGTGCGTGAAAATAGTGACAAGAAGATGTCTGTGATTGGAATCGATTTCGGCAACGAATCATGTTATATTGCGGCCGCCAAGGCGGGCGGCATCGAGACCTTGGCCAATGACTACAGTCTGCGAGCAACACCGTAAGTAAATCGTTCGATTCATCCTCCACTCGGCGACAGGGTGAGACTTGCTGTGCACCAAGAGGGATCGCCGAATATTTCTCTGGCTCAATCACATGTTCGCAAACGTGATCATTTCAGTGGGACCAGAAACTGCTCGACTTCTACTGCCTCCGGCTCCGCTTTCCATATGAATGAGCGAGACTTGCTGGTTTCGCGGTCCGAACCTAACCTCAAAGTGGTCAGTGCTATCTTGGACTTTATGGGTTTTTTTTCGTGCTTATCTCGCTGTGAGCAATTGTAATGAGTATCTCGGGGCAACATGCAGTCGAGGACGGGTTGTTTCGACCGACCACGTAGGGATTTCCCTTTGAAAACATTTCTTTGGTGGATTTCCAGAATTTTCGACACCTTTCCAACGGAGCGCACTTTGACAGCTTCGCGTCAGCGTTCCCCCGTGCTGTTGCCAGTTTCGAAATAGAGTCCTCACACACTCCATGGCCGACGACAGGATCACTGATTTCCAGAAGTGTCCACTGTGTTTGGTGGGCGATCCATAGCAACGTTTGACTTTCACTTCCTCGTTTCTATGGTGACGCATGATTCCCCCTAAATGCTGAAGTTCAGGTGGAATTTGTCAGCGAAGCATTGCTTCCACGTATGATTCTAAAAAAAAACAGGTATTCGTTAAGAATTCCGTCCTCATTCACCTCAGTCGCTCAGGCTTAATTATGAGCATTCATTAAAAATTGTGTGGAAGTCTAGAAGCTTGGAAGAACGATCCGGAAGTACTGGATTACCCGGAGCCCATAGGTCGCCTGGTTTTTTTTTTTTTTTTTTTTTTTTTTTTTTTTTTTACATGGTCATCGTCAACCTTTGTTTCGCGTGACGTAGCCATTGTTTGTAGGTGAGCATTACCGTGTGTGATGGCTTCTTAACATGCTTTTTATTCCTGTGATTATGCCCGACTTTGTTCTGGATGTCACTGCTGATAACATCACAAGTCCACGAGTGAGGCTCCAAGCATAGTCGGTTGACTAATCCTGGATTAGCCGGCGGTTGTAAATTGTTTTTAATATTATTAAAGTTTTGATGGCCTACTCCTGCCCTTCTAGACGATTCTGAACCAATTGAGTCATCCACCAAGAACATTCAGCTACAGACGTGTGGCCCATGTGCGCTGATCTATGTACACCACAATCACTCCACTAAAGGCAGTTCACTAACAAATTTTCAAGAAGGGAAGTGCTAACTAGTTTGCACAAATAGGTTTGTAGGCGCAACAAGTAATACAGCCACTTTGCAAAATACGTCCTACCTGAATGCTGGCTAACGGATTCTTAACATGCTTGTGTGAAACAGTGCGGGCGGGCGAGCCGTTGCTCTAATCTGTATCACCTCCATTTAGTGACGTCACGCGTGATTGAATCACGAAAAACAGAGACAGCCGCCTCTCGCCCTTATCTTGGCGGTGACGATAATAAACGTCGAATCGATAATTGATTCGTTGAAAATGGGATTGTTTCGGGGGATTAGAAAGTGTTGAAATTATTAACGGAATTATTTCTGCAAAAGCAAGTAAATGGGGACTCCCCTTAAATCGGGGGAGATGATAGAGTGATATGTTGTACTCGTCGATATTTATATTTTGTTCCTCTTCACCATCGTTGGATTTACTACTCAAAGATGATATCAATCATCATCGTATTTTACATAAATAAAAGCGCGTTGACACGATCAAACTACGGTTTGACAAACCACCGACTTGAACGTGTAAACCCCTTGTCAAACTGATTTGATGTTTTGTGCTTCTGTCAAACCGTAGTTGGACGGTGCTCAACTTTTCATCAAATGCTAGTTTGTCAAAATTCGATTCAAATGAAATTGCTTTCTAAAGAATGGAAATGGTACCATGTAACTTGAAAACGAATTTCCCAAATTTCAAAAATCATCGAGTATTTGCTTAGAATGAAAAAATTCGTATCAAATACTAGTCAAATTAGTTTGCCTTGAGCTCAACGGTAAGGTGTACTAGATGGTATCGGTATACAATACATGTCGCACGACAATAAAGATGCTTCCCCACTCTATCAATCTGAGGGAGGCCATTGCAGCAGCAAACGAAGCAAATATGATAGTATGATTCTTGGCAGCTCGGACACAAATGAGCGAGGTATCGCTTCTCGAATACATTATGGCCACTAATATGCTACAATACTTTGTAACGTGGGCAGCGAGCCTACTTTCATAACAAAAAACATGCAGGAGGTTTTGGATACCTCACTTGCGTCGGAGGATATCATACACCTGATCAAAGACTGGAGGGTGTCATCAGAACAGCTTTACTGAATGTCCTGTAGCAAGTCAAATGGCCGTTAATCGTAGGACCAATTGGTCTTTGTATCGCCCTCGTTGATGGGCTAGCTTTACTCTCAAGTCCGCCCTGGAGTAGACAGTTGCTATGAATGCGGCGGTGTCTGCATCATGTCCTAGTAGCGCGCACCAAGGTAAGAAAAAACAGTCTGTTGGAGCATTAGAATCTCCGAACTCAGAGCTGCGTGTACGAAGAGCTTCAATAAAGCTAAGGCTTCCAGGCTAGAGTCCGATTGGCACTCCCAGTATCTGAAACGTTTCAAGAAAGAACTACTAGAAGCTAAACGCAACTCATGGAGAAGCTTTTATGAGCGGATTGAATCGCCCTACGAGACCACTCGATTTGGTATTGTAAAATCCTGGCGTCAAATCCATCTGCGCCAAGCTTCCTACAAATGCAAGACAGCAAAGAACCTATCAAGTGTCGGCTGGAAACACACTTTCCCGGGAACTCGATTATTGACTTATCTGAAGAGCCCTACACCTGTTGCTTAACGCCATGCGAGAGTGAACCTATTCTTTCTCGAGAGAAAATTATGTGTGCGGTATCAAGCGCGGCGGCTTGCATCGGTTCCCTGTGGGTTCCAATCGAGGGCCTGTTTAGCAATGTTTTCCGACCTTTTTCGAAGTGTGTGACCTATCCATTGCCACTTTCGCCTTTTTATGGAGATGTCTATCCTGTCCTGGCCAGTAATGAACAGGAGGTCGCCGTTATAAATGATATCCGGCCAGCGTATGTGTAGGATGCGCCGTAGACACTGGTTCACGAAAGTTTGCAATCTAGTTGTTATCGCCCTGGTCATCTTCCAATTTGAACAGCCACAAAGAATCACAGATTTTACATTCGAAGATTCTGAGTTGTAATGGACAGGTGTTGCGGACACCTAAGTGTCCATGGGGACGGAGTGAAGGTTTGCCGAACTGACCGTGAAGGTCCGGCAACGCCATCTGGCGAAGACTCCTCAGCGGGATAGGCGGCGGCACGAGCTTGCTGTAGCTCAGTGACGGGAGATGTGGGCGGGGTTTTTGCCCTCTCGCTGCCCCGTACCATTATCATCCTAAAAAAATCTCGTGCCTAAGGACAACAGCACACACACTGGTACCAAAGGTCCCACGACCTAAAAAAAAAATAGAAAAAGAAAAGAAAGATACTAAGTAAAGGCAATGGCCGTCGACCGGCTCATGTACCTCGACACTGCTCCGGGTCCTGATGGAGCGGACCCTGGCCTCAAAACCCACCCTACCAATGAGGTACCTTGGCCCAATTTATGGTACCTCCCAAAGCAAAGCAATAACGAGGCTTTCACCTCATTGAACCAGCGACGACCTGAAACGGGGAAGAGGTGATTCCTTTAAAGGAAAAGCCCAGATTTTTAAAGAAAACGTTATAAGGCCATTTTTTATTCTAACCTCAAAATTAATTCAAGAATACAAACAAAAAAAATATGTCAAAAAAAGAAACCAATTGTGGCATAAATTATTCGCGAGGTGTGAAACAAAAATATACAATTCGAATAAAAATTTATAAAAAAATAAAGAAACAAACATATGTATTTGGTCTACAACTTAATAATGAGACTTTTTTTGGAATTTTGGGCATTTATTCATATAACTAACTTCCAACGAAATTGCCAACTCTTTTTGAGTTTGGCACGAATCTTCTTCGAGTAATTTCGTCAATTCTTCGTCTTCAAACTTTTTTGGCTGGCCAGGTCGCTCTTCGTCGGTAATGTCGAAATTATCATTTTTGAACCGATGAAACCACCGAAAACACTGTGCACGCGAAAAAGCATCGTCACCGTAAACTTCCACGAGCAATTATGACTCTGAGCTTAGCAAAATAATGTCCAAGTAAAACTTCCCGCAAATGTTGTTTTTTTCGTGAATTTTCGAAACTTTCCATGGTCCGGTAAAATACGTTGTCAACAATCAACACGAAATGTTTATACTGACATTGACAGCTTATGAATACAAACTTCAAATGGTATGTATGTCAAAGATGGACTACCATTGGTTTATCGGTGTTGCCATCTCTAAAAAAAGTCTCATTATTAAGTTGTAGACCAAATAATTACTCACCCGATATCCGAAGTGGCCACTTGCAGATGGGAGCACTGTAACTTAAGGTTTTTTTCTATTACCACCAGTAAATAACTACTACTACTACTTGGAGTGAATTAATCAAATAAAAAAAATGAAACTAACTAAAAATTGACTAAATAAACAAAACAAAAAAAAAAGGATGTTCCAAGGGCGGCAACCCCGTCGGATGGCACTTGTCGCTATTAGCTTCAAAACTGTAGCATAGTATTGAGCATATTGCTATGGACCGGCATGGTTGTTGTTGCTGTTTGACCACGGCACTATATGGCGTTCACGTTCACTCTTGCACCTACACAAGGGCTTAGCTTTGAACAAGCTCCGAAGTGATGGATCGGGCGGTAATCCGGTGCCCTCGTACTGGACCGTCGCTGTCAAATCTGACTACTCCTGCTGCTCCACGCCGTTCTTTTTTTTTTGTAAATTGCGCCTTTTTTTCAATTCTTCCTTCTGCTCACTTTCAGAATACTGCGAACGCGATAGCAATATTGGATAACTGACCCAAACAGCCACGGAGACTTAACACTCCACGCTCACTCGACGGAAGACAACGCCGCGATCCAATTTAAACAAGTTCAATCATTTTTCAGCCGAGCGAATAAAAAAAAAACGACGCGTCGGCCAAAAGCGAACAAAAATCTCAATTCTTGCGATGTCGCAACAATGCCCGGTTCAAAAATCGATATGCACCTCAACTTGGATGCCCGGGATGACAGATAGAATCGAGAAAATTCGCAATTCCGTCGCGGCAATCGCACCGATGCTGTTCGGACGGCGGATGAAAGTCCACCTCTCTATAGTCACGCCAATGTTGTCCGGGCGGCGGTTCAAAGTGAACTCCCGAATCGGTCTCCCTCTCGAAAGGTCGAGACCCCCGATTCAGCACAACATCGGCTGAAATTTCTCGCCAATCGAGTTTTATACAACGGAATTCTCCATTTGCAGAAAACTCGACTTGGATGTCGGAGCGAGAACGAATGTCGCTACCCGCTTGTCTGTTCTATCCCAGTGCGAGGTCGATGACACCAGATCAAACAGCATATTCTTACAGGACACATAAGAGTCCATCAGAATATAGCGTTTGCAAGTGTCAACGACCCACAGTGTGATAGAATGACAGAGTTGTCGTTCTTGCAAAATTCCTGATGGAGAATTCGAATTGTTAGGTGGCAAATATTTTAGAAAAATATTTGACAATCAACAATGCGAATAGACCATCAGAAAAGTCATTCATTACAGAGTTTCAGAGTACAGAGTACTTCTGCAGATGTTGTTTTGCCAGAAAGCAGTGAAACTGAAAAAAAGCTGCCCGAACCTTATTGATGCGAGGCAGTACATCAGCATCCGCTCCACCATCTGCTGTAACTACGCTTCCGAGGTAGCAAAATTTGTCCACTTTTTCTACCGTCTGCCCCGAAACACAAATTTCGCTCTGTCTTCCTGGATCCAAGCTCAAGAACTTAGTTTTGGCAGCATTGATTTTAAGCTCCGCATTGCCATTTTCGCGGTGCAGGACATCCGTCATTTGAACTAGATGATCTGATCCATTTGAAAGAAGGCAAATATCGTCAGTGTAATCCAGGTGTTAAGGTATTCAAACAGGTTCCATTTGACACCTTTGCTCTGGTGTTCATGAAGCGCGCTGCAGAGTACGTCGTTAATTGCAAGCAAAAACAATATAGGTGATAAAATGCAGCCTTGTCTCACTCCGCTATGTACCTCGAAGGGATCTGAAAGCTTACCCTTGTGTAAGACGTGACATTGGGCTCCGCTATAGGACTCCTTCCAGATGTATTCCCGGTCAATGCTGTCAAACGCCTTCTCGAAATCATTGAACATGTGATGTAACGGGGATCTCCACTCTGCGGATTGTTCAATAATAATTCGGAGCTGGTCGCTACATGAAAAGCCCTCGCGAAAACCAGCCTGTTCATCGTTCAGTGTGCGGCCAACTGTTTGCTTGATCCGGTTTAAGACTATTTTTGCCATCAGTTTGGACACTACGGGGAGGAGGCAAATTCCACGCCAATTATTACAGTCCATCAGGTTACCTTTCTTCGGGATCTTAATAATGACGCCCTTCTTCCATTCTTTAGGGAGAGTTTCGGTTTCCCAACACTCTTGGATGGATAAGGGGGAGAAGAATATCCGCAGTAGCGTTGATATCCGCCTTAAAGAGTTCCACCGGAATTCCATCTATCCCCGGGGCTTTACCCGCTTCCATCGATTTAATAGCCATAGTTAATTCCTGTTTAGATATTGGGCTGATATCAACTCTGACTATTTGCTGAATATTTTCTGCTTCAAGTGAAGATGAGTTCAAATGTGCAAAGGTGTTGCTGAGGACCTCAATGAAGTGGTCTCTCCACCGTCGCAGTTGGTCTTCATCAGTGATCAGTAGGGACCCGTCTTTATCTTTCACGGGATGTTCAGTTGCAAAAGATTTGCCAGTTAATGGCTTGATAAGTTTGTAAAGGGTTCCACTGTCACCACGGCAAACCGCTTCCTCTGCCTTCTCCGCTAATGCATTGATGTTATTGCGTTTTTCCCGTCTTACGCTTCTTTGCACGCCTTTCTGAAGAGAACGGTATTCAGCTCTAAGTTGATCTTTGACTGCGTCGTCAGTAGCTGAGTTGATTTGTTCTTTAATTCTCTTGCGTGCCGAGATTAGAGACCATGTAGAGTCACTAATGAATGGCCTTCTACCACCCTCCAATCTGCCCGTAAAAGTTTCACCGCACGAAATAAATGAGTTCTTAGTCTGGCATTACACTTTGCGTTTTTCTGCAGGAAGAGCAATCCCGCAAAAAAAAACGCAATGTCGTTCAAGAAGAGAACCCTATAATTACACATTGCGTTTTTTTGCGGGAAAAGTTTGTGAAAGAAATAAATATATCCCATTGAGGATATTGACGGTTTTATTTTTGTGGCAATATAATAAAATAGGTAAAAGTCGGGAGGCCGATACAATTTCAGCCAGTCCTCAATGGATGCACTGCATGAATTTTGTACTGGGTGCATGAGTTTCTAGTTTGTCGTTGAACTAAAAAACGGAAGGTGTAATGCTTTTCATATACCACCATGTGTTCATCTTCTCAATGCGTTTTTTTGCGGGAGAAGTCTTCCCGCTGTCGTTGAACTTGCTGCTGCAAAACGATTCCTGCAAACTGCAGCATTTTCGTTACGCATAAGTGTAAAACGTTCCATTTAAGTGTACACGTTCCTCTTCTTGGACGACAATGCGTTTTTTTGCGGGATTGTTCTTCCTGCAGAAAAACGCAAAGTGTAATGCCAGACTTAGCGACGTTCCATCTATCATCAATTGTAGGAGTCTCATAAGGTGGTGGTGCATTAGCTCTTTCGCGCTAGACGCTGCTTTTGTCCGCTTCGTTGATAATAATCACTAGGTCCCCTTGCTGGAGTCCCCTGCTGATAGTGAACTATTTGCCCCTTCTATTCAACGTAAGCAGATACTCAACAACCCATCTTCATCAGAACGGATAAGCTATCTTTTGTGGGGCACTGAAATTAGCTATGGCGAAAGTGGCTATCCGAAATAATTCATATGGATACTTACGTTTTGAACGGAAAGTGTGCAATGGAAAATAAACGAAATAAGTCATGCATGTTGTCCATGTCCATGTTGTTATCGGTTTCAAACAGAAAAAAGGCATGCGAAAAAAAAAACGAAAATAGCCATGCAGTACCCAGAGCGATCGAGGCGAGCGTTCATGTTTGTGCGATACTGATGGTTGTGATCCCTTAAGCGCGGAGCACACACAAGGGACTGTTGATTCACAAGCGGAGTCCATACAAGAGACTATTGCACCAAGAGCGAGCGTTAATGTACAGTCATTTCCACAAGAGCGTATACTTTGTAACTTTTTAATGCACCATTTCTCAAAGAGTGGTGGGGGACTTTACCTGCATTTTTCCTCTTTTTCGCATTGTATAAATTTGGTCATTCTAAGTTCAAGTAGGAGAGTGATAAGACGTCAAGTGAAATGAGTGCGATTTACAAAAAACGATTCGAAGCTGTGTTTTTAGTAAGTCATCCGAAAGGACCAAAAATGACACCTGCATCGGCCGGAAAGTACCTGAAAGTTTCGACACAGTTTGTGAATAAGTGGATAAAGCGTTTTAAAGATACTGGAAATGTAGACGATCTACCTGGTAAGGATAAAACCCGAAGCACTTCAAAACCCAGGATAAGGCCATCATTGATATTTTTAAGAAAAATCCGTCCGTTACTACCTTAGTGCAAGCAAAGGAAATGTTATCGAAGAAGAATATTTACGTGTCCTTGAATACGATTCGGCGAAGATTACAAGAGGAAAACATCAAAACCAGGTATGCCTTGATGAAACCATTACTTACCGAAAACCAGAAGCGAAGACGTGTAGAGTGGGCTAAGGAAAACATCGATCGTGATTGGGACAACGTGATCTTTACGGATGAATAAAGTTTTGCTGTAAATACGTTCAGGAGACGAGTGTGGGCACAAAAAGGAGAAGCTGTCGTGAACCGAACCGTTAAACACCCTGTGAAGGTCCATGTTTATGGATGCTTTTCTGCACGCGGTTTCGGAAAATTAATAACGTTTACCGGAATTCTTACTGCTGAAAGGATGATCATTTTGTACAAGAAAGGATTATTGAAGTCTGCTAGGATGCTATATGGCAACGACAACACCGATTGGTTTCTACGATCCGAAACATAGAAGCCGGTTGTGTACACGCTGGAAAGAAGAAAATAACATTCAAGTACTTGATTGGCCTTCGCAATCGCCGGATGCCAATCCTATTGAAAATGTTTGGGGATTAATGAAGCAGAAGCTTCAAGGAGCTTCAAAATCAATCCAAATCAATTTGGAATAACTTATCGACAGACTACGCGGAAAAATTGGCCGAAAGTTGTCACCGAAGATGCCAGTCAATAATCAATAGTGACGGCGATTGGACCATGTATTAAATATAATTGCGAAAATGTATTTTGTATTTACTTTCAATAAAAAATAAAATTTCTTACTTGTAACATTTTGTTTTTATTTTGTGAGGTATACGGTCTTGTGGAAATGACTGTATGTGCGATACTGAGGGTTGTGATCTCTTAAACGCGGAGCCCACACAAGGGATGGTTGATTCACAACCCTCAGTATCGCAAAAAGTTAGGTTTGGAACGAGCTGCGCTCGCTTTGCCCCTAAAGGGTTGCGGCCCCCGTATATAGTCCTAGGTCGCTCGTTTCACTCCTTCTATATGTACCAGCATGCCTTTCGTCCTAGCATATCTGCATCCAGCATTTTTTGTTTATGCACAATTTCGGTTTCAAATCGAAATAAGGTATGCGGAGGAAAGTGAAAATAGCCATAAACATACTCACTTTCGTTTTAAAGCGAAATTGAACATTGAATGTGGATCGAAAGTGGCCACTTTCGGATTCAGCCGAAATTGACCATTAATGGCTAATTTCCAAATCGCTAATTTGATGTTGCTATCAATGGTTATTCAAACGCCTTTCATTGCTAAGCCCTTTCTTTTCCAATCCTGAAAATCTCAAACCAAAAATATACATATATGGATATATATATTTACATATATTTATATACTTTTTTTTATTTAGAATGTTGCGATCTGAAGCGCACATTTGTGCGTGATGCTGATGACTATTAAATTGAAAATATGAATTGAATATTTGCTATTTTTAGGACAGTTCACACATTTAGAGAAGGAGCAGCCCATATGACAGACTCAGCACGAATAGATACTACAATTTTCAAAATGATATATTCGCACATACTCGTACAAAATCTCAGAAAATTTCTCGCCGCTTATTTACTTCGGGAAATATCAACCAAGTAAATAGGTGGATAATACGGTTCTGTTCTCATAATACTCGTTGTTGTTTTTAGATCATGGATATTCGAAAAAAATGAATGTAGTATTTATGTATATCTTTTGCCGGTCTGTCGGTCATTGATTTTTTTTATTCTAGATAATTTGTACTAGTTCACTGTCCTGTGAAAGTGAGAGTGTTTTATCTATGTTTTTGATAAGATGATATGCTATCAACGTTTGCTTTTTTGTTTTGCACAAATTGGCTCGTATTAAAGCTTAAGTACACATCTATCAGACGCACATGTGATACGTAAAGCTCAAGTTCGATATCTTGTAGATGATAATGGGGACTAGCCTAGCGTCAAGTGTTCCATTATCTACATTATCTACAATAGCTTTGGCGGTGTGACGAAATCAGGAATACGGTAAACGATACGAGCCATATGTTCTTCAGTTGGTGGGTACACAACTTTAGACAAGACGTAGTATCCCTTATTTGTGAGTTTTTAATTGAAACTTAATGCCAGGAAACGAATGTACGTTTTAACTAAGCTGTTTATTGTCACTATACGTTTTTTATCGATTCTGCTTAGAAACGGACAGGAGTTTGATGGCTAATCTGTACATACATATGATAAATCTGTAAAGGTGCGTTCACACGTGGTAAATATTTGGCCAGATTTTTAAAGCAATATTTGTCCAAAGAGATTAATTTGGTAAAGCAGTTTTGTCGTTTGTTCACCTGGCGATAAATATGTATTTAAGATCTATAGAAGGTATTAAAATTACATCCAGATCTTTCCCATTTATTTCCTATTACAACCTTAAATTTTCTGGCCTAACAGGCGGCTTCACTTTTAACTTTATAATAATTGTTACTTTTTACTTGCCATAGGCAAGTTTCAGATTCCTCTAAGCTAGGTCTGTTCAGTTTTTCCGAAGAGTAACTCCGGAACGTCTGTGGTGAAGGCTAGGTCTGATCAGATTTTGCATTCGGCCGCCTTGAGGAAGCCTTGAAAGCCGCCTGAACCGGTCAAATTTCGACATACACGATCCGGGATTCCTCAAGGCCAGGCCTGATCAGTTTTTCGGGAGAGGAATTCCGGATCGTCTATGGCGGCCTTTACACTGTGACCATCAACAAAGCATAGTGCTAGCTAGACTCTGCGCGTTGCGGGCATGTTGGTTGTTGTTGTAGCAATGGTCAGAATTCGATGTGTTTGTCTGTTACATGTCTATAGTATCGTCTTCATCCCCGGTGTTGAGGGAAAGAAAATTAGCTGCCTCTATTGGGTTCTCTCACAACGATCTTGGGGTCAGGTGAGTGGGTGCAGCTGGGCAGTGAAAGATATGGTTGTGCAGCACTCTATCACATATGCAGCATATCCATGGTCCTGGATTACTCTCAATGCCGGCGCGGAGAAGTAACATTCAGAGCAATTGCGCCGAGGTATTTTGCTCCCAGTGAACATAAAAAAAAAGACGATACGGGCATGTAACACACAAACACACTTTCCTTCTTGCATTGAAGGGTTTTGGCAGCTCTTGGCCGTTTGGAAACGGGTCGCTCCGGTGCGTAGAACCGGCTGCCGCAGGAACGGGCATGTTGGTAGTTTATCGAACGGTTGACGGATTAGTATTATTCATGGGTTATTGCTAGTTGTTGGCGACAGCAACCTCCCTTGATTGACTGAATCAGAGGCCGTGTAACGGACGGTTTGGTGGGCATCCAAAGATGCCCGTGGGGGATGGAGCCTAAGTTAGCATATAACCGTGAAGGTCAGGCCGTGCCATCTGGCGAAGAAAAAGGCCCCTCAACGAGCTAAGCGGCGGCCTATGCTTGCTGTAGCTCAGTTCGGGAGATGTGGGCGGGGTTTTCGCCGCTCGTTGCCCCTGTCCTTTACGTATTATTTGGTCTACAACTTAATAATGAGACTTTTTTTGGAATTTTGGGCATTTATTCATAGATTTATTCATATAACTAAATTATTCAAAATATTGGCCATCAGCAGCGATAACTTTCTCCCATCTTTCGGGAAGTCTACGAATTCCGTCGCGAAAAAAATCTTGGGGTTTCGAGGCTATCCATGAATCGAGCCAGTTCTTAGTATCCTCATATGAAGTGAAGTGCTGATCAGCCAACGCATGAGTCATCGAAGCGAACAAATAGTAATCGGATGGAGCAATGTCAGGGCTATACGGCGGGTGGGGTAGCACTTCCCATTTGGTTGTTTCCAGGTACGTTTTCACGACTTGCGCAACATGAGGGCGAGCATTGTCATGCTGAAGAATTATTTTGTCGTGCCTTTCAGCAAATTGTTGCCGTTTTTCACGCAATGCTCGACTCAAACGCATCAATTGCAGTCGATAGCGCTGCCCGTCAATGGTTTCATTCGGTTTTAGCAGCTCATAATAAAGAACACCGATCTGGTCCCACCAAATGCAGAGCATAAGCTTGGAACCATGAATATTTGGCTTCGCGGTCGATGTTGATTGGTGCCCGGGCGGTCCCCATGATTTCTTTCGCTTTGGGTTATCATAATGAATCCACTTTTCATCGCCGGTCACAATATGATGCAAAAAACCCTTCCGTCTTTACCTTTGAAGCAGTTGTTCGCACATGCAAAAGCGCCTCTCAACATCTCTTGGCTTCAACTCGTACGGAACCCAGTGGCCTTGCTTTTGGATCATTCCCAGTGATTTTAACCGCTTCGATATGGCTTGCTGAGTCACTTCCAACGAAATTGCCAACTCTTTTTGAGTTTGGCACGAATCTTCTTCGAGTAATTTCGTCAATTCTTCGTCTTCAAACTTTTTTGGCTGGCCAGGTCGCTCTTCGTCGGTAATGTCGAAATTATCATTTTTGAACCGATGAAACCACCGAAAACACTGTGCACGCGAAAAAGCATCGTCACCGTAAACTTCCACGAGCCTGAGCTGCAGTCTTCTTAGCAAAATAATGTCCAAGTAAAACTTCCCGCAAATGTTGTTTTTTTCGTGAATTTTCGAAACTTTCCATGGTCCGGTAAAATACGTTGTCAACAATCAACACGAAATGTTTATACTGACATTGACAGCTTATGAATACAAACTTCAAATGGTATGTATGTCAAAGATGGACTACCATTGGTTTATCGGTGTTGCCATCTCTAAAAAAAGTCTCATTATTAAGTTGTAGACCAAATAATAAAAATTCATAGACCTGGGGAAAACAACACAAACAGGGGAGGTAAAAATGGGGAATGATAAAAAATGAGGTGATAAGAATGGAATAGTTGGCGGACGGCGCAGATTTCCTTGCGTTCGCATCAGGATCCAAGCGTAATGGGACCCTCGGTCTCTGGTTTTGTACCACCGACAGATCCTTACTCATCAGGTGCTGCCATAGATCTGCCGGTGGCACTACCAGACCATAATATGGTTCATTACAGGTGGTTCATTACAACCGGTCAGTCGTTTTGTATGAGAATTACTACAGATCAAAACGAAACGAAACGAAGCTCTCGACGATATTGTTGATCTAGGCCTACCCATTCAACCCCCGACAGTAGAGGAAGTTGATCTCGCGTTGCGGTCACTAAAACGAAATAAAGCGCCGGGCGCTGACGAGATTCCAGCTGAACTGCTAAGATTCGGTGGAACGAGTCTAGTTGATGCCATACATCAATTACTCCTGCGACTATGGGAGAACGAGGAGATCCCAGACGATTGGCGCAGAAGCATCATCTGTCCAATTCATAAAAAGGGAGATAAACTGCGGTGTGAGAATTACAGGGGCATCTCACTAGTTTGTACGTCCTATAAAATTTTGACGAAAATTCTGGAAAATAGAATAAAACCGTACGCAGAACGAGTCATTGGTGAATACCAAAGCGGTTTCAGACCTGGTCGCTCCACAACCGATCAGCTCTTCTCAGTCAAACTGATACTCACTCCAGAGGTGCTGGGAATACAACGTAAACGTATACCAAATCTTTGTCGACTTCAAGCAGGCATACGACAGTATCGATCGTGGAGTACTGTACAACATCATGCTGCAATTTGGTATACCAGCAAAATTAGTGCGACTGACAAAGATGACGATGACCAACTCCGTCTCACAAGTCAGGATCCAGAATAGACTTACTGATCTATTTGAAACACGCACTGTTTTGAAACAGGGCGATGGACTGGCACCGACGCTCTTCAACCTAGCACTGGAATACGTTATTCGGGCCATGAATATGGACAACAGCAAGACGCTACTCATCAAGTCGACACAATTAGCAGCGTACGCCGACGACATCAACATCATGTCCCGAAGATTGGCTGACGCAGAAGAACTTCTGCATACGCTCGATACCGCTGCAAAGGAAGTTGGATTACGTATTAACGAGGGTAAAACTAAAATAATGATGCAATCGGTGACAAGGACACCTGCACAACCGAGCATCAATGTGGGGGACCTCAACATCGAGTTCGTGAACAACTTCATTTACCTGGGTTGCAACCTGTCAAGGGACGCCAACGAAACTGACGAAATCAAACGACGGATACAGTTAGCTAATAAGACTTTTTTCTCGGTTCTCCCCATAATGAAATCGAAACATGTGCACAGAAACACGAAGCTCCGCGTGTACAAAACCATTATATGACCAGTGCTATGCTATGGCTGCGAAGCATGGACCCTAACTCAAGCCTCCGAAAACATGCTAGATACTTTCGAACGTAAGGTTCTACGGCGAATTTTCGGGGCTGTTTGCGATCGAGATGGATGGCGCATCCGGTACAACCATGAGTTGTATGAAATGTACGATGAGCTGCAAGTCTCGAAAATTGTCAAACTACAACGACTTCAATGGGCAGGGCATGTACAAAGAATGGACGATGATCGCATGCCTAAGAGAGTAATGAATGCAGAACGAGTCGACGGAGCGAGACTGCGAGCACGACCGAGATCTCGTTGGGAGAGCTCAGTAGGTGTGGACGCCGCGCAGCTGCTGGGCTCCCAAAATTGGAGGACGCGGTCACGTGACCGAGATAATTGGAGGACAATGATCCAGGCGGCCAAGGCCCGACGTCGGGCTGTCGCGCCACGATGATGATGAAAACGAAACGACCGCATCTATTATCATCATCATTGTGGCTCAACATCCTGACGGTGGGCCTTGTCCGTCTGGATCGTTGTCCGCCAATTGTTTTGGTTCAGTGGCCACGCGCCCTCCAACTACATAAGCTCAGCAGTTGTTCGAAGTCACCATCAACTGAGTGTTCCCAACGAGCTCTCGGTCTTCCTCTCAAATCCGTTTTATTTCTCTGAAGCAAATCCTATAGAAAACTGATGGGAAGATTCCTCTATTCATGCACTGAAGGTATCAGTAACCCGTATAACAGTGCCATTTCTTCCTATCATAGATCACGACTGGGAATGAACGGTTAAATAATGTTCTGTGTTGTTGGATTGCGTTTTCCCAAGAAAGTCTCTTCTAACCTAAATACGTCATAAATGTTAACAAGTTACCCAGTTTTTCTCCACTTAAGGGAACCTTATCGAGAGGAATATTCGTACATGCATACATTATACTCTACCCAAAACGAACCGCTTGAATGCAATTATGTGTGATTTATTTTCAGTTCAATAATGAGCTTTATATGCAGATGACCAATAATCATTGAGGATTGCTATGTAGGGGATATCAGCGATCGTCATCAGCACGCCAAACATGATTCTACATTAATGAAACTTTCCTCCACAAATTAACACGATAAGAAAACAATGAGAAACACCTTACATTACAATCTCGACCATCTCAAGCAGTTTAGTATTTTTTGTTTCCATTGAGATCGAGCTTCTTATGGATATACTCGTAAGTTATGCATTACTCTGTTCGAATTTTCAACTTGTAACCAAATTTAAATATTTCTACGTTCACGTTTCTTTTTCGTACATCCCAGCTTCTGCTGGTTACTTTGAGCGCGCGGCTGTTTTGCAGTGATGAGATGACATTGTTGAATGAGTCATTGCCACCGCGGACTTGTCCTTGATCTTATTCGTATAATGACGTGATCAGAAGAAAAAAAAAACAGTTTTCGCCAAAAATAGCAGATGCGGAATAAAAAAGTATGGAAATTCGTGTGGAGAGTTTATTGGCATAGAACAGTGAGAACAGCCTGCTGTTGATGTATACTTTTTTTGACATTTTTTTCGGTGTAGTGGACATGCGGGGGCTGATATAAAGAACCTGTTCGATTTTCGGTCAATATACGATTTGATTCAGATTTCGTTACAACTAGAACAGAACAGAAAAGCAACAGAAAAAGGATACAAAACAACGAAAGGGAAATTTTTGTTGTGCGGTGCGCTGCGGCGGTTTGTGCTCGTTTGACAGAAACGTGGTGTGCGGTGCGTGCCCAACGTGCGAGCCAATTTACGCCTGGCCTCACTGTCTAATCTTAAGTTTTGTTTTCTTTCTAGAAATTGATAGTCTTATAGCCCCCATATACGATGCAATTCGTCGTCAGATCGATCTGACGATGTTGTGATCGATGTTAACGATTTTTTTTTACAGTTCCATACTATATAATTTCGATCGTCAGATATTTTGTGGCGATCCATCGTCAGATCGATCTGACGATGGATCGCACAGTCTATGGCGGGTTTTAGCTGGAAAGCTTAAATCCCAATTTGCATCACTTGAAACATTCTTCAGCGGTACAGTGAAACCTCTGCTAACGAATACCTCTCTCCAGTGGAAACCCCACATTGCGGACAATTTTGATATGGCAGCTCCTAAACTACAATTACAGTTTAATTATTAGACTTGGCTTGAGCTATCAGTAGTAGTCCGAATGGCGCAACGCTTAGCACCTTCGCCTTCTACGTACTGGGCCCCGGTTCGATTCCTACTGAATGCGGTAGTTTTCGATAAAAAAAGGGGATTTACGTGTCGGACTATGAGCCCACTCAGCTGTTAAATGAGTACGCATTTATGGGGTAAATAACTCGATTGTGAGCGTGTTGCTGCTGATCACACCTCTGCACAAGACCGTCACGATCTAGAAAATGAGGTGATGCTAACTCATCTCGAGGCCATGGCTCAAATTGGACTGTTGCGTCAGTATTTTTTTTTTAGCTATCAGTAGATCAGCAACGACAAAAAAACATGTTGCTCTCATTACGACACACAAAAGCCAGAAAATGTGTCAACTGAATGCACCTACATACTTATAAATCAAGCCTGCATTAAAATGCCTCAACTAGTTTCTGTTCAAGCGAACCTAACACATTCTCTCTATACAAGTTTGATTCTCAACTAACCATTGCCAGTCACAGTCAGCCTTCCTTTGCTAATGATCCAATAATTTCAACTCAGTAAATGTTTTGATTTCATTTTACGAAATTTATCGATTGAATAATTCGAAATTTACAATCCAATTTGGAAAAATTAATTTGGAATTTCCAATAAGCTACATAAATGTACACTTGGAATTATTATAGCAGCAGACGATTGCGTTGTTAATGCTCAGGTGAGACGAGCATGCTGTTGCTGGTGGTGTCTATTTTTAGCCTATGAGAAAATCTGTCTTTGATATCTCTCTCTGTTTTGGTGTGTAACAATAATATGGCCATCGCTGTGTCGTAGGCGTTGCAATTGAAATGTGTACCTAAATTTGGAATATTCTATTTCATCATTTAAGGAAGTCGTAATCGATGTCAATCAGTCAGTATGAAATGGGCTGTTGAGTGAAGAGAGTGGCTTTTTAATTGCGCGTAATGTTTCTCTTGTGCCTTGGAACAATGAGGGCATCATCTAGTTTTTCGTTGATTAGAGGATCTGGATAGAAAACTAGACCAGTATTGCTTCTCGACGGCACTCAGACAATGGCCACCTCCGCGTTTACTAACAGTGGCATTAACAAAGTCTGAGTCGTCTGCTACTAAGCCGACTTGACGACTTACAGTCATTTTCACAAGACCGTATACCTCACAAAATAAAAACAAAATGTTACAAGTAAGAAATTTTATTTTTTATTGAAAGTAAATACAAAATACATTTTCGCAATTATATTTAATACATGGTCCAATCGCCGTCACTATTGATTATTGACTGGCATCTTCGGTGACAACTTTCGGCCAATTTTTCCGCGTAGTCTGTCGATAAGGTCGCCTTAAATGTGCTTCTCCTTTTATTTGCTTTCCTTGAAGCTTCTGCTTCATTAATCCCCAAACATTTTCAATAGGATTTGCATCCGGCGATTCCGAAGGCCAATCAAGTACTTGAATGTTATTTTCTTCTTTCCAGCGTGTACACAACCGGCTTCTATGTTTCGGATCGTTATCTTCTTGTAGAAACCAATCGGTGTTGTCGTTGCCATATAGCATCCTAGCAGACTTCAATAATCCTTTCTTGTACAAAATGATCATCAAAATATCAAAATATCAAAAATAAATGAATAAATAAATGATGGCCTTATCCTGGGTTTTCCCGTCCACGACAACGTTCGTGGCCATGGATGTGCAGGAGGTGCATGCTGGCAACTGCATTCCACCAATTTATGCCAACGAAACGTCAACTGGGCCAGATGGAACAGTTGACGCGCTATGCCCCACAAGGGGTTAGGGCAATTGAGTAGTATCCTGGGTTTTTGAAGTGCTTCGGGTTTTACCCCTACCAGGTAGATCGTCTACATTTCCAGTATCTTTAAAACGCTTTATCCACTTATTCACAAACTGTGTCGAAACTTTCAGGTACTTTCCGGCCGACGCAGGTGTCATTTTTGGTTCTTTCGGATGACTTACTAAAAACACAGCTTCGAATCGTTTTTTGTAAATCGCACTCATTTCACTTGACGTCTTATCACTCTCCTACTTGAACTTAGAATGACCAAATTTATACAATGCGAAAAAGAGGAAAAATGCAGGTAACTAAAAGCCCCCCACCACTCTTTGAGAAATGGTGCATTAAAAAGTTACAAAGTATACGCTTTTGTGGAAATGACTGTACATTTTAAGCATTTTGCGTACGCTCTGCACGATTAGCCAGTCCAGTGTGATGTGTACTAATGCGTTTAGCGAGATGAGGAAGGAGCGTTGAATTACTACTATTTACTGACTCCTGTTGGGGCACAGCGCGTCAACTACTTTTAAGAAGCTTAGTTGGCGTTTCGTTAGCATATATCTGACTAGTTCGGTCATTTTAGACATTCTTCCACGGTTATTCACCCCGCGGAAGGGGGCTTTCGGAGCACCACCATTCATCCCATTTTTTGCAGTCTCATTCACCTATCATATAGGCCCTTATTCGAATTTACATGTCCTCCGTTCCCACTCGATCCAATGGGATTCGGAATAGACGTACTAATACATTCCGCTTGTAAATGTCTTTGGAGATCAGTCACAATTCATGATTTTCTCTAGGAATCTGTTGCAAACGCTGATCCACTTGCTGTGCACTTCCCGATGAAATAAATTTGCAAGAACTTGAAGTCTTGGTCGGGGAGTGGAAGAAGTGAGCCCACTTGATGATATATCTGATTCTGTACTTTAAACGTTGGCTCCGAAATGTCATTTGGAAGCAAGCTTTGTACTTCCTAAAATTTAGAGAGGATATACATATTTTGATAGGGGATCTCGTCAAAAGTATTTTGAAAGCGCTTCTGGTGGCTCCATAATGGGAGGCAGTTGGACTTTCGCTTTAGTGCACTTTCACACGAAGAGCCGCACGGCTCTCGCTCGCGAGTGAGAGCCTTTTCCGCTCCCACCTTCCATTCATTCACACGAAGAGCCGTACGGCTCTCGCTCGCGAATGGGAGCGAGGCGCGTAAGACTGAAATGCAAAGAATACACTTCAGCTTTCACACGGGGAGCACGAGCCTTTACGTCGCGCGAGTGAGAGCCGTTGCGTCGCGCCTTTTGGTCTAAATGCACAGCGAGAAGTGCCGGCATTCACACGGGAAGAGCGACAACGGCTCTCGCTCCTCAGTCCCTCGCTACCCGCTAGGATGGACACAATACGCTTTGGAACGTTGGCGTTTTTGTCGTCGAAGACGGCGTCGACGGTAAACAAGATACATAGTCACAAAACGTCTGCAACGCGTATTTTACGACTGGACAGAGCGCGAGAGCCTTTGTCGCTCTTCCCATGTGAATGCCGGCACTCCTCGCTTTGCATTTATATCAAGAGCCGCGACGCACGGCTCGAGATGCACGAGCCGTACCGGCTCTCACTCGCCAGACGTAAAGGCTCGCGCTCCCCGTGTGAATGTTGCAGTGTATTCTTTGCATTTCAGTCTTACGCGCCCCGCTCTCACTGGCGAGCGCGAGCCGTGCGGCTCTTCGTGTGAAAGTGCACTTAGGGCATCACATACCTTTTCCAAATTTTAAAGCGTGGCAGTGTATACACACTTTTTTTATCTTCCCAATTGAAACGCTTGGATGGACGCTGTAATCAAATTTTTCGTTATATTGGAATGCAGCCATCACTAAATCTCTCCTTTAATTAGATCTCGCAATTGATTCAGCGTTTCTCGTAGCAGCCATTCTTATTCTTGCCCCTTAGTTGCGAGCTTCGCGTACCTGCAGTGTTTCAGCAATTCTACAGCGAACAATTCCAACACGCCACTGACATTGTTCTGATTCTGCCCGTCTGACTGCCCTCATCCATCTCGCACCAGTGCTACTTCGTTGCTGTGATCGTACTCTTATTTTAAACTTTTGTGAGTGAGTGTCACCATACATCTTAGCGACCTCGAAACTGTTAAATCGACACTAATTTATGTCATTTTTGACATTTTCTTCGCTCCCGGGGGAAGGAGAGAGTAGAAGTGTGTGTGTATGGTGGGGGGCCTTGGGAATGCTGTCATTCATCTCAGCGACCCTAAAAACTAATGGTTTTGATACTAATCCCGGTCATATTAGTAGTTTGGAGAGTATTTCATTGACTCTCACTCACCCCCATGTGGGGGCCGGGATAAGTGATGCGGCCAAATCGAAAAATTCAAATCGCTAGAACCTATTCTGCATCATAACGAATATGTTTATGGAATTTTCATGGGAATCGATCGAGTCGTTTGGCCGCAACAAACAAACAAACATACGCTTCATTTTTATATATGTATATGTATGTGTATGTGTATAGAAGATGGAAGACATATAGAAAGAAGATAGATTCATAGATAGATTGATAAAGATTATAGATAAATAGGTAAATATCCACGCTGGACTCTTTAGTACAGTACTGTGCGAATTAATGTGAACACATGGACTAATTTTGCATATTTTGTTTATTCGAAAAAAAAACTATCCTTAGACTTACAAACAAAGTTGAAATATTAATATTCAATAGGAAATATGTCCACTCTTTGCTGCAATAACGGCTTGAACTCGGTTTGGCATAGAGTCGACCAAATTTTTACAATTATCCTTGATTGCCTCCTCTCGAAACCACACCTGGATTACTGCTTCCACCATCTTGGTCTTCGTCGTACAGTCCATCTTTTGTAACCTGGCCTTGCAGATCGACCATAAATTCTCAATGGGATTGAGATCGGGTGAGTTTCCAGGCCAGTCCAGAATGGTAATCTTTTCGTCCTTGAAATATTTCATCATTCTCTTTGAAGTGTGGCATGGAGCTGAGTCTTGTTGGAAAATTGCACCATCATTCGCTTCAACTTTTTCCAGCTCCTGAGCCAAACATCGATCTAACATTTCTTTATATTTTTCACTATTCATCATTCCATCCACTGGAATAAGTTTGCCAGGTCCAGAGTACGAAAAACAGCCCCAGAACATCTTTTTGACTGGATGTTTGACTGATTGAACAATGTAGGCTGCAGTAAGTTTTTCATCCCCACTCTTACGAACGAATCTTGATCGCTGGCCCTGCACTAGAAAGTGTGTTTCATCTGAGAACAGCACCTTTCTCCAGTCGTTTACGGTCCAATTTGCATATTTTTTCGCCCAATTCAGTCTTTTTTTCATCATAGGGGCAGTCAAGAGCTGTTTTTTCTGGGGTCTCATGGCTTTTCTTCCATTTTCCAAGAGTCTTCTGCGGACTGTAGAGTCATGAATTTTCACCCCAGCGCGATCTAAGTCCTGCTGAAGGTCACGACTTGTTTTTCTCGGATGTAATCTACTGTTCCGCAGAAGGTTGGCCTCGTCTCGGGGAGTTGTTTTCCTTTTCCTGCCGCATTTGCCTTTGCGCTGGACTTCAACAAATCCTGTCTCCCTTTTCTGCTTTAATAATTTGTTTACAGCACCCAAACTCACACCACATTCCGTAGCAACACTCCTTTATGTCATTCTAGTATGCTCACTAAGTGTGATGATTTTCTCTCTTTTCCTTGGAGTAATATCCATGATGGCAACCAATCGTAAAAAATCTAAAAAAAAAAACAAATAATCTAACACTACAGCAAAATTTTAAAAACACGCATACCTAACCTGAAAGTTACAACGGTTTTTTCGCGTTAAGTAACGGCAAACATAAATTCAAATGTTTCACCATCAACACAACTGAGAGAATGGAGATAATAGTGTTGCCAGAACCAAAATACTAACTTTTTGGTCGTGTTCACATTAATTCGCACAGTACTGTATGGTTAAACTGTATGTTGTAACATTTTAGAGTCACGAACCACCGCCGCACCCTTTGGTTCGGTTAATCGGGGTTTTAGTGTATGTGGTATCATTTTGGGAAGTACAATACTTATGAACAATATCGATATGCAAAATGACGCCGCACCCTTGGGTTCGGTTAAAGGGGTTTACTGTATGCAGTCGCGAACTACCTTACTATCTATTCTAGCTCGCCAAATATACTCCTGCAAAATTTGGCGACAATCGCCCCAGTGGTTTAAAAGTTTTTGCACGACAAACATACAAAAACAGTCTTTTATATATCATAGTATTAGTAGATTTCGGACGGTACATGTTGCTGGCATACACCTTCTGCTCATTTAGCCGCATTCTGCGACAAGTCGTGAAAGGCTGCGGTCCCACACCACAAGCGGAAGACAATACAAATAACCATGGTCACGACGGGATTTGGACCTGCGAAAACTGGTATGTTGAGACATCACACTGACGCCTCAACGCTCTGAGCTGCACACCTCCCCAGCACTGAATTATTTCTATGATTTTAGACTCATACACAAGCTCTTTTTATAATTTTTGAATCATTATCGCGATGTTCATTATTCGGGTTGTGCTTCTGGAGTTGATCCCTAACGTGTCGGATCTCAAGCTCATCTGCATGATTAAATCAACTTCATTCCAAATAATTTACAAATTGCGGGCAATTGACGTTACCTTACCATTCAACATTCTGTATAACTAGAATTTAAAATTCAGTTTCGATTCCCTTTTACATCATATTGATTTGCACACAACGGCTCGTCGACATTCAGTTTCCTCGTCCATAGTCCATAGTACTATAAACGACTTTGCGCTGTCCGAGGACAACCTTGAAAATCCTATCTTTATTCATTGTTTTCATTTTGGCCTTATTGCTCTTCTCTACTTTCAGATCATGCGTCGCGTTCGCCGGAAAGAAACGTGTACTTGGCGTTGCAGCCAAAAATCAACAAGTCACAAATATGAAAAACACAATAAGTGGCTTTAAACGTTTGCTCGCACGTAAATGTAATGATCCACATGTTCAGCATGAACTTAGTACCATTCCATATAGGGTAGAGCCTCGGGCCAACGGCGATATCGGAATTAAAGTGAATTATTTGGATCAGGATCATACATTCTCGGTGGAACAAATTACGGCTATGCTCTTCACGAAATTGAAGGAGACATCGGCTAATGCATTACAAGTGCAGGTAATTGATTTGACTCTACTCAGAAAAATTATGTTTTTACGATTAGCTCATAGAAAATTGGTGGTCTGGTCCAGAGGCAGGGAGGATCTGTCCTGGACGAAACCTCTGATGTGCATTAGAAAAATGTAAGGCGAAAAGAGACATTCTCTCCCGATGCGGGATCCCGAACCTAAATCCAATCAACAACTAAAATTTGGTTAAGTCCTTTCCCGCCTATTAAAAAAAAAATCCCCTCTTTTTTTCAGGTCAAAGATTGTGTTATCGCCGTACCCATATACTTTACAAATGCCGAAAGACAGGCATTGCTCGATGCTGCCATGATTGCCGGCCTCAACGTGCTGCGTTTGATGAACGAAACGACATGCGTCGCCTTACAGTACGGCTTCTACAAGCAAGATTTACCCGAAGATAAGCCACGTAACGTTATATTTGTCGACTGTGGTCATGCCTCACTGCAGCTCAGCGCTTGTGCCTTCACCAAGGGCAAATTGAAAATGTTGGCCAGCTCGTGGGATCAGATTGGAGGACGTGATTTTGATTACGTAATGGCCGACTATTTCGCCCGGGAGTTCCAAGAGAAATACAAGATCGACGCTAAATCCAATGCCCGCGCCTATTTGCGACTACTCACTGAAGTCGAGAAGTTGAAGAAACAAATGTCGGCGAATAGTACAAAATTGCCGCTGGGCATTGAATGCTTCATGAATGAAATTGATGTTCGTTCGTCGATGCAACGTTCGGACATGGAAGCGATGTGTTCAGATTTATTGAGTCGCGTCGATCAGACGCTGCGACGATGCCTGCAAGAGTCGAAACTTTCGCTGGATGAAATTCACTCGGTGGAAATCGTCGGTGGTAGCAGTCGTATTCCGGCGATTAAGCAACTTATCGAGCAGGTGAGAAGTCTTATGAATGTATATTCAATGCATTTTATCATAACTTGTCCCTTGAACTCATCCAGGTCTTCGGTAAGCCGGCCAGTACAACACTGAACCAAGACGAAGCTGTTGCGCGCGGTGCCGCTATTCAGTGTGCAATCATGTCACCGGCTGTACGTGTACGCGAATTCAGTATCACAGATATCCAAAACTATCCAGTGAAAGTTGTATGGGACAAGGATAACGGTCAACCATGCGAGGTGGAAGTGTTCCCAGCTTTCCATGCGGCTCCGTTCAGCCGAATTATGACAATTGCCAAACGAGATCCATTCGTCATGACTGCTATGTATTCACAGCCGATTCCGTATCCCGATCAAGTGATTGGAAAATGGCATGTTCGAGATGTACGGCCAAACGATAAGGGCGAACCACAAGATGTCAAAATTAAGATTCGTATCAATCAGAATGGCATTGTGCTGATTACGAGTGCATCGCTTGTCGAAAAGAAAGATCCTGCTGAAATTGAGGCGGAAGAGAGTCAAGAAGCAGCTGCGGCGGCCGAGGCACAACAACAGCAAACAGAACAACAACAACCGGGCCAGGAACCAATGGAAGTGCAAGAGGTAAGTCTTCTGTTTTTGTTACGGGTTGACTTATGCGCGGATGAAGAAGTGATGAAAATGTTATGGTAAATAGACAAACTGATAGTTTTTCTCGTTGAGGTAATTGGATTGGAAACCTTTTAAGGATGGAAAATTGCATCTGTAAGAAGACATTTTATGACTACTCAGTTTTTCTCAGCAAGCAAACATCTTTGATGATCACCACGATGATGAGAGACTGCGAATACTCAGATCTTTTTTTCATTGCTTTGTTTTTTTTTACTCAATCAATTCCCTGGTTCCCAGCTAGACTATAGAGCGCAGATTATCCTACACACTGTTGAAATGAGACAGGTAATCGGCTAAGTCAATTTGACGATGCCGTATGTTCGTCCGTTCGCACAATGAGTTGAGTTGAAGTTTAAGTCAAACTTTAGATCAATTTATAATAGGCGGGTTGGTGGGCGTCCGAAGATGCCCGTGGGAACGGAGCCTAAGTTAGCATAATCACCGTCAAGGTCTAGCAGTGCCACCTGGCAAAGAGAGGCTTCTCTCAACTAGCTAATCAGCGGCCTATGCTTGTTGTATGTCAGTTCCGGAGACATGAGCGGGGTTTTCGCCGCTCGTTCCCCCTTACGTATTAAATAAACTCATAGGCCTAGGGAAAGACAACACAAACAAATGAGCAGAAAATATGGTGAAAAAAATGTATCAACGGCAATAACTCTTTCCGCACTCGCTTTGGCGGCAAACATTGAAAGGATGTCCGTGCCGTATCCAACAGGGAGCACAATCCTCATCTCGTAGTATGGGAGTCGAAATAGCTGTCCCGCGGTCATTTCATCGGCCGTCATGCTGCCGCTGTCGATGTGTGTGCCAATCTCCATCGACCCAGCATAAACACTCCTCAAAAAGAAACAGAATGCCCGTGACAAAATTATTTCATGGCACAACAAACACAGGGGCCGCCACAATACGCAGAAGACTCAATACCACCGCCTCGCGTATGCTCAGAATTGCCGCAAAGCGGTTGCACCGCCAAAAATTGCTCGGCTGCCGACACAAAACCCAATCACTCTGGCCGATATAATTTAACCAGATAATGTCAATACCTCCCGATCCTATTCAGCGACAATTTTCGACTAAATCGTCCTCGTTGGTTGGCATGTGCTGCCGCAGAGTGCATGTTAGATATGTCTACCGGAGCGGTCTTAATCGCCAATTTACACGCTTAAATGCTACGGTGTTAAAATCACCAAGTATAAGGCGGTTTTGTCCATTTAAGAATGGACTAATATTAGTTTTGTAACTAGAGGGGCAACTGGAGACAGGAGGAACATAGATATTGAAAACTTCAATTTATCTGTTTCCTGACTTCACTAACGCAATCGCCTGTATCTCGATAACATTGTCGTTAGTGGTAGGATATATCTCACGGTATTGTACAGAACGGTGGATAATAAGCGCAAGCCTTTCTTTATATTTATAGCAGTTGTAATGAACCTTATTCTGGTCTGGCTGTGCTGTTTCCACCGACAGGTCTATGGCAGTACCTAATGAGCAAGGATTTATCGGTGGTACGAAACCAGAGGCCGAGGGTCCCATTACACCTGGACCCCAATGCGAACGCGAGGCCAAGCGGTCCGCCAACGATTCCATTCTAATCGCCTCTTTTAGCTCCCTTGTTTGTGTTGTCTTCCCCAGGCCTATGAATTTGTATTAATACGTAAAGGACAGGGGCAACGAGCGGCGAAAACTTTCCAAATCCAAAGAAGGACCCAAGAATCTCATGCCTTCTTACGGCTAAGGCAGGGCAGGCACAAAGAAGATGGAAAGTATTCTCCTCCTTATCTTCGTCATCGCAACTCCTACAAAAATCCCTGTAAGGAAGTTGGAGTCTTCGGGCGTGTTCGCCTATCAGACAGTGTCCAGTTATAACTCCCACCAACACGCTGATGTTCTTTCTTCCCATTGACCGAAGTTTGGAAGAGCGGCCAGGATCGATGTAAGTAGATGTATGTTATTTGGCATGTGCTGCTGGTACTCCATCTAGTGTTAGCCCTGCTAACCGCATTAGTCATTATTAACATTTTACAGGCAGCCGTGGGCATTCCAATTTTGTGAGGCTCCGACATCATCTCCCTTGTCCCTGCTCGAGCAAGCTCGTCGGCCCTGGCACAACACAATGTTGAAGAAATTCCCCAGCTCAACGAGAGACAAGCGGCATTCTTCCACCAACGTGGATGAGGTGGAAACGGAATCGATAGAGCTTATTGCTGCCTGATTATCTGTGTATATAACGATATCTCCAGAGTTACGATGTTACGTTCCAACCATGTCCTCCAACCTCTAATATTGCCGAGACCTCCGCCTGGAAAACGCTGCAGTGATCCGGTAAAAGAAAAACTGAAAAATAGACTGTCAGGCTTTCGGAGTATACACCGGCACCTACTCCTTCGTCACTCCTAGAGCCATCCGTATAGAAGTCAATAGAATCCCGTCCTGCGGGGACAGTATCTACCCAACGGCTCCGCAAAGGAATCAGACTTGTATAAAGTTCTTTCCAAAAGCAAGCTTAGGAAACGTGTAGTCAGTCGTTATGGGAATATCCAGGTTGTTCAGAATATTTGAGTGGCCCAGTCTCACGAAGGCGAATGGCCGTATTTGCAGCTACTTGTTCAGCAAAAATATCTGGTGGCAGTATGTTTAACAGCACATCGAGAGCAGCGGATTGTGTAGTTCTAAGAGCCCCAGTTATTGCTATGCAAGCTAAACGTTGGACCTTACCCAGCAGATTGCGATAGACCGCTATACGTAGTGCCGTCCACCAAACAATGTAGAAGTATCGTCCTCGTTGCTCTCGGAAGCGTTCTCTCGTCTGGAGAGATGGCTGGTGGTTGTGTCGAGAGGACTTTGTTTGGACCTAGTCTCGCAATTGATGCTTGTACTTCCTCGTGGTGTATTGCTGCGATGGCTGTTCTGTATGCGTTGTTGTCGAGGGGTACCTCTGGACATCTCTTTCGGATGTAACAGGATGCGCGGAAGGAACAAGATCCTTAAAGCCTTGGCCGGTAGCACCTGGGATAAGGATAAAGAGATCCTACTGGTCACATACAAAGCAGCCGGAAGGTCTGTAGCCAACTATGCGGCACCAGTGTGGTCACAGAATCTCTGTGACACAAAATGGAATAACATCCAGGCCTGCCAAAATGCAGCCCTCCGTACTGTAACTGGCTGTCTCCTGATGTCTTCCCAGGACCATCTACATCAGAAAACGAGGACGATGCCTCTAAGGGACCACAAAAAACTTCTTGCAAAACAGTACCTGGTGGGTTGTTATCGTGAGGAGCACCCCACACACTTGCCCAACTTAGGTCGGGTTGGTGTTCGCGTCTAAACTCCTACCTGTCTCGCATTAATCGGGATGTTACGAACACATGCCCCGCCTGCAATGGTACACCTCATGATGTAGACCACATTTTCAGATGCCCAGCTGCACCCACACATCTGACCTCCAGATCGCTGTGGGAGAACCCCGTAGAGGCAGCTACCTTCCTATCACTCAACACCGAGGAAGACGAAGAACAACACAACATGTATTTTAACACACTCACACAACGAACTTCTGACCATTGCTACAACAACAACAACCATGTAGAAGTATGGGACGCAAGACTGACACAAATAGCCAGTAGACAATCTTTGGCTGCAGGCCCCATTTTTTTTTACCAATGGCTGTCTTACAAGAGTAAAGCGCCATATTAGCCTTATTCACACGTTCTTGTATGTTCAGCTTCCACGAAAGTTTCTATCTACACCCAGCGAAATAGCTATATGTGCAAAGTAATTTTTGAATTTTTTTTTGGAAAAACGCAATCTCAGGTAAATTATGAATTCGCAGAAATGCTTGCCTGTGTATGCTGAATGTATGCAGTTCGGAATTGTTTTTTTCGTTTATTACCAGTACCTTTGCATCGGGTTTTTCCATCTTCAACTACCTCTTTTCGAAGGAAGTAATTATATGTGCATAACAGATCACAGTAGAGTTTGAGTCATTGAGTAGTGAAGTTCTTGAGATTATTCTGTGCGAAAAGTTATCAAAGTATTTAAAGGTAAGGGAGAAGGTATTTCTGTAAAAATAAGTTAATATATATAGCGTAAATGAAGACCAAAATGCCTCGAGGTACAACGTTATCTGAATGTGAACGGGCTCGCATTGTCGCCTTCAGGGAATCGGGAGTGGCAACCAGCGAAATAGCTGTGAAATTACATCGACATCGAAATACCATCGCAAACTTTCTGAAAAATCCTCAGTCATATGCTACAACCAAGCGACCAGGAACTAAACCGAAAGTCGATGAAAGGTGTAAAAGAGAAATTAAACGTCTTGCTGCAAGGAAAAACATGAGTGCCTCTCAAATAAAGCGAGAACTGTCACTTAACATTACAAAAAGGAGAGTTCAACAAATTTTGCAGGAAGACGAGAGCCTTAAATACCAAAGTCGGTTGGCTAAACCTAGACTTTTACCACGCCATCGGAGAGCTCGGCTTAATTTTGCGGAAAAGTATAAATTTTTCGACGAAGAGTGGCGATTTGTCATCTTTAGCGATGAGAAAAAGTTTAATTTGGATGGCCCTGATGGCTGACAGAAATACTAGCGAGATTTAAGGGAGCCTCGTCAAACACGTTATTCTCGCAATTTTCAAGGAGGATCACTTATGACATGGGCTGGATTCGGATACCGGGAAAAGACTCCAATCAGCTTTATTTCTCATAAAATGAATGCAGAGTTGTATGTGGATTTATTAGACAATGTGCTGATCGAATTCGCTGAAAATACGTACGGTGAAGCCTGGACTTTTCAGCAGGAAAACGCAGCAGTACATACTGCAAGGTACACGAAACATTCCTTCGAATCAAGAAAAATACCTTTATTGCAGTGGCCTGCTGTTAGCCCAGACTTAAAACCCATGGAAAATCTGTGGAGCATACTTTCCCAAGAGGTTTATAAAAATGGGCGACAGTTTAATACGTTGCGCGAGTTAAAAGGGGCTATCCAAGAAGAATGGGAAAAAATTGATATTTCTGTTCTGCAGTCACTAATAAATTCAATGCCACGCAGATTGAATAACGTCATCCTGCAAAATGGAGGGTGTAGGATTACACCCAGAAACTTTGTTTTATCAGTGAACACCAACCTCGTCCCTTCCAATACTGGAGGTTTGAGATTGCTTTGTAAAGAGAACAAGCTCTGTTTTGTCTGGATTTACCCTAACGCCAGCATAACTTGCCCAAATTGATAGAATAGAAAGTGCATTCTCTATTATTTCACCGAGATCGTTTGGAAACTTGCCCTAGATGTCAATGGCAATATCGTCCGCATTAGCAATAACCTTACACCCTACCCCTTCCAGGTCCAAAAGCAGTTTATTCACCGCTAGATTCCAGAGAAGGGGAGAGAGAACCCCGCCTTGGGGGGTTCCTCTACTTACACGCCTTCGTTCAGACGACACACCCAGATTATAGGACTAATTCTATCACTTTTTTTTCGGCGAAAAATAATAACTTGGTTTCTTACGTAATTTTTCCCTCTTATTCCGCTAGTAAGGTTCTTTATTACAAAAAAAAAAAACTGAAGTATTAACATCGAAAACGAATTCTGTCAACTGTTCATAAAATTGAGATGCTTTCAGTTTGCCCTATCGTAACATTTTCAGCATATTCCGAATTCGTCGGGTTATTTTCTGCCTCTCGTTTTCTTTTAAATACATCAAATTACAAATATTATAATCCAAAAGAAAAAAAATTCAACAAAAACACTAAAATTTATCTGTATATCCTATTTGGACTTTCTGTCAGGCTACTTTTGATAATGATTTTGATTGTGGTAGCGAAGGTGGTGATGGCCATAGTCAAGCACAATCACCTTCTGCATCATCACCTAAAGGACAAGGGTGGGCTCAACGGGTCAAGGGATGGTTTACCTCGGTACGTTTATTTACGAACTTTTTGTTTTTCCTAGAAAAGAAATCCAATCAAAAAAAGACAATATTTATTTTGGCTAAAAAAAAGAAACGAAATGAAAAATCTGGAAAGCGAATGAAAATACAGCTGAAAATTTAATGAAACGATTTTTTAGATTATCAGTAAAGAATAAAGGCGGAAAAGTTTTCTCTCTACGAAACAGTACAATCGATTTGTTTGCACTTTTTTTGATTTTTAATTCGAGTTTGTTTGTATACATATAAATATAGTTGTCTATTTTTTTTTCTCATAATTTTTTCTGTTATTCTACTCGAATGTACTTTTTTTTTGAACTTTCATTCATTTTATTCTTTATTATTGTGCATACAAAATGTATACGTAAGCGAAATTTTATCGCATTTGACTTACAAACAAATTTACACAGATTTAAAAATTCAGACATGCATTTTGAAAAACAAAACTGTAATATTCAGATGAACAGAAAAAAGAGATAACGAAAAAAATGTTGAGATGATGATTATAATACCATCTTAAATGATGACCGAGCTTGTGCCTACCCTGTGTGCTCCACTTCTATTTTGTGCAGTTCAATTTAAACAAAAATGGAATAAATTTCACAATACGATGACGTGAAATTGAATTTAGAATCAAAATTACACCTTTTGATGAATTGTTGTACATTACCCATTTTTATGATTTAGTATACATAATTACCTACATACATATTTCTTCATTGTCCTAATATTTCGCAATTTTGAAACCAAATTAATGGTCGTATTCGCTAGTCCTAATCATTTGTTCCGTATGTCCAAGTTTTCCTCGCGATTTCATTAGCACCTGCATTAACTCATTCATTCATATACGTCTATACCAACAAAAATCATTATGTATTCTCAAAAAACAAAGCATGTGTTTCGCAATTTTCAGCCAAATTTAAAATTTAATTCCTTGCTTCAGATGCGTGCACTATGTAGTTGTAAGGCTTGAGGAAATTGAGGAAAAAAAGTGGATTAACATACGGGGTGGGATTCACATGAGCCCAGTGTAAAGATAAATGTAGTCTTTTTTTAGTGTACGATTGAATCGATGTCTGTTTGTCATTTTTTGTGCTTCTCATTCATCATGTATGTTGATATTTTTTTGAAATTTGTGATTGTGTTCTTGTTTTCCATCAAACATTTGAAATGCTCACGAAAAAAAACGTTAGAGTATTTTGTTGCGCTAAAGCATTCTATAGCAGTTACATGCGTGCAGAATGGGGAAATGAAGCCTTTTAGATTGTTTCCTTCTACAGCAGCTTCAATCAATGGAAAGCTTTTCTAAGCAAATCAATTTCTACTAAATGTGATCCCACCAATTGTGTCGAGCGTCGTTCATTCTTTCGCAACAGATGTGTAATGGAGAATCGAATTTGCTCAAACAAGGGTAAGGTGAAAAGTTATCGGCCTGACACAGAAATACCGTTACAATCAGCAAAAATGTATGTTTCCTGCCTGAGTGCACGTGTCATTAGTTCATATGAGGAGTTTCAATTTGTTCTCTCAAGTAGTTTGCTTACACGAATTTTTGCAGTAGACGTCTTACGTGTTTTTCGTTAAAATGGAGAAACTTGAATATCGTGCGGTCATAAAATTCTTCGTTTGGGATGGATTAACCCCTAAGGAAATTCATTCGAAGTTAACAAAAGTTTACGGGGACTCTGCTCCTTCGATGTCAACCGTTAAAAAATGGTCAGCTGAATTTAAACGTGGTCGCACGTCCCTCGAAGACGACCCACATGAAGGACGGTCAAAAACCGCAACCACACCGGAAACCATCGAAAAAGTGCATAATATCGTGTTGGACGATAGGCGAATGAAAGTGAGTGATATTGCTGAGGCTGTGGGGATATCGGAAGAAAGGGTGCGAAACATCTTACACAAAGAATTAGAGATGCGAAAGCCTTGCGCAAGATGGGTGCCGCATTTGCTGAATGCCGAATGGCGATGAGAAAACTGCGGGATTTGCTATTGTCCCTATTCTCCTGATTTGGCACCCTCAGACTTCCATCTGTGCCCAAACTTGAAGAAATTTATTTCTCGGAAGCGCTTCGCATCCAGTGAAGAAGTTGAGAGGGCCGCAGATGAATATTTTGACAGCCTTCCAGACCCTCACTTCCGGGAAGAATACTGATGTTGCAGACTGCTGTGTTGTCAAGTCAAGGGAGATTATGTAGAAAAATAAAATCATTTTTTAACTGAAAATCGCAGTCTTTTATTGTCAGGCCGAGAACTTTTCACCTAAAGGACCATGTTCCTCGGGGGCGACCAATGCGACGATAGCCCTGCGACGAAAGCTAATCGACGATCGTGCACGGGGTGTGTTCCTTGAAGCGATGATTAAGTACAAGCATGAGACGCATTCACATTCATGCCAAGCTCCCATCGAGGATAGTGTGTGCACTTGCAGACGGACGAAATTCCAAATTAATTGAAATTGACACTGCGAATACACAGCATAAAATAATTGTATACATCGGCGAACCCCATTCCATACTTCACTAAATTTGTAAAAGCATATCTAAATCATAAATCATCACGATATGTTCAATTTAATTTTGCTCGAAAATCGTTTACGCGCGCTTCTTAAACATGTACAAACAAATACCCGCGACCCTGCACATGCGCAAACAATAATATCATCATCACGTCCGGGGCATATACGACAGCGACTAGCCTTCGATGTACAGTGCAAGTACCCCCCAAGCAGCCGACCCCGCACACACACAAGCTATCGTCAAAAGATACATTTTTCTCGCCACGCACAACGGCCAACTCAGCCAAACGAATGCACGACAGCGATTGCGTCACCCAAATATGATGGCGACGATATCCTACCCCTTGCCATGCGACTGACGAAGCCAAGCGATCCTCGTTCGCGATCGTAGTCGCAGTCGCTTGGAGGAACACAGCTCTATTGACAATACGCACAAATAGTGCTCAGCGCTGATCGCTGAGGTGGGATAGCTGCGCTGTCGTCACATGGATCGCCCCGAGGAACGTTAACCTTTACCCTCGTAATTGTTGAGGTTTCTATGTCACGTCAATTAAATGCTATTTTGCACGGGCGGTTTTTCTAGCCAGCTGTTGGCGGTTGTGGTGTCTTTCCAAGAGCGGGTTGCAATCTGCCCATAGAAAACACTTAAACTGCCGAACCGCTGCCGTCAACAACTAGCTAGAGAAACCGCCCATGGAAAACAACACTAAACCTTTTGTTTAACGCTATTCGAAAATCCACCTGCAGGCTAACTGGCGATACACAGCAAAAATAAAAATATTTTAAGCTTCCCATCAGCATCCATTTTCTTGTAAATCACATTGCCTTTTGTTTTTACATTTTCCATTCCATTATTTGCATAGTTTCGGGCACCTAACTAGAATCGTTTTATTGTGTGTATGTATCTCCTTTTTATCGTGTATTCGATATAATTTCCTATTGAAGTGCACACATATTTGCAATACATCATTAATGAAACTGTGCCGCTGATAAACATGAGGTTCGTTTTTTTTGTGTAACATTCATGTAAATTGCAGGTGAGATCGTTACCCTAACCTACTCTAAATAAATGCGAAAAAAAAACGAACCTTTAAAATCAATATCAGTAAGCTTTTAGTTTTAGTAGAAAAAAAGTAATACATCTTCAAGCTGGTTGTCCAATTAACACTTTTTTTTTCAATCCGTTTTTTCAGGACGCCAACAAGGATAAAAAGAAGAAATCTACGAAATCCATTGATTTGCCATTTGAGGCTCAAACACACGGCCATTCGGCAGAAGAATTAACGCATTATCTGCAAGAAGAAAGCCGTATGATGGAAAATGATTTCAAGGAAAAGGAACGCGTCGATGCCCGCAATGCACTTGAAGAATATGTTTATGATATGCGAGAAAAATTACAGGTAAGTTTGCGAAACTTCTTCCTTCTGCCTAAGGGCGTCGTGGCCCGCCCTGGAACCCGGGATTGCTAGGTCGGGCCGCCAGGTATCGATTTCGGACCCGAAGGCCGATCCGGAGTTTCGATTCTGGGCCCGAACTTCCGGGTTCGAAGCCCCGACTGCGGTATGAAATACGTCTTGAATTCGGTTGCAAAAAATATCGGGTTTTGGCCCGAGTTCAAGCGGAGGCCGCTCGTGTCATCATAGCATAGCAGCATCCGGTTCAGGCCTACCCTCTATGGGGAGATTTCGGCAAACATGACAACTGTATATTTCATTATCAGACAACAATATATGTAGTGGGCTTCTACACCAAACTGAAGCAGGAATTGGGTAACTCGGTTTCGGCGCCAAAAACATTTCTGCTTGCTCCTTTGATAGAGCAAGCAACATGAGCAGCTGCTTCAAGGGCCTGCGAGCAAGACTAAAAGAAGATAATGCATACATGTGCAGGTCACTGCCTCAATTTAGTTCTTGCCGGCTGCTCGGAGTCCCGCAGTGCTATGAAAGTCTTTCCCCGGCCTAGTTGAAAGTGGTGCAGTTTTCCACGAAGGACTCGTACAAGCGGATGGATATCTGGACCGAAATAGTTGGTGGACGTAATGAAGTTCATCAAAAGCTTCGCCGTCTTTGTAAAATTGGTAAAACACGGTGGTGGAGCAAACGAAGTGCGTTGAAGTCAGTTATTGATGTGGATGGCGTCAAAACGATCAAACTGGCTGATTTTCTTCTATGCTTGAAAGAAATTCAGACATGCTTGGGCGTGTTTCACTGCCGAATCTCTGAGCAGTAACTGGTGCAAGCTTGAAACAGTTCTTTTGTCAAAAATAATGCTCAAGATTAACGATCTGCCATTATCTAAGGCACTGCAATCCCTGCAAATCGACAACTTGGTCATCTTCACCTTAATCCAGTCACTTCAAAAGCAACTGAAGAACTGTAATGTGCTATATTTTTTCCTTTCCGCCGCTGTGCCGATTTGCGGGAAGTGCAGTACTGAAGGCACAACTAAGTTACCCAGGACAGCCACCACTGTATTACAGGCACCCACCAGTGGGACGTGAGTGGTTGGGGAATTCTGGTATTTCGTGTCTTCGATGCTGCACTGGAATTCTGGAGACGGATGAACGCATGCGCACTGCATGCAACGATCTTGAGCTTTGAATACGGTTAGCCTTCTTGCTATAAAAGATCGTGTTCAAAGCCAAGACGAGGAGATGCATGATCGCCTGAAAAGGTGATACAAGAAAACAAAAAAAAAGGCAAGTAACGCTGCCTTTGGAAGATTCTAGCGAATAAGAGCTTTTGGCAATTCATTTTGCCGGCTTACCTTTTTTTCGTTTTAAGGAAGCACGGGAAAATTGGTTAAGGGAACGGCGGCATGAGCAGCCCGAAGGGGGACACACAACCAGGCCCGTCCGGACCGTTGCCCCTTTCTCTTCAACAATATCGAGACCGAGCTGCGGCTTCCAAAGAAGCGCGACTCTTCCTGGAAAGCGTTGCGGCTAACCCTCTAAAGTTGAAAAGGAAACGGGCGGCAAGCTGGTGAGGCTGAGAAACCGGCTCAACCAAATAGTATAGACTGCACAAGAGTGATCACTCCATAGAACTTTCGCCAGTAGATTTGTATGGACAAATATTGTAGTATAGATTACACAATAGTGCTCACTCCATACAACTTGTATGTATGATTTGTATGTACTGATTCTCTTGTGTATCTGTCTTGTGTAGTCTATACTATTTGTCAATACATACAAATCCACTGGCGGAGGCGAAAGTTGTATGGAGTGATCACTCTTGTGCAGTCTATACTATTTGGCTTCTTCCTTGCCATTTCATACCACTCTGCGGCTTCGAGTTGCTCTGCCCGTGGTGTTGGCACTTCGCCCGTTCTGGCGGTATAATCTCAGCTTCCTTCTGCAGGCAGCTCGGTCTTGGATCGTTTCATCGCCGAGATTTATGCGTTGTTGTTGCTTCTTCATTTGATCGATCCACGTGTGTTTCCGTCTGCCTCGGGGTTTGGGTCCAGCAAATGGAACGTTCATTGATATTGCCTTCATAACTGGGTTCTCAGGTGGACGCCTTAGAACATGGCAATACCAATCCATACGACGATCTTCGAGCTTTTCAGTGATCGGTTGCTCGACAAACAAGCTGCCTCGGATGTGGGTACTTTTGATGCGATCCTTTTTGGTCACACCGGCTGACATCGGTAGCATTTTCATTTTGGTCGCAGTCATTTTACTCTCGTATGTCTTATACATAGTCCAGCATTCAGACCCATACATAAGTGCGGGACGTACGACCGTTTTGTACAACTTGCCTTGCCTTGCTCAACTATCTAAAGTCGGTGGTCAACGACCATCTCAACCCGCCAGCGTAGGCTGTGGCCACCTTATTGTGGGAAGAGATCGGTCAGGTGGAGAATAAGACCCACAAGGAAGCTGCCAAGAAGGCGGCAGATGGGAAATAAATTGCCATGCAAAAGAAAATGTGGTTTATAAAGGATTTTTTTTTTGGAATGAAATTTAATGTTTTTTATTTTTTTTATATATATATATTACATTTGTAATAGGGTAATAATAGTGATTATTGGTTCAACTGCTGAAATATACATGCGTAGAAGCATAGGTTGTAGATAAATATACCTTCATATCTCCAACGAATGTTGCTAGTTGGTTTCTGGCAGTATGAAGCCTGAGTAGGTTTTTTTTTCTCTCTCTTCCTACTTCCTTTCGGCGAATGTTAAAGTAACATTCAACTCGGGAGGATTCCCAACAATGAGCGCCCGGAATCCGATGGTAGGGAAGTGTCAAGAGGCGCGGGTTCATTACACCTGAGACCTATAAGGTGGATCGAATTACACCATAGATCCTAGTAAACTGGAAGGGGGAAGGATCTGTCCTGATTGGACGGTATTCCCCTGTTTATACTGACTTTGTTGTAAATTGGCTGGTGCAGCCCCGTGTCCCTTCACGGGACTTTTAGTATTTTTGTTTTATGGCAGTTTGATGTATGTATATACATCACCCCTAGTCTTCTGTGCATTGCTTTCTCTTGGGGTACATGTATTTGGGGATGCCTCCTTTAGATTATTTGAATATAAATTCGGGCGGACGTGCTATATATTTTGTATGTTAATGGAGGAGGCCAGTGACTACCGTGATCATACCCACCCCCCGCTACTCTGATGGTCTCTGGAGAGGGTTTTTCTTCACCTTTGGTGACTTCCGGCCTTTATGACCGATTCCACTCCTCGTCCTCCGTGTTCCATTACAGAATATGAGAGACAAGTTTGACGACTTTGTTGAGGAAACAGTGCAATACATCAATCTGGTCAATGAGCAGCTGGAGGAAGGTGGCTGCACTACTGTGTCCGTTAGTTGCGACTTCACTCCTTCAAGAACTGCCCGTGCGCCGCATTTCTCGCGCTCAAGAGGAGCTCGTGCCGCAGCGGCAAACGGATCCGAGAGGCAAAATGATACCATTAGTGTAATTGCCTTGACCCCTCCAGGGGAATGGGCGCGTCAATATCTCTTGCATTTCTATTCCTCGTTGACGTTTCGATAGCGTATCTACTTTTTTGTATGCTAGCAACTGCGAAATTTATATGCTACCAAACCGTCAACAAGACATTGCTATACTAGGAGGGGTTAAGATAATTAGTAGTATGTAGTAGTACCTATCCTTCATCCTTGGTCAAAGTCTCCTTAACAAACTACGGGTTTAACTCTCGTGTTGCAGCCTCTCTCTGTATTTAGTTAACTTTTAAAAGGGAAAGCACCTCCCCCCATTCTTGCACCCAAATAGTTGGAACAATGCAAGAAGACCTGGTGTGTCTGTGTCCTATCTGGAGGAAGTAACTAAATATGGAGAAAATTATAAAAAGAGGTGAATGAGAGTTTAGAAATTTGTCGCGAGGGTCGAACCTCAATCAACATTAATTCTTTATTTACAAAATCTAACACTAGCTTTTTTCTTTCTATATCTACTTTTAGGAGGAAGGACCTCTCGTTCCATATGTAGCAAATGCTGATCGCGAAAATATTTGCGCTCAACTGAATGATCTCGAAAATTGGCTGTACGAAGAGGGTGACGATTGTGAACGTGACGTCTACGAAACCAAATTGGCCACGTTACATTCAAGAACCGATCCGATCAAGATGCGTCAACAAGAATACGAGGGCCAACAGCCTGCCTTCGAAGAACTCGGACACTTGATACAAATGGCCCGGAAATATATCGACGAATACCGTTCGGGTTCACAGAAATACGATCATCTGACGGAAACGGAAATTCTTAATGTTACCGAATCGGCGGATAAGGCACAAAAATGGTTTGATGATGCCCGCGCAAAAGTCGTGCGCACGCCAAAGACGGCCGATCCACCAGTTAAAATTGCCGATATTCGTTGTGAATGGCAAAAACTGTCGTCGTGTGTGAATTCCGTTATGAATCGACCAAAACCCAAACCACCAACCCCGCCAGCAACTGGAAAGCAGAATGCCGGCGATGCGGCGGGACAGAATGGCGATGTGAATAATGGCAATAAACAAACGGATAGCGATAAAGATAAAATGAACAATTGCACTCCGGAAGATTCAACAATGGAGGTAGAATAAACGAGCTTCGGGAGCAAAGAGAGAGAGAGAACGAGTACATTAATTTATCTAATCTACATTTATTATGTGAAATAATTGAAGTAATCATTATTGATTTTTGTCGACTTTATGACAAAAACGAATCGGTATTTTATGTATTTAATTTTGAGCTGAATACGGAGAAAATCAAAGATAAAGATTAGTTTTTAAAAAAGGGATAGTAGCAGACGGCGATTTTACGTGATTCACACAGATAGAATAAATGGAAAAAGAATGGAAAACAGAAAAATTCATTATTGCTTAAATAAAAAGGAATAAGCAAAATTAATGCGTTTACGAACTACAACATTTCCGTTCAATAGGGATTATGCGACATTTCAGTAGTAACGTTGAACAATTGGATAGGCCATTTAAATAAAAATGTTTATTTGAAGATAGCTAAATTACTTGAATGTGCGATGGATGATAATGTGAAATATTTGAATATTGATCGTGTTTTTCTTGAATTTATACGAGTACTTTTGTTATAATCTTCTCATAATAATTTGTCAAATTTTCGTAAACAACAAGGTCCAATTTTTTTTTACAATATCACAGAAATCTTCATTTGATGTATGTACCTACTTTTATATATATACTTTGAAGTCAATCACCGTAACGTATGCCATTCCTCCTTTTAAATTCATTTCAAAAAGCGGTTATTGTTGATAATTGTTTTTAAATAAAATGTTAAATGGAATAACTTAATAACGGCAAAGAAGCAAAATTAATGTTAAATGTGTACTATTATATATTATTCAGCTCCATGAATAGAAAAAAACATCAGATGAAAAATTAATAATATACACGAGTATATAATGTACGAGTATTTATTTCTCCAAATATAAGTTCCTCTGTATAACACTACTGAACCACACTCATAGATATACCTTGCACTCTACTGCCTCCCTTTTATGTAAACAACATACGTGCGGTAAAATAAAGAACAACAATTTTGAAAATTGCTTAAAAAAGGAGGAAAAAACGTTTAGATCCACATGCCTTTTATATATAAAGTACTAAAATATTGTATATTTTTCCTCCTTCTAAATCTAATTGAACTGACAAACAAAAAATATGAAACGAGAACTGTATTTTATTTTTTTGTTAATTGTAATTGGAAATCCGCTTACGAATCTGAATTGGACGAGGATTTAATTTACTCTATCCACTATAATCGAACCACTAGATACATACATACGCTATTACACATATAGCTTGCTAAATTGTAACTAGATACACTTAGTATTTTTATACCCTAGACTTATAGTATAGGGTATATTGTTTTTGTCACGACGGAAATATGTAACACCTTAAAGGAGGCTCCGGAGGTATAGCAATGTATATATATAAATGATCAGGGTCACCTCCTGATTCGATTTAGCCATGTCTGTCTCTGTCTGTCTGTCTGTCCGTCTGTCTGTCCGTTCGCACGATAACTTTCGATAAAATGAAGCTAGAGCCTTGAAATTTTGGTCAAATGTTGGAAGTGTGATCTAGTTGGATGGTATTGAAAATGGGCATGATCAGGCCAAGAGAACGCCTACGTCCCCTACATATGTAAAATACATAAATGTATCTATAACTCCCGATTAAAGAAACATGAAAAGCTCTAGCTTTGCTAGATTACTCATGAGGGTAATCTCATACTCTCCTGGGAAAATAAAACTGATAAGCTGAAAACTAACGGTAATTTTCTTACAAAGAACCCCGTACTACCCTACTTTTCAGGTTTTTTGTCTATAACTCCTGAACCAATTGACGTAGACACCTGATTTTTGGCGTGTAACCTTGAAGTGAGAAGCTGCTTAAGATTATGTAAGTTGGGCATAATCAGATCAAAGGAACGCCTACCTCCTCTACAAATTTCCAAAAATTAAATATTCCTTTAATTACGATAACTTTCGAAAAAATGTTACTAGCAAGTTGAAAATTTGAAAGAGTGTTGCTAATAAAACCTACTTTGTTGGTATTGAAAATGGGCAAGATCCGACTCAAGGAACCCCCCCCCCCCCCTTCCCTACAAATGAAACTTCAAATAAGCGATAACTTTTGATAGAATGAAGCCAGCAACTTGAAATTTTGGTCAAATGTTTACAGTGAGATTGAGTTAGTTGGCATTAAAGATGGGTAAGATCCGATCTAAGGAATCCCTACCTCCCCTAGAAATGAAACTTAAAATAAGCGATAACTTACGACAAAATAAAGCTAGCGACTTGAAATTTTGGTCAAATGTTTGTAGTATGATCCAGTCGACTAATATTGAAAATACGTAAAATCCGACCATCGAAACCCCTACTTCCCCTACAAAAGAAACTTCAAATAAGCGATAACTTTCGATAGAATGAAGCTAGAGACTTGAAATTTTGTTTAAATGTTTGTAGGGGGATCTAATTGGTTGATGGAAATGCTGGGAAAGATCCGACTCAAGGAACCCATACCTCCCCTACAAGTGAAACTTCAAATAAGCGTTAATTTTCGATAGAATGAAGCTAGCGACTTGAAAAATTGGATAAATATTTGTAGAATGGGTTAGTTAATTGATTTTGAGAATGGTCGAGATCCCACTGAATGAGTGCCAACCTCCCCTATGAACTGGCCATATAAGAGACCCACTTTTAATGCATATGGTCGTTGTCAATTGGGACTTTTTCTGTACAAGTCTAGGGTATATACGCTTCGGACTCCGGGCCGAAGCAAAGCGTCGGCCTGGTTTTTATCTCTTCTGTCCAGTGCTTGACCATAGTCAAGGAGCCTATTGGATTACTTTTCTTTGAAAGCAAAGGAGAAACTGGGAAATAAAATTGAATTGACCACAACGAAATGGCTTTCCACTTACATGCAAGTTATTGTACTCCAGTACTTACTCTTAAACTTTTAACATTGAAGATATGTATAGGGAACGAATTGAGAGAGGTATTTTTATTTACTTATAGGGTCGGTCGTATATGACTTTCGGGATGCACTTTGCAGTAAGTATTGGGAATAGGATGATGCGGTATGCGTATGATATATGAATGAATATATGTAAGTAGGTACATATATACAGTCATTTCCACAAGACCGTATACCTCACAAAATAAAAACAAAATGTTACAAGTAAGAAATTTAAATACAAAATACATTTTCGCAATTATATTTAATACATGGTCCAATCGCCGTCACTATTGATTATTGACTGGCATCTTCGGTGACAACTTTCGGCCAATTTTCCCGCGTAGTCTGTCGATAAGTTCTTCCACATTTTTTGTAGCGTTCGCCTTAAATGTGCTTCTCCTTTTATTTGCTTTCCTTGAAGCTTCTGCTTCATTAATCCCCAAACATTTTCAATAGGATTGGCATCCGGCGATTGCGAAGGCCAATCAAGTACTTCTATGTTTCGGATCGTTATCTTCTTGTAGAAACCAATCGGTGTTGTCGTTGCCATATAGCATCCTAGCAGACTTCAATAATCCTTTCTTGTACAAAATGATCATCCTTTCAGCAGTAAGAATTCCGGTAAACGTTATTAATTTTCCGAAACCGCGTGCAGAAAAGCATCCATAAACATGGACCTTCACAGGGTGTTTAACGGTTCGGTTCACGACAGCTTCTCCTTTTTGTGACCACACTCGTCTCCTGAACGTATTTACAGCAAAACTTGATTCATCCGTAAAGATCACGTTGTCCCAATCACGATCGATGTTTTCCTTAGCCCACTCTACACGTCTTCGCTTCTGGTTTTCGGTAAGTAATGGTTTCATCAAGGCATACCTGGTTTTGATGTTTTCCTCTTGTAATCTTCGCCGAATCGTATTCAAGGACACGTAAATATTCTTCTTCGATAACATTTCCTTTGCTTGCACTAAGGTAGTAACGGACGGATTTTTCTTAAAAATATCAATGATGGCCTTATCCTGGGTTTTTGAAGTGCTTCGGGTTTTACCCCTACCAGGTAGATCGTCTACATTTCCAGTATCTTTAAAACGCTTTATCCACTTATTCACAAACTGTGTCGAAACTTTCAGGTACTTTCCGGCCGATGCAGGTGTCATTTTTGGTCCTTTCGGATGACTTACTAAAAACACAGCTTCGAATCGTTTTTTGTAAATCGCACTCATTTCACTTGACGCTTTATCACTCTCCTACTTGAACTTAGAATGACCAAATTTATACAATGCGAAAAAGAGGAAGAATGCAGGTAATTAAAAGTCCCCCACCACTCTTTGAGAAATGGTGCATTAAAAAGTTACAAAGTATACGCTCTTGTGGAAATGACTGTACATAATATAACGCGTTGCGTTGGTCATTGATATCATTGCTTTGTGCGCGGGAGGTCTTTGGAGCGTTGTTTTGGGTTTTGGTCATTGATATATGTATGTAATTGAAGAGAGAGAAGGAAGTATAATCACAATCTATGCATGTACGCTAAATTCACTGACGCGCTCGGTGGCCGTGGTCGTTCGGTCACCGCTCTACGATACTAATCTAGAGCTCCGAGTTCAAATCTCGGCGCGATCAAAAACTGCCTGTGAGTACTAATAGAACGTTCACAGTGCTCCGAGCTTATCAGTATAAAGACGCGGATAGGAGGTACATGCTAGCAACTGCACTTCCGAAAAGTAGATATGCTATTGAAACGTCATTAAGGCATAGAAATGCTAGAGGTGTTGACGCGCCCATGCTCCCGGAGGGGTCAAGGCGACTAGCAAATTCCCTCAAGCAATTCCACCTCATTTTGTCTTGTAAAAAGTAAACAGAGAGACATACGTACCTCCGGAACACTCGACCAGTCTATATAATCAAATCACCTTGTAATTTGAACCAACCTGCCGAACTCACACTCCCCTCATATTTCTCCCTTGCCGCGAATTTCATTTCCTTTTCTCCCTCTCTCCCGGAGCACCCACCCGGTTCATATAATCGTAAACCAAAATACCTTTTTCCCTGCCCTTTCATACCACTCTGCGGCTTCGCGTTGCTCTGCCACGGTTGCTCGCGGAATTCTTAACAAAATGCCTATAGGATAGTTGCGCTACCAAAATCAATTAACGTTTCTTTATTACTGAGTTTCTGTCCTTTCTTCCTCAGTGTCAGCTAGAGACCGTTAAAAAAAGAAATATTCGGTGGAGAGACGATAGCCCCTGAAATAAGTGAAAGAGAGCTTTTGGAAATCTTTTCCAGAATAGGCGACGGAACATTCCTCCCAGTCGGACAAGAATCGATACTGGACCGGTCCTGGATCGATGACTGTCTACTAAGGAATCGACGACTTTATCGGAGACACGTCGGAGATATTTGTATGGGCATGGCCGCTTTTGCGATACCGAAAATGAGGACAGGAATCGATGACGGTAGTCGATGGAGAATCGATGACTGGAGTCGACGTAGAATCGATACTGGGGTCGAATTGGGATCGATGACTGTAGCCAATGTGGAATCGAATCCGGATCGATGACTGGAATCGATTCCGGACCGATGACTGTAGCCAACGAGGAATCGACACTGAGATCGATTCGGATCGATGACTGTATAAATGGGTTGAATCTATTTAAGCCTGATAAATACAATTCGTCCAGAAACTAAAAGTGTCGTGAAATCTTTTTGTATTGATTTCACGGCCCTTTTAATTTAACGGCGGATTGTATTCAAGACTTACAGAAAAAAAAACATATTCCGTATTCCATATTTCATATAAGTGTATGACAACATGCGTAGCCAAATGCCAGATACTTTCAAATCAATTCAAATTTCAGGCTAACTCGATACATAATTGAAAACATTTGAATTTGTCCAGCTTCGGAGACAAACCGATGAATGGAATCGGTAAGGAATCGAAGACTTTGCGATTCCACTGGGATCGGAGACAAATGTCCGACTGGGCTGTTTCGTGAATAATAAGAGATTTCTCTCTATGCATTTAGAGCGTATTTCATTCAAGTTCCTTCAGTGCAGCTTCAAAGTGTATTTCCGCTCCATGTGATCGGTTTCCGGTTTAGGTGATAAGAGCCTAGAACTCACACACGGGGGATATGTAGTTCTTAAAGCTAAAATACCTTGAGTTTGGTGAAAATTATCTTTAAATGCGGTAGAGAGAACTTTCCTAATTAAATATTCGATACGGGAATTTCATTTCATGTTGCGACTTACCCGCCGTCGAAAAAAGGAAAGTCTGGGGAAACATTTGCTGGTGGCATTGGACATCAGAAGACCATTTAATTCAACAAACAGGGAACTATCTATCCAATGAATTTTGCTCCAAATAAATCATGATGAAAGTACGGACTTCAGCGTGTATGCGTTATAAAAAATACAATAGTTTCCCACTAATTCCAATTTTAAAATGCGAATGGCGCTCATCGAAGCCACCACTGCAGCCAACCTAGCGACGCCATCGTTGACATTTCCAGAACCTTATCAGATCTGTCAAAAAACAGCCGACTTCCTAATTGGTTAGAATTGCGCGACTTGCGATGCTGCTGTTTTTTCTCCGATTCCATTGAGAAAATTACATTGTCATCGAGAATATTTCGAATAGGATCCAACTATTCGAGTTAAAAATTTATCCAATTGCTTCTGTGCCGTCATTAGTCAAGCCGTCTGACCGAAAATGTTTCGAATGGAGATGCCGACCCAAGATGCGGCGGAGGAGAAACGTCGTGTACGGGAAAGTGTGAGAAACAATTTTATTGCATTTGCAGCTCTCGTAGCTGCGATAAGGATACGTAAGTAGCAAATCGATTTCATAGGAAATTGGCAATAATGATGTTTATGTAAATTTTCAGTTCCCTTCGTGATAGCCAGAATGAAGGCGTAATTTATATGGATGAGGTCCTTGGAGAATCCTGGCAGCGCTTTTATTTTTAATCCATCCGTAGTGTCTGACTTAATTAGAATATATTTTGTAAGCAAATGATTAAAAGAATATATTAATTCCCATTTACGGATTTTCTTTTGCAATTAACATGTGTAATTTATTGATACCCAAGGTTTATGATCTTCGTAAACTACTATCGGCTAAATAATCTATGCAGGGTATCCGAAGGTTAGCGCATAAACTCACTGCCACGGTTATTCCCTCAAATTTATCCCAGGAAAATAGGACAAACGATTTAATTGTTAAGGTCGCCACACACTACAATCATTTTGGTCGCGAGCGTACATCATATATCGAACCACGTCAAACTCAATAGGAAAAAAATTCCATTTCCACTGTCCTATGATTTTTAATGGTTCGATGGAAGTTCGGTCGTGGTTCTTCACAATCATGAATGGCTACCTACAGCTCTATAATTGCTTTGATAAAAAAAATATTCCCATCACCTTTCTCTCCACTTTTTACATATGTATGTACATAGTGCGCTTGTCCCGTTTCAAAAATTAATTCTCTATTTTATTATGAATAAATCCTGTTAAAATCTTTTATCCTAATTTCGCGATTTCTGAAAGTTACAGTCGTTTAAATGTAGAGTACTACGCCGATCTTACATCATTAGAGATTTGTGCAAGCTATAACTCTCAAACACTCAAACTGAGCTAATACTTTGCCTTTAGATGTAAAACTCATCATATAAAAATTAGAGGAATAGTTTGTCGGCTGTATCTTTTGAAATGCAATTATATTTTGCGTTTTTTTCCCCTTTTTTTTAAATTTTCGTGTACATAACGTACAAGTTTTGTTTCAAAAATTAACTATTTTCTTACGGTCAAATCATATTCGCATCATTCCACCCTAATTTCTGGCAGGTTGGCAGGAATGAAAATTGTTTAGTCGAAAGTTCACTTTTTTTTCAAAATTTCGTATTACATTAAAGTACTTAATTTTTCAAGGCACGAGAGTCATTCCCCACGTTCCTATGAAAATGATGTAGTTCGATGGTGGCCGCGAACCATTTGGTTCGTCGTGCGTGGCGATAAGTCGCCTCACGACAACCATTTTGATCACGAGCCACCATCGAATAGTGAAAAGTAATTCTCCGTGTTTCCACCATTCTATGAACGTTAATGCGGTTCGATGGAACGGTTCGGCTCGATCGTCTGTGGCTAAAGCTTGCCACACACTATCGACTCGAACCATATTTTAGTTCGGACGAACCACGTCAATTTCATGGAACGTGAGGAGGCAAATTATCCTCATTACCACCGTTTCTATGAAAACAACGTGGTTCGGCGGTGATTCCGAATCGTTCGGACGCCGGTGGTCACAAACGGTTGTTCGATCGTCTGAAGCACTGCCCATTAATTGGGCAGTGGTCTGAAGAGCTTTAAATTATCAAAAGAAAACATATGTAGCTAAACCAAATTAACTACTTTATATTATTGAATTCTCAAATAGCCTACTTTAGCTGTTTCATTGACAAATATCGTCAACTGGCTTTTTCCTAGATTTCTTTTCAATTAAAAAAGAAAACTGAAATTTCAGAAGATACGTGTTTTTCATATTATTCTCCGTGATTTCAGTGTTAATTTTTCTTTCTCTAATCATTCGCAATTATATTTATATATTAAAGAAACGAATAATTCGCGGGAATAAAAATAAAATAAAAGTATTTGATCGCGTCAAATTGTGATTTTTGTTTCCAGTGTATACAATTTATGGTTTCTTTTTAACAATTCATATTTACTTAAAAAATTAATAAATATAACAAACCAAATTATTAATGTCATCGGAAATATAAAACTTTCTTCGGGATAGTGTGATTGGAGTACATGTGAAAGGGAATTGAAGCAAGGAGAAAGTAACGGTTTGACGTGTGGATTTGTAAGTGGATAATTATGTTTTTAATTACAATACAATTATCAAATGTAAGATTTGAACAATCTTCAGTGGCTATGGTAGTATTTACGATAAAGAGAACGGAGGATCGATCCTCGGCGCGAACAAAAACTGCCTGTACTGTACTAGACGTCGCCACAGACGATCGAGCCGAACCGTTTGTGACCACCATCGAACCACCATCGTTCATAGGACGGTGGAAATGGGTCTATGAAGTTGATGTAGCTCGATGGTGGTCACGAACGGTTCGGTTCGGTCGTCTGTGGCGACTTTAGAACTCCCACTACGCTCCGAGCTGGTCAGTATAAAGACCGTGCGAATAGAAGATGCATCCTAGCAACTGCATGTTCGAAGAGTAGATATGATATCGAAACGTCAACAAAGCATAGAAAATCGGGAGATGTTGACGCGCCCATGCACCTGGAGGGGTCAACACACAACAAAACACACAATGGTTAAGTTCATAACACACAACCGTTGGCATACTGTTGCCAATTTGTTTTATGAACTCTCTCCACTGAGTTTTTGATGTGAAAAATATTATCTCCATCAAAAAAATTTATCCGCTGGCCAGGACCAGCATACCTATGATGACAATCCTGAAATGACACTCGCGCTGTCGTATTCATACGATTTTTCGTCAGTAGTCAGTTTTGAACTGGAAGGGTGACAGTTGATGGATGACTAGATGCGAGTGCCGTTCAGAACACAACAACCTATTGCAAAGCTGCTTCGAAACTGTTGCCACAGCATGTTGCGATTCCGCTGTGTGTTATGAACTTAGCCAATGCTTGTATTGGATTTTGAACCCAAGACATAGTTGCCATTTAATGCTTCGTTTACATATGAACATATTCGGGCGCATTCAGGGAAATAAAATTAACAACAAACAGGCCATGCGCGTCGTCTTTCGAGGGCCTAAATCCGCCGGAATATGTTCCATCTGTAAGCGAAGCAATAAGGTAGCCACACATGATCGAGCAGAACAACGGCCGAACTTCCATCAATCTCATAGAACGTGCGGACATTTTTTTTCTCATCTCTACCGTTTTAGGAAATTAATGGTTCGATGGAAGTTGGGTCGTGGTTGTGCGCAATCATGTGTGACGACCTTTAGGTCAACTCATTGCCTGCATTCAGGAATCATCATCGCTCCCTGAGCGGTCCTTTACCTCTTGAGCGCTGTGGAGTGCTACTGTCCCAATGTCTGGTGAATGCAATCGCTCCATGGAGCCGTTGCTTAGCAGCTACTTCTCCTTTTGAGCGAAAATTTTCCACGCTCCCTTGGCTTGGAGCGTGATACATTTTTGTTTTAACAATTCGGATCACAAATGGTGCGCGCGTCATATGTCATTTGATTGAGTGTTGAGTGTTTGAGTGTTTGACAACACAACGTCCTGCGTGTTATTTTACGGGAATTTTGCAGCAAAATTACAATTAAAAGGTGAGTGGTGTTTTCATTAATTGTATATTTGTATAACCCAGCCAAACCAAACAATTTAAACAGACAGCCGTTAGCCCTTTGTTAGGCATTTGCCATGTCAGCTGATTGTCTGAAATTCGATATGTAGCCAGTGTATTCACAAAACAGGTGTGACGGTTGTGACAGGGAGCAGTCGCTCCGTGTGACATGGAGGGGAGATGTAGTTATGGGATTAGGGGAACTTAGAAATGAAATTCCAAATTAAATTCTAATCTTTATTTCCTGAGTAGTAAGATACAACTGACTTAAAATCTAACAAAATTTGAATCTTTATACTAAATTTCGGATATCATTCTGTGGACGATGGATGCTGATGGCTCAATTGAAATTTCTTAGTTAATTGTTTCTAAAATCAAAAGTGGCTATTAATACAGTACATCGAAAACGCATTAAGTAGATGACAAATGATATGAGCAGCGTAAGAACAAAGTAGATTCTTTTAGTGTTTATAATATTCAATCAATTGAAAGTGTCAATGGAATAAAATTGAAAGTGTCGATGGAATAAACATTCTTATGGACATGACTGTAAATATTCTATGAATATGCTGTGCCGGCATGATATGTATGTATCTACAATGGGTATGATCTTGTGTGTGTTATGTGAACGGGCATGTTGTTAGGGTGTTACCATAACCTCCCCATCCTTAGACTGAAGCTCCTGATTCAGAGTTATTCTGTCTTTTTATTTTATATATTTAACACGTTTCTTCTCTAGTTTGTCAAATGTTCGTGCTAGTTTTTCTGTAGATGTAATTGAATTTACTTTGAAAATTTTATTCTTACATTTAAAGTATATAAAAAAAATGCATAGTATTATAACTATTACAAATGTTATGGTTGACATTGTGGGAATTATTGTATTATGGTTAAGTTTGAATTCGATTAATTCTATGTTTGCTATGTTCTCAACTTTTTCCATCTTGATATCTTCAAAACTTATTTAGTTTTTTGAATGATTGAAAAGTATTGGTAATGGTATTATTAACTTGTGGTAAAAATGTATTATTTTATTTGTGAAAAACATTTCATTTAATTTTACTGAACAGTTATTAGGATTGATTACAAAGGTTCCAACTATTCGAAATTGTTTCTCATTACAATTATGTGCTATGCTTCCATAGTAATTTTGCACTAGTAATATTCCAATTTCTATTTCTTCGATATACGTTTGAAATGAATTTACAGGTATGTTCACAATTAATTGGATTCTTCAATTCCTTTATACATATACTATAGGAATAATATTTGTTTTCAAATTTGGGTAATGGCTTGAAGTCCATGTAACAAGTTGTTTAAATTGATTTTGAATTAATTCGGTGTGATTTTTGATTATCGCTAAATTTCGTTCGAAGATTTCATTGTTTCTTGTTTGTTGAATTTGTTGGTTATTTCTTTATCATTTCTACCAATATTTTCGAGATGTTCCAATATTTCTACGCTATCCTCACTATCCATTATACCAAAAAAACCATCTATAGAGTCTCCCAACGTGGTATAATATACCTCGCGCAAAACTTAAGTTTCATATTGTCTAGTTGAAGTGTATTTATAGGGTTTGTTTTATCAATTTTCTTAAATAATTTTATTTTCACTTCAATATCTTCTACTTTATATTTTAAATCGGGATAAACATCATAGACGGGTTTGTACGTATTTTCAGTTACTTTCATTGGTATTTGCTTTAAGTTAGTGATTACATTCTCGTAATCGGTTACATTTATTTTGTGGAAATATTAGGAACAAGAGGATTTCCTGTCGGAATATCTGAACTGGTGTCATCTGAAATGACAAGAAGCTTGGGACGTTTTATATTAATTGGGGCTACGTTTTCCAATTTTTGTTTTTTGTATTTGGGTAGATGTTTTGGAGTTCGATTGGGTGTTTTTACATAACCTACATTTCTATTTTCTTCATATTCTTCACGGGATTGATTTTGTTTGTTGATTGACTTTTCTTTCTTGTGTTTCATTGAATTAAGAATTTTGGTTTTATCTGTTAGACCATGATGAGCTTTAAATGGTTCTTCATCAATTGATGAGTGAATTTGACGATTATAGAAAAATACGGAAGTAAACAGTCGAGATTTAGGGGATTCGTTAGAAGAAGTTGCTCTATATTTTGAAGCAATTGTTTGATGTAATCTTTCTATATCACTATTTCCTGTGTGAGCATGTGGTTTCGTAAAATGTGCTTGAATATTATGGTCTTTACAAAGCTCTTTTATGAAGAAATTATTGAACTCATTATCAGCGACGATTTTGGTAGGTTTGCCTAAACTAGACAAGAAAAATAATATAGCTTCTCTCAATGTTGGTTTGGACTGATCTGGTATAATGATGGCAACTGCATATTTTGAAAATTTGTCCATACACGTAGCAACTTTAATGTTATTAATAAAAAATATGTCGATGTGGAAAATTTGGTTGATTTCGTCGGGTGTTTCTGTCATTTTAAACTTGGTTTTTATGGGATTGGTAGAGTGTTTTGCTTTATTGCAAATATCACAATTATTAACGTAACGTGTCACTAGAGTTTTCAGATCTGGATAATAAAAGTATTTTAAGATACCCTTAAAAGTTTTTTCAATGCCACCATGTCCTATTTCTCGAGTATGGTACATGTGAATTTGGTAAATAGCTTCATCTTCGGTTTGAAGATCTTTGAGCATTTGGGATACTTTAACAAATTTGTAGTTATTGTTGAATACTTCTTTAAGTTTCAATTGAAGTTTGTTATAACAGTGATCACTAAGATCTGAATAAATAGCTATGTGTTTATTTGGAGGTAATTTGTTGAGTAATTCAGGTATGTACTCATGCAGGTGTAAGTCCTTTTCCTTAACTTGAAAACGAATTTTATTAACAGGTTTGGGGTTATTTTTTTCGGATAATATCAGCTGATATTTGTATTTGTTTATATAATCATCTCGTATTGGTATTAAAGTGTTTAGATTTTCTGGTTCTGAATGAATGGTCACATTATCATTCGCTTCAGGTGGAGTAAGTAAAATAGATTCATCATGAAGCTGTAGTGATTCGGGTATATTTATTATATTTGGAAGTTGAATCTTTTGCTCTGCACAAAGTTCTCTTATTTCCTTTAATGTTTCATCATCATTTGGAATAATTTCACCAACATGAATTTCTCTGTTTCCTATGTTATCATCTTTTAAACGTGACAAAAAATCTGCAACTTGATTATTTTTTCCTTTCACAAATTTTATGTTAAAATCGTACTCATTTAAACGAAGCTTCCAACGTATCAATTTTTGATTGGGCTCTTTCAAAGAGTCCAGCCAAATTAGGGGGCGATGATCTGTTTCAAGTTCAAAACGTCGACCAAATAGATAGGGCCTAAAGGTTTTTGTTGCCCAAACAATTGCTAGTAACTCCTTCTCAATTGTGGAGTAGTTAACTTCGTGAGCATTCATTGTACGGGAAGCATATGCAACTGGATGGTTTTCTTGTGATAAAACTGCACCTAGCGCGTATTGAGATGCATCAGTTGTCACAGTAAAATTTTTTGTGAAATCCGGATATCTTAATACAGGCGGATTTGTGAGAAGTAGTTTCAATTTTGAGAAACATTCCAAATATGAAAAATTATTGGCATCTATTTTAGCGTCTTTTTTAAGATATTTAGTCATTGGGACTGATAGTGCAGCGTAATCTCGAATAAATTTTCGATAATACCCTGTCAAACCCAAGAATGATCTTAATTGTTTAACAGTTTTGGGTATTTGTAAATTTTGTATTTTTTGTAACTTTTCTGGGTTTGGTTTTATCCCTTCTTTTGTTAAGATATGACCCAAAAACTCTGTCTGATGTGTGAAGAAATTACACTTATCAGATTGGACTTTTAATTTATATTCTCGTAATTTATTAAAGATTTTATGTAATGAATTAATATGTTCTTCCAGAGAGGTACTAAATATCAATATATCGTCTAAATAGACAACACAAATTTTATTGATATACTCCTTCAAAACTGTATTTATCATCCGCTGAAAAGTCGCAGGGGCATTTTTAAGCCCGAAAGGCATTCTTATATATTCGTAATGTCCGTTATGTGTCGAAAATGCAGTCTTTGCTCGATCACTCGGTTTCACTAGAACCTGATGAAAACCTTTCGCCAAATCAATAGTTGTGAAGTAATTGGCTTTTCCTAATTTATCGAACAAATCTTCGATATTTGGGATAGGATGTTTATCGCTAACAGTTACTTCGTTTAATTTGCGATAATCGGTAACTATTCTCCACTTTGTTTGCCCGGAATTGTCTACCTTTTTGGGTACAATCCACAATGGTGCATTATACGGAGAGTGTGAATGTTGGATTATGTTATTTTTCAACATTTCTGCAATTTGTTTTTCCACCTCTTTTTGGTGTATTTGTGGGAACCTGTAAATTTTTGTGAATATAGGCTTGTCCGAAGTTAACTTTATTGAATGGGTAACGACATCAGTTGATGTAAGTGCATCTCCTTCTTTATAGAATAAATCATTGTATTCGTTCAAAATTTTTATTAATTCTTTCTTCTCTTCAGGATTCAAATGGTCAGTTTTAATTTTTCGAACACATTCGTTCTCAATAGGGAATAACTGATCCAAATCGAGATGAAGGCTTCTCGATATTATTTCTGGATCTTGATCCTCTGTTATAAATGGGACTTTAATTTCATTTATTATGATAGAACCATCTGCATTATTAATCATGGACCCAGTAGGAACTAAGACATTTTGTCCGAGTATTGCATCAAATTTAGAATTTGATAGTTTTACAGCTTTCCACTCGATATTAGAATTCGCAAGATTGAATTCTGCAGGGAAATTAGTCCATATACCACTTTGGATAATTTCTTCTGAATGTAAACTGGCCAATTTAATAGGACTTTCTAAAGTATGGTAATGAGATTTCGGAAATATATTATGATTAATCAAGGATGTATTACATCCGGTGTCTATTAGACAGCGAATTGTTATATTTTTAATTGTAATTGGGATTATTGGTAACTCTCTTGTGAGTCTTGGGTTTGAAACTGTTCCGAGGCTGATGCTGGAAAATTTTCAGCTTCCGTAATATGGACTGTGCGCATACTTGCATCATGAGCAGAAAATGGTGCAGTACGCATACTTTGATCATTTTCAGAAATGTTATTTTGTTTACCTTGTTGAGCTCTACCTTGGTTATTTTGGTAATTTTGGTTTCTTTGGTTTTGAGAATAATTGGAATTTCCCTGATTTTGGTAATTTTGATTTCTTTGATTGTAATTATTTCGGTTATTTGTATTATTCTGATACTGATTATTTCGGTTATTTGAGTTGTTCTGATACTGATTATTTTGGTTATTTGTATTGTTCTGATACTGATTATTTCGGTTATGTGAATTGTTCTGATACTGATTATTTTGGCTATTTGTATTGTCTTGATACTGATTATTTTGGTTATTTGAATTTCCCTGATTATTTTGATTATTATGGCTTCTCGTATGATTACTGTCACGAAGATCTTGAATTTGCTTAAGTACCGAATATGCTTCATACAAAGTTGTACATTGACGCATTTCGATTAAAATAGTTTTATATTCAGGAATACAAGACTTAAAACGAGATAATGCGAAATGTTCGTTATATTGAGGATGAAATTGGAAAAATGAGACTTGTTGGGGGTCTTGCAGAAACTTTGTATTCAATTTATTGAGAATAGCACTTATTTTTCTATATACACTTACAATGTCAGTACTGTACTGAACATGATTCATTTCGTTTATAAGCGCATGGTATGGCTGTGAAATGCCAAAGTACTCATATAAGATTTGCTTTATCTGAGGCCACCTGGCTGAAGGAAATCTATCAATGACATTTTGTGGTTCGCCACGAATTTTCGTTATTACGATTTGTTCCAAGTACTGTTTTTGAGATTCCGTCTCGCAATATTTAAGGATTTGGTCAACCCGATTACAAAAGCTTTGCAATGATATGCCAAATTTTGCATTAGAAAATATATCTAATTTATTCGTTTCACTAAGTATTTCTTGAAAATTTAGCTCTAAAGGAACTTCCGGAATTTCGTGTTGTTCTAATCTATTAATGTTTTCATCACTATGAGGATGAACCCGTAATTGAGCGGCTATTTCACCCGGCGTTGACATTTTAAATTTGTGTAAATTTACTCACGGTTACTTTTTTTTTCTTCTGTTGAGCAGGATACACTGATGACGTTGAAATTCTAATTATTTCGTTCCTCTCGTTATTGTTCGATTCCTCTTCACTGTTGAAGTCTTGGATCCTCGAATTTTGTGATGGAGCTTCTACCTTGTCCGTTTGTTGATAAGTCTTAGGTCCGTGACTTGGTGATGGAGCTGGATCCGTGCTCGTTTGTTGATAACGTAGTTGTTGATTGTGCCGTATTTAAAGTCTGCACTGGACTTTTGGTTTGTACTTAGTTTGAGGACTGTACAGGTGTCCGTATGGCTTATTATTTTAATTCTCAGCACGAGAATCTGCTAGATTAACTAGACAGGGCTTGTCACTAGTTTTAACTTTTTAAGCACTAAAACACGTACACTTTTTCCACACTTGGAAGATTTTGTGCAAACTACTTTTTTTTAAGTACTTAAACTCACACTTTATTCGATACTCGGATTTTTGTGTGAACTAGTCAAGCTCTTGGTTTACCGACTGCGCCAGTTATGGGATTAGGGGAACTTAGAAATGAAATTCCAAATTAAATTCTAATCTTTATTTCCTGAGTAGTAAGATACAACTGACTTAAAATCTAACAAAATTTGAATCTTTATACTAAATTTCGGATATCATTCTGTGGACGATGGATGCTGATGGCTCAATTGAAATTTCTTAGTTAATTGTTTCTAAAATCAAAAGTGGCTATTAATACAGTACATCGAAAACGCATTAAGTAGATGACAAATGATATGAGCAGCGTAAGAACAAAGTAGATTCTTTTAGTGTTTATAATATTCAATCAATTGAAAGTGTCAATGGAATAAAATTGAAAGTGTCGATGGAATAAACATTCTTATGGACATGACTGTAAATATTCTATGAATATGCTGTGCCGGCATGATATGTATGTATCTACAATGGGTATGATCTTGTGTGTGTTATGTGAACGGGCATGTTGTTAGGGTGTTACCATAACCATGTGGCTACGTAGTTGCTCAATGTTTTGTGAATGAACACATTCTAAAGTTTGAAGAAGGCAATTTGCTTGCACAGATGTTAGCTACACTTTTACGTTTGAACAACTGTGTACCGATTTACATTTTCATTATTGTATGCACATACGAGTAAGTACAAATCTCGAAATATTTTGGAAATTTGAATGGTTTTATGACCTCATTAAGGTGTGAAATTTTTTTTTACATTTTATGGACACTTGTGATGCAAATGGATGGTATTAATTGCGTGGGCTTTGTATCAGCTGTTAAACGAGAGACTGACAACAAGTGCAACGCAGTAGCATGTTCACTTTAGAATAGAGAGTGCCTTTTATTCTTTGAATATATAGCCATGGAATGAGCTTGTCCTATATGTCTCCATAGAAACAGTGGCTCCAAAATCTGGGTACTAAGTCGACATGTGGTCGACAGTCAGCTAACTCAGTAGACCGTTTAGAAATTATGAAATTTAAATATTGACAAAAATTGACGTTTGTTTATGCACAATTCGACAGCGCGGTCAACATTATGTCAATACCGAAACGCCAACTGAGTAGGCTGACTGTCGATAATTTGACAAGAACTGAATTTTATTTATGAACAATTCGACAGAGCAGTCAACATATGTCAATATCAAACAACAACCGAGTAGGCTGACTGTCGACTTATTCGCCAAATGTTGGAGCCAGAAACATACAATACAAGCTCATTCCATGGCTCTATGTTCTAAGCTTTTATTTAAAACTTCATTGGCTTCATAAAAATTAGGAATTAGGAAGGCTTTGAGAGCGCCACACTCCATCAGTTTAAACAAAATATTCAAAATATTTTCGCCTCCATACGTCTCAGTGTACACACTCCTACTCCCCGTTTTTCGCTCCACATATCTTGTAATGAACCACCTGCATTGAACCAGACCCTGGTAGTGCTGCTTCCACCGGCAGATCGAAGCAGCACCTGATGAGTAGTGATCTGTTGGTGGTACTACTACTACTTTGCAGGCCTCGTAGTAGAAGCTGGCCTGTAATGAACCATATTCTGGTCTGGTAGTGCTGCTTCCACCAGCGGATGGATGGCAGCACCTGATTAGTAATGATCTGTCGGTGGTACGAAACCAGAGGCCGAGGGTCCCATTACACCCGGACCCAAATAATACAAAAATGCAATACTAGGCAATACTAGGCAATCAAAAATGTTAAACTGATGTGAAAGGACAATCTTTGGAAACAGGCTTCTTCGCGCCTTCTCCGGATACCGAAGAAGTTCCAAATGCCGGTAGTTCAAAGCATTTATGGAGGCTTCAGGTACCTGGCTAAACCACAGGGGACAAATACACCACCAGGATTTCCTTGTTAAACTGACTCTAAAAGGATAATCTACTCTATAGGAAGGATGGGGTGCTACAGAGGAATACAGCTACTTGAGGGGAAAATACGTTAAGTAAAAATGGCTAAGTCTTAAAACTTAGAGTAAGTAGCCTTAATGTGCTTGTGGGGATGCAAATCGGTGGAAGGACTAAAAAGAACCCGATGCGATCTTTTTAGTCCTGTTATTGACCAGAAATGGGCCCCGCGTTGGGCGCCAAATATGTAACAGACGGTTTGGTGGGCATCCGAAGATGCCCGTGGGGACGGAGCTTTAGGGAGCATAATGACCGTGAAGGTCGGGCTTTACAAACTGGCGAAGAAAAAGGCCCCTCAACGAGCTAAGCAGCGGCCTATGCTTGCTGTAGCTCAGCTCGGGAGACGTGTTCGGGGTTTTCACCGCTCGTTGCCACCTGTCCTACGTATTAACAAAAAATCATAGGCCTGAGGAAGACAACACAAACATGAGAGGTAGAATGGGGAATAAAAAAAATGAGGCGATAAGGATGGAATGGTTGGCGGATGGCGTATGCTTGCTATCGCGCTCGCATTGGGGTCCAGGTGTAATGGGACCTTCGGCCTCTGGTTTCGTAGCACCGACAGATCCTTACTCATCAGGTGCTGCCATAGATCTGCCGGTAGGAGCAGCACAACCAGACCAGAATATGGTTCATTACATGTTCTGTTTCTATATCCTTGAACTCGCCAAACATTTTTTTGAAACCTACATAAATATCCTGGCATTCATCGATGCCAACTAAATTTGGGAAGAAACGACAAAGCCGTTTCCCAAACAAAGCAATTGCGACGAAATACTAACAAAACGTAAAAATCGTATTCTCAATTTTTCTAAATCGTAAAATTTGCTCTAGGTTTTGAGAAAAATCGTAAAATCGTATTTGAAGTTGAAAATCGTACAAAGTACGATAAATCCTACTATTTGGCATCGCTGCTCATAGATAACATAGTTTGGGGTTCAGGTCTCTATTAACAAATCCAATCGTTATTCAATTTGTCGTATCTTGAATTTGGGTTTGATTTGTATGCGTAAAGTTTACCTCCCCTCCCCCTTTTCCCTCCCAGGGAAATGATGATTACAGCTTTGTATTCATTTACGTTATGGTGAAAGCGCCGCAAACTGATCCCTTCATCACTGTGAAAAAAGAATCTGATAGGAATTCTTAGCATTTACGATAAGAATAAAATATCAATCGGAACAATCTATTTATATCGTGAAAGATATCTTTGATGCGCTCGTTAGGCTTGCGAGCTCTCAGTCGCCACTCTTCTACGATTCTGCATCAACAGAGAAACCGAGGTTCAATCCTCGGTGCGTCAATAAAAACCATCTGTGGGTATTATAAGAACTCCCACAGCGTTCCAAGCTCGTCAGTAAAAGGCGGCTCCGATAAGAGGTGCATGCTATCAATTACACCTTCCAAGATATATGCTATCGAAGCTTCAACAAGGCACAGCTATGCAAGAGATGTTGACTCGCCTGTGCCCCTGGAGGGCTTAAGGCAGTTAACATTCGGAATCTCATAATTTTTACTGGGTATTTATAGGTCACCCTTTAATTTTAGTTATTCGGCATTCATTTTCCATTAGCAACTTTGAACCGTTTGTCCTGAAATACATTTGTTTTCAAAATAAATGCATGTTCCAAGCAATTCAACAACCTTTGCACATCTTGTTTTCAAAATATTATCAGCGTATACGCAAATATTTCTATTATATCTACAAACTGCGTACAACAAACATTGACCTGATAACTTGCTCAAAATAGGTCAACGACTCCGAATTCAAAATTGTTGGCCGCCTTTATGTCCTCATTACCGCCATTCCGTTCAGCACACTTACACCAATTTGACTCGGGCAGTAGTCCGATTCGATTCCGCCGCGGCTGAATAAGCGCTGAATTTGACCTCGTACGCACCGCAGCGCCATTCCGTTTTTCATACATTAATTTAGCATCGGCCTGTAAGTGTGAGATTTTTTTCCAAGTAAGAGCAAGTTCTCTGCTTTGTTCCAAAATTCTATTGGGATTTCTCCAATTCCCAATTTTTTACTAGTTTCCAAGTAGTTTAGTAGTTTTGGTGAACAAGTGTTTTGTGCGGCATTTGAACGGGATTTCCACTTTGAAATCGGATTCGCGACGAGGCGAGGAAAATGAAGGCAAATTGGACCGGGCGGACTCCACATGCAAAATTTTTGGGTCGACGTCGTCGTGCGGTCGATTTTCCTTCATTTTGTGTGATAAAAAAGAAAGAAGCAAGTTGAGTTGTGATTTTGGTGTGCATTTCGAGTAGGTCCCTGGAGCCTGCGACCATTTCCAATTGCAGCAATTGGAAGGTCTCGCGCGGCAGCGCTGCGTTTCTCGACACGAGAATCGAGAAGTAGGTTGGGACACTGACGTAGAGGTAATTTCTCGGTGCTGCGACGATTGCGACGAGACGGAAGTCTCGAGTTTTCTTGAAATAACAAGAAAAGTCCGTCGTCATCGTTGCGACGGTCTTCGTCAGACGGTAAGACTCTTAGCGTAAGAAAGAATTTCGAAGAAGACGTGGGTAGTGTTCATACAGAGCCATAGCCAACAAGAGTTGGTCCAACTCACATCTGGAGGATGAACTTTTCTGGTCTCACGACGAGGTCTTTGTGCGGCAATTACGGAAAGAAGTTCGGGTCCGCTCTGACCATGGGGAGGACGGAAGTGGATCAGCCAGCCATTGGCTGCCAGTGCATGCATACGAAGCTCATCGTCCCAAGCCTCGTATCGTCGCCGAATGGCTGCTGCAGTGCTCATGGGGCGCACGAACAAACGTCGTGAACTCGGGGTCCTGCTTTGTGACAAAAGTCCCCCATGAATCATTGCCAAGTGATTCACGCTATTTCTGCGAACGTTGTTTTTTTGATGGAAAGTGTGCGACGGACATGGAAATCTCGCTTGGCTTAGATTTTCGGATCGGGCTCAGTCTTGTTGGGATTTCGTTAATAAGACAAGGGTCGGGTGCACTTGGTGGTACCGACACAGCAATGATGGCGTGGTGGTGGTGTATAGTGTGAGATCATATGTGTGTGTGTGTGTGCGTGAGAATATTGCGATGCCAAGTAAATTGACTGGTGTTGCCGCTCGTTGTGATTTTACAAGGTGCAGCACTGAAGGCACCCTTCTTCAATTCTTGGGATTATTGTCCTCTGTCATCCTACCTGTCTGGTGGATGACACTGTCCGGGGGTGGGGTGCACTTTTCCCTGCATCGCTGAATTCATTACTACTGATCATGCGTTCGTACTCCCGTTGGATGGATTTCGTACTCCTGTCCGATGGATTTCGTAAGTGTTCGCGCAAGTGTATGGTTTCCCTTGTGGCGCTCACAGTTGGAGGATGCATTCAATTTCATTATTTCCACTGTGTTCTCCACAGCGAGTGTAGTTTGCCAGATGCCAAATAGGAAGGAGTCATACACTCTCACACGGCATTGAGCCTATGCACATGCGCCCTTGGCGCGGGTATAGGCGCGTGTCGTTCGTCTCTCTCCGACCCGCTGCTTTGATCCAGTGGCGTCGACGGCGAGGGTTATCTCTCGATGGCTTCTAAACGCACCGCTCTTCTAACTCGTTTCAAATACATAATTCCACAAAATGATGGAAGTTTTGTTTGATTGTGCCTCACCTCCGGGCAGCCTCAATTTCACGCCAGCAACTACACATACACCAGCCAGCCGTTGGGAGAGTGATGCAAGTGAAATGCCCAAAAATTCCAAGCCCGACCTGGCAGTCACTTGGTGGAATTCCCGTTGAATTCACATTCTCTGCCCCTGTCGTCTGGCGGGGCTAACTCTAATTGAACATTTTAACGGATCTCCAAAAATTGACGCGGGGGGATGTTTCTTTGTAGCTCTGGTAGATGTCTGCCAGCCTTTGTACCTGTGGGCCAGCATTTCGACCCGTTTTTCTGGCAAAGCCTCTTCCTTTCCTGTCGTATGGAAGAATACGTCGAAGTCGATTTACTCCAGCTGTTCGTTGGACAGAGGTAGATGGACGCCAGGTTGCTGCTGGATGGATGGATGTTTGGATGAATGATGCCATCGCATCGCCACACCATCGTTCGTCGTTTGGTGCGATGGCGTAGGCTGCCGGGGTCACGTTGAACCTGTTCTTTTTGCTCCTCTATTGCGCTGCTATGTTTGTTCTTGTGATTCACAGCTTGGCCTGCCTTGTCTGCATGAGGCACTCTGGTTGTGCGATACACGTTTTGTAATCAATAATGCATGAAAATGTTTGGTTGCCTGGCGCAGAAAATTCGTTTGAACTCACTGCGAAATAAGACGAATACCGCACACACCATGAAATTTAGGTCACGACCAAATTTTTGCTTTTCGCACAGATGAGCTAATTGGTAGAGGAGAAAATTTATGCTGTGCGGGGGAAGGGACATGAATGGATGTCGTTGGCGATTCGAGGATTTACTCTGTGTGAAAAAGGATTGGGAAGGGGATGTGTTTGGTGGAACTTGTGGGCTTTTGATTCTTTGGACTCGTCTGCTTTGCTTTGGCATTTTGAAGGGTTTGAAAGAAGAAGAAAATCAATAATACTGGATAATTTCACTTGATACACATATTTCCATGCATTAAATCGTCTAGGCCACGGCACAACTAAAATACGTATGTCGTGACAAGATTTTTCAATTAACTTGTAAGGGTGCCTTTCTTGATTATGTACAGGCAAGTAATTCATTGATTTTCCATGAATATCTGCATATTTGTAAAGATAATAAATTAATTTGTAAGTCTTGTATTTACTCTAAACACTAGTTTGACTGGTGGAAAGGTTATCTATCCAAGGGGCTTTCCTCACTTGTCGGTACGGCAGCGGCGCGGGACAGTACGCTCTGTATACCGAAACGATTCCGCACTGCTTTCATTTACGAATCTGACGGTATATTTTTGGCATTCATTGTTCAGTATCACTCACGTCCTTGCCATTTCTGTCATGTCATGCGGGGAGGGATCGTTTCGTTTTACCGCGTCGCGGGATGAACATCCAGTGGCCGCTCGGTATTGACAGAGATAACGTCGCGCAAAAAATTGAAACATGTTAGAAATGGTGAGGACGTGAGCGATACTGAACAATGAATGCCGAAAATATACCGCCTGGTGCGTAAATGCAAGCAGTGCGGAATCGTTTCGGTATACAAAGCGTACTGTCCTGCGCCGCTGCCGTATCGACAATTGAGGAAAGATCCTTAGTTTGATTAAGTTCATCTTGCGCACGGCACCTTATTTCAGTACCCGAGATCCAATTTACTGTCCCCTATTTTGCCGCACGTTCCTTTGAAAAAGAAATGGATTGGTGTGGTCGCGGGCCGCTTGGTTCGGTAGTAAATGTCGAATCGATGATGCTGTGAGTGTAGTGTAGAGAGGTTCAAAATTCACATTGGCTGCGTTCGGAAGAAATCGCTGATTCGCAAACATTGTGACACAGACGTCAAATGTTGTGAATCCGTGTGCGAGAGAGAGTGGCAGTATCTGCTCCCGAATCACGACTATAAGAGATCATGATCTTGGGAAACGAATTGTGACTTTTTTCCCGTCAATTTCCCCTCCTTCACTGACAGTGAGCAACAGAGATGGCAAAGCATTGTGTATCCGTAAGTAAAAGAGAAACGAACTGATACATTCACACATTCGACGCACAGCATGACACACAGAATGACAGCCAACCAATTTTCGTTAGGCCTGTTTCTTAGTAATTGCACTAGAGCGAAAGAGATAGAGGCCGGTAGATGTATTTGTTTAGAGATCATAGGCTGGGGAAACGAACCAACAAATTTTTCCGGTATATTTCCCCTCTAAAGATCCTCTCAGATAAGCGACACTCTCTCTTCAACTTACGGATTATACAATGCCTGCGTTCACTTCCCGCAACATTGTAATTGCGGTAAGGATTTTCCCTCCACCCAACCATAAACTCTTCACCCGAACGACTTGTTTTACAGTTGCCATGTATTAAACAGCTGACAGCCGATGCGCTATTGAATTTCAAACAAAACTTAAATTAATTTCGCGACGGTTTCAGGAAAAATGAAAAACACTACAAAATCGCCACAAATTTGTGTTGTTCCGGTGTAAATAAGCACATAAGACGCCATGTAAAAATCAAGAAACCGAAAATGAAAATCCACACCATCTGACAGTCACATGCAATATGTCAACTAAGAACTGTCAGATACGCTAATACCCCCTTACCGCCCAGTTGACGGGAAATCAACCAGGAAAAAATTCTGGTTAATTTCCCCGATGTCTGATTGATCAAACGCAAACTGAAACGGAGCGTTCGCAAGAAAAATCAGTCGAACTGTTTGTAACCGCAACTAAAACGTTGCGTGACCTGAACCCACTCAATACTTCACATCTCTGTTACTCACTGTCAAATTGTCTGATCCTGTAAGTTTCCCAAAACGCAGCCATTGTGGCCATAGATTAGACATTCAAAGATACCGCACTTCATACAAATTAACGCAGTGCCTAGTAGTTGCATATGTGTAGGTTACCATAGTGCGTACACCTCATACAAATTAACGCAGTGCCTAGTAGTTGCATATGTGTAGGTTACCATAGTGCGTGCACAAAGGTGTAATGTCGCATAACGAGCATGCTACTCATACAATGAAACGTTATAGGCAGTTGTTATTAGTGAAGTATTGCCTTCTCTGTCTCTCTAAAGAAGATTTCCCTTCGAATTATTGGCATCGCAAGGTTTATTTGCGTGCGTTTATTTGCGTGAAGTGCAGTATCTTTAATGCCTAGTCTTTGTTGTGGCCTTCACATTTTCGTGAACTGAATGGGACAGAAAGAATTGTGATGGAATTTGGATTTCGACTTGAAACGGAAAAATCTTCGCATTCTTCATCGCCCTGGAAAGGGAGAGGAAGTTTGAGAATATTTTAATTTAAAAGAAGCAATTTCACGCTTGTTTCACACAATTCGATACCCTAAGGGAGCAAACTATCCTTTTCTCGGAATTGAGACGTTAGTGTGTAAAATATTCAACAGGCCGATACGTCAAATCGTTTACTGTACTAAAAAAATACAGCGCGAGTCGTGTATATTGATTAAAGGTAGTCACAGTAGAGGAACTAGATAAGAGGTGGAACTCAGTACAACTGAGACGATGGTTGTTCCTATTGGATTTGTTGCATATGTATTGAATTCCAATGTCGGTACACAATGGAATTGCGGAAAGCAGATAGCAAAACCACCGCGTCATATGTTTCCGTTTACCAGAAAGAGATAAGACTATCACAGCAGATCGATCGGGTAATACCAAAAGTGCGTTCATTCTCTTGTTTTTCGATTCTGGCAATACTAAATATCTGTCAAATCGCACGCATACAGGAAAATCTAACCAAAACCATGCACGCACACATACGTAACCTATCCACCGTGTTGCTTATACAATCGCAACTAAAACTGATTGGGCCCAATTTGACTTTTGAGCAGCTGTTCGGAATTGCTTTTGTCCTTATCACTCTAAAGGGCCATTTCCTCCTAATTGTAGCTGTCGTTTTCAGCTCAACGGGGTAAGTTTGTGTGCGTTGGAGTAAGTGCGTCCCTGTCTACAAAATTATTTGTACTGAGTTCCATCTCTTCTAGTTCCTCTATGGCCACAGACGATCCAATCGAACGGATCGGCACGAGTGGACAATTTGGAATTTTTTCGCATCTTCTATGAAATTGGCCTGATTCGTGCCACTAATTGAAGAAGGGAACAAGTGGTTCTCAAAACAATTCCCTGCAAGCTAAAACTCTCTAAAATTCTTCAGGTCTTATGTACGAAACTTTATAGTGTTCGTACCTGTATTTGTAGTCGTCAAAGAAGAGCTTACCCCCAATTTCAATTTAAACTGAAAAATACTTGTCCGGCTATAGGGGCGTCCGGTTAAGGGAGCCTAATTTGTTCATAAAGAATGACTTGTTCATAGGTTACACATCACTAGATGGAATGAATGAGCCCCAGGAGTAAAGTTAAAATCGTGGCCCACTCCCAAAAACATATTTATGTTAAAAAGCAAGGTAAGTGGTGCAACAGGACTCTGTCTAAAGGTCGCCACCCATTGACGAGCACAACTAGCATGGTTGTGCTCGTCAATGGGTGGCGACCTTTACAAACTTAATACTAGGAGGTTTGCACAAATTTAGAACCGAAATTTCGTGTGACCAATATTTCAAATCTTATCAAATTGAGTCAATTTACAGCATAGATATGTACCGTAACTGTGCATAGCGTAGTTATGTATCATAACTTGTGCATTCAAATGATAATGAAGACAGTCGATAAGAGCTGAATTCATCATGATTTCCTCGTGTGACCGAACAAATATTTCAAGAGCTTTGTTGCTATGCTGTTTCTGGATGCACTTAATTTTATCATCAACTAACTAGCACTTTTTGTCCAATGCTTTAATCTCGCTCAATATGTTCTCATGCTCATGTACACAACCTATTGAAATTCCCATGTTCTGTTGTACTGTACTGGGCTGGGGCTGGAACATGAGATAAAATGGTGACACGATGCGCATAAATACACATTGCCAACTCACTCACGTTCTAAACAACGTGCTAGCCTCTCAGAGTACATTTAATGTTTCATAAATTAATTCCAATGAATTTCAATCGTTTGTGATAAATTGAAAGGAACATGAATAGATTGATTGTGAACAATGTGTGTCGGAGCAGACGGTTTATTATGCTAGGAATTTGGTACGTGTTTTTCATGCGTGTTCTCTTGTTTTCGCGTAGTGTAGGTTTGTTGTTAATTGCCTTAACAATCCCCCAGGGGCATGGGCACGTCAACATTTGCAGGATAGCAACAATGCCTTGCAAATTTCGGATGATGCAGTTGCTAGCATACGCCTCCTAGTGCAGGTTTACAGCACGCATACACAACAATGCCGTAATCTGGATATAAACCTGGAGAAATCAACTAACCTAAGCAGTTCACCCGAAACATACGGCGGCCTAATCTGCACTACACGAGAACGAGAGTAGACAACGCGCCTAGTGGTTCAGCTCAACCAACAGTCAATTTTGACTCTAATCGAAAGAATATGTATGCTCTACCTTCTGTGGTGAGGGGCCTAAAGGCGACCATACACCATCCGAAATTCCTGTCCAGAAAAACTAATCAGGCCCGGCCTTGAGGAATTCCGCATCGCGTATGGCCTTTCAGGTAGCCGAGAGGAAAATCGTTTCCGCCATGCCTCCACCACACACGTTCCGGAATTTTTCTCCGGAAAAAACTGATCAGGCCTGGCCTTGAGGAATTCCGGATCGTGAATCTCCGGTTTTCCTGCAAAAATTCATTCTGGCCACGCGGCCGGACAGTCGGCCTTTAGGCGGCCGGTTGCACAACTGAAAAAAGATCGCCAGAAATTCAAAGAATCTCTCCATCTATTCAATTGTACGACATTTTACTTTCCACGGCCAAGTTTTAGATACCAGAATGAATTTTCACTGGAGTTTATTTCAATAGACCAATGTATCTGAAACTTGTCCATGGAAAGTAAGATGCCGTAAAATTCAATTCAGTAGATAGAATGATACCTCGAATCTCTGGCGATAAGATCGATTTTCAATTAGCATCCGGCCACCTGAAAGGCCTGTCCGGCCGCCACAAGGCGGCCTGAAGCAGCCATCGTGTTTTTCCAGCAGGAATTCCGGATGGTGTATTCTGTATTCAGGCAGACCGGAAGGCCAGACCTCATTAGTTTTTCCGGACAAGAATTCCGTATGGTGTATGGTCGGCTAAGAATAAGCTACAGCCTTTTCCCCCAGCATGTTGTAGAAGCCGACTAAATGGACGAGGTGTGTATGCCGGCAACATGCATCATTCGAAACCTGTTATATGCTAACGAAACGTTAATTTATGCCTCTTAAGCGACGATTTCGCATAAAACAGAGTTAGCAACAAGAACAGGATTATAATTATGTTCCTGTCGCTAAATAAAAAAATTAACAACAGAATTTACTACAGAAAACAATAAATTTCTGTTGTTTCTGCCCCCAATTCTGTTGTGTGCAAAATCGCCGCTTTAGAAGTAGTTGGTACGCTATGCTCCACAAGGGGTTAAGGGAAATAATAGTAAATTTGGTGGTAACTTAAGAAAATCAATCTACTTGAACGAAAGCAATTGAAAGGACGTCTGTGAATTTTCCGGAATGTTGTTGTTGTAGCGGCGCTTCGGGCTCTAATAAAAAATTTTCCGGAATCATTTAATTTTGATTGCAACAATATTTTTGTTACGCTGCTCATTATGACATTGCAGATTGAAAGGGAAACTAAATATCCATTCTTGCTTGAATTTCGCAAACTATTCCTAATTTTATACAACATAATTTCCTGAAGCGAAACCTAATCGAAAGTGCTAACCCACCTAAAATATAATAGCCCAAAATACCAATCAATAACAAACTTTCCTCTCCAAAAAAAGTCAGTAATTACACAATTTGAAGTACATATATTATTATCGCATGTACAATACTATTAGTGTACTGCATAGCCGCAGCATTCCGAAAATTGAGCAAACAGTCGCCGCCACATCAAACGAATGCAAAAAAGCCACATCATTGGAAATTTTGACATGGAAACTAATTTCTCACAGAGAGAAATAAAAAAGGAAAGTTCATGTACTCGTATATACAAAATGGCACATCTTCCGTGAAATCTCCCACCCTTTCCCCCCGGAGAATCTATCAACAGCAATTGTGTCTATTCAGGAACTTTATTGTTTGGTATATAGCTCGAAATGTAATCCATACCGCACAAGATATGCGAAGATATGAAAGAAAAATTCATCTCTTTACTATTATTTAGAGTTGGACACATTGAAAAGATAGCAGAAAGAAGCCATGCCATACCACCACGGTTAGTTTTAAATGAAATGAAAATTAAAGTAGGACACAAGTTTTATTAGAAAAGCTATACGTAACGAATGAATGTGAAATGGAGAAATGAGCGACGAAGAGAGGCTCGCGGAAAAGGAAAATGGTGGTTGATCATTCATTGCTTACCGGCTTCCCTTCACAATGGCCCATGTCGTGGCCCGAGAAGTCGTTGCCCATTTGTACAGCGGGATGTTGACATGGTTGGCATAATAGACCATTTCGGGATTATGGTGTTTTGATCGAAAATGGCCTGCGAGCCGTTTTTTGCGGCACTTACATAAATGGATGAGCAAACGATGGACCATCTTCGCGTACTTTGCGTTGGTTATCATGGCCACTATGCTGGTCCACAACAGGCCATTGTGAAAAGCCCACTTAAGAAGTTAGCCACATACATAGTTGTAGGCTGAATGATAGTATCCATAGAGTTGGTTGTTGCTCATACCGCAAATACAAGAAATGTGACGTTATGAATGAATGTGGGACACAGAAATAGCAAACATGATGGGGGCAAGCAAACAGCTAGCACACAGTTCGAAATTATGTTTGTGCAAATAACATATGAGTAGTTACCAGTTTCCCGCGATTATGCAGCAGAATCTTGGTGGGAAGAGTAACATAGTTAAGAAGAGTGCGCTGCGACGGGACAAAATATAAGTTCAGATTAGAATTTGGAACGAGTAACTGTTACTTTTAACGTAATGTTGGTGGCGGCGATTGTGAAAGACTTGTTCGATTTTTTTTTAAAGAATGCATTGTTACTGGACAAATATGACAATAAGCAAAGATGTGACGATGGAGAAAGCCAGGAATTTAATTCAGAAAAAGAAATATTTAAGATGTGATGCATGGAAAACAAATTTGACATTCAGAATGAAGATGGTGCGTTTCGCTAGGCACCACTCTGCGTCGATCGTAGGCGACGATGAAAAAGATACACACAAATATAGAATCGCTTCTGCATGATTGGCCTTATGATTACAAGGATATACCCTAGTCATATTGACATTTTAGTATCGCGTTTCATATGAAGTGAAGCCATCGTAAATAGTCAGCGTCTAAACGTCTGATTCCCTTTAATTTCCAAAGACTAAGTGTTTGCTCACACGGGTTGTCTCGTAATCGGCTCGTCTGCGATTCGAACTCCACTTCCCAAGCGAATCGACCCGCTTACGTGCCGACCAATGGACGACCCGTGTGAGCATCTCCATACATTTGCTTGGGAATTGTAGTTAGAATCGCATACGAGCCGATTACGAGACGACCCGTGTGAGCAAACACTAAGAGCAGAAGTACCAACACGACGACTTGTATTATCCTTAATGTCACATTTGATATATTTATTAATAAAGAACACAATCTGTTGTTCTTGTGGCAGCGCCTCCTGGCGTTGAAAGGCTTTGGTAGCCCTTGGCCGTTGCTGATGAGTGGGTCGCTCCGGTGCGTAGAACCGGCTGCATGCGAGCGAAAGACCACACTCTTCTAACTTGGTCATAATTTATCAACTTTTTACGTGTACTTTATGCCGGTCTCCTTCTATTAATTACATTTGCGTAGAGCCACCCTGCCGAGGATTACACAAAACAGTCGAGACACTGCCATAACTTCATTTTCCCGTAAACTCATGTTGTACATGGTTCCATTCTACATACCAATTTAGCATGCATCTGCAGCTTAGCTTGACAACGCGTCATGCATTTTTTGTCATTTGAAACTGTTGTCGAAAAGTCGCCATAAACGAGAACGATTTTGGTCATTTTGGCAACCATGCAACCATGTCAAAATCAATAGAACAGTGCAAATGAGGAGATTCTTTTGACATGGATATGTCTTATAGCTGGGGGTCATCCTAAAAATTTGTCCGTCACACGAAATGTCTGTTTTTCTACTCGGGGGTCAGAAGAGGAAACAAGCCCATTGAAAATTTTTCTTTTCTGGCTGTGCATGTCGTTTGAGTGAAGTGGTCATTGTGCATGGCTGTTGCTTGTGGATACGCGCGGGTGGCGCGCTTGCGGGGATCCTGTGTGTACATGTTGGGATGTTGATTTGATAGCGATAAAGGTTGACGTTGTGGACGGCAAGAAATAACATAGTGTACGGGTGAACGGGTGGACTTTCAATGACCTTCAATTTCCGCCAATTCCCATTCATCATTTAATAAAATAGCCCGTGTTGTACTATCTGAATCACTAGGGTCCCAGAAAAGGTAGCAAGTAGTCAGTTCGACTAACATTTGGACATGCGCAGACGCAATTTGAGAGAGTGTACATAGTTCCCGCCCCCGAACATGAGCGAGAGCGGATGAAGTTTATTCGAGCCAAATCGTGTGATCCAGCGACTGCGTTTGTGCATTTGCAATGGCGGCGATTTGAGGTCTGATTGGTCCACAATGTGGGCCCCCACCACACGTGCAATAAACATATAGAACAAAATGGCGGATTTATACTAGGCGAGTTAGAATCTCTCAAGTCCCGAAATAAAGAAATATTCGTCGCAGGATGTTATATGTTATGATGCACATTCAGAGGTCTGCAGAAGATCAAATGCCCCCCTTCCACAAAAATTCCAAAATGTTCAAAATGGCTGGAATCCAAACAAATAAAATAGCGCGCGTTGTACTACGAGTACATATCTCAACCAATAGGGTCCCAGAAAAAGTAGCAAGTAGTCAGTTCGACTAACATTTGGACATGCACAGACGCAATTTGAGAATTTGAGAGTGTGTACATTACATAGTTCCCGCCCCCCGAAGATAGAGCGAGAGCCATCGCGGATGAAGTTAATTCTATCCAAATGGTTGTGCATTTGCAATGGCGGCGATTTGAGGTCTGACTGGCCCACAATGTGGTGGTGGTGTGACCACACATGCAATAAACGTTTCATAAAACAAAATGGCGGATTCGTACTGCGCGAGTTAAAATCTCCCAAGCCCCGAAATAGAGAAATATTCGTCGCAGGATGTTATAGTTCCGGGCAGTTCATCGTGACATGATGTACATTCAGAGGTCTGCAGAAGATCAAATGCCCCCCGCCCCCCTTCTGCAAAAATTCCAAAATTGTTCTTGTGCATTCTCTTTGTGTGTGTGTTGGAATGTTTTGTTTACTTTTGTTAGTTTCCCTTTCTGTTTCCCGGACACAATCGCATAGAGTCGCACGCGTTACTTGAGAAACGGATTGTGTGTTCTGGACACGGACTGTTGATTAAAGGGGCGGGATGAGGCGGATAGTGTGGGAGCGATTTTACAATACACAAACACAATACACGTCCGATTGGGAAAAGATGGTGGGAAGCGTGATTGCGATTAGCAGAAACGTACTCAGAGAAATGTCGAAAGGCTGCAGTCTGCAAACTGTACCGAACGGGTAGATGGAACAGGTAGATGGAACAGGGTGCACGAGAGGAGGTGAATATTGCACACACGCGATGCAAACGAAAACGAAACGATCCCGCGAGAGAAAGGAGCCCAAGCGGACAGGACAAAGCAAAGCAGAATTTATGACGAGTATCTACACTGCCACCAGATACATGGGTACATGGATATGTCTTATGCCAGCGTGGGACGTGTTTTTTCGAATGATTTCATCCATTATAACTATACTGGGATCTTTATAAAACTTACGTCGATATCTTCAACACAACAGTTTCCACGCAGTCGGTAGTCATAGACATATCCATGTTCCGATGTATCTGCATGCAGTGTAGATACTTTGTATCTTTTTTCCACACGTTCTACTGGTTTTAATGTGGTTCGATGGTGGCCAGGGGCGTATTTAGGTTTTTTGCCGCCCTGGGCTAACGAAATTTCGCCGCCCCCATACAAGTGGAAAACCATTTCTGTATGTATTTCCTTATTTCAGAACTTTTCTTCGAGACTGTTGTGTTGTGAAGAAGTCACTTACATCTGAAAAATCTATATCCGTTGTCAGTATGCTTTCAATTGAAAGGACAGCTAAGGAGTTGAGTCTTGTTTCAGCCATACTGCTGCCTTGGTAGTTTTTTATTTTACGAAGCACAGAAAATGATCTCTCCGCAGTGCAAGTAGAAGCAGGCATACTTAATATACTCAGTGAGATATATTATTACCCAGTCGGACAAGAATCGATACTGGACCGGTCCTGGATCGATGACTGTCTACTAAGGAATCGATGACTTTATCGGAGACACGTCGGAGATATTTGTATGGGCATGGCCGCTTTTGCGATACCGAAAATGAGGACAGGAATCGATCCGGAATCGATGACGGTAGTCGATGGAGAATCGATGACTGGAGTCGACGTAGAATCGATACTAGGGTCGAATTGGGATCGATGACTGTAGTCAACGTGGAATCGAATCCGGATCGATGACTGGAATCGATTCCGGACCGATGACTGCAGCCACCGAGGAATCGACACAGATCGAATTCGGATCGATGGCTGTATAAATGGGTTGAATCTAGCCTGATATACAATTCGTCCAGAAATTAAAAGTGTCGTGATTGATTTCACGGCACTTTTAATTTAACGGCGGATTGTATTCATGGCTTACAAAAAAAAACATACATATTCCTTTATTCCATATTTCATATATGACAACATACGCCGCCAAAGGCCAGATACTTTCAAATGAATTCAAATTTCAGGCTAACTAGATACATAATTGAAAATATTTGAATTTGTCCAGCTTCGGAGACAAACCGATGAATGGAACCGGTAAGGAATTGAAGACTTTGCGATTTCACAGCAATCGGAGACAAATGTCCGACTGGGTATATACGGATATACTCGTATATCTGAGACGCCTTTGTCATTAAGAATTTAACTTAATTGGAGGTTGTAGGAAGATCAACCAGAATTTTTCGGGAGTCCCCGAAAATGTAGAATTGCTAGGGTCAGTCGGTAAATCAGTGTTATAAAACTGACACAATTATATATTTGCCCAGAGAACCATAGAGTTCGGAAGTTGTGCTCAAATTAATATCGATTGATTGCAACTTTTTGCTAGTCACATCTGCAGAATCTCACCCCATACAGTAGATAGAATCGCTTTTTCAAGCCGCTGCAGTTGCCGAAGATAACCAGAAGATTCGCACCTGGTAGCAGATTTTTCCATTTCGCTGTTGCTGAGAGCTGTGAGAGCTTCCTTGATTTCGCTTCAATCTTTATTTAATCTTGAACAAGCGTCTGAACGGGCTGACCATTGTGTTTCAGACAGTTTTTTTAGCGACACATTACTGGAATTTTAAATGATTTTGGAAAATATTCCAGCGATGAGTAGATGCAGTAAGAAAGGTGTGTAAATTTTTTAGTAGGGAAAAGAATTCAATAGCTTCTTTGCAGCACTCTACTGCACATTGTTCAACCAAGTTAATAGAATGAGCAGAGCATGGGATGTATGTCGTTGTTGGAGACACTTCTTTTATTCTAGTCTAAATTCCAGAATATACACCAGAGTCTGAAAACGAGTTTGCATCAGAAAGTTTTGGATGAAGGACGGAAAAGTTCAAATTTTGTTTCATCGACTATAATATAATTGGTGCTATTTATATAGTAGACACCCTATATAAATGGTACAAATTTCATCATATTATATTAATCATATTAATTCCTTGTTTGAACAATGGAAAATTGTTTAATTGGCAAATGACAAAAATAACATTATGGACAAAATTTTTGCATCCATGAAATTAAAAAAAAAATCATTAATTTTTCTCGTCCCTTAATTTGCCGCCCCTATAAATCTGCCGCCCTGGGCTTTAGCCCAAATAGCCCATATGTAAATATGCGCCTGGGTGGCTCGCGACTAAAATGGTGGTCGCGTGATGCTTTCCCCTCCGGTACAATATGTACCGTGAACTGTTAATTTTTGGGTCTGAAAATGTTCCCCTCCGGATCTGAAAAATATTCTGATCCGGAAGGGAACATTTTCAGATCCAAAAACTGACAGTTCGCGGTATTGTGCCGGAGGGGGGGGAGTATATGGAGGAGAAATCGAGAAAAGTCAGATCCATGAAATTTAACCAGAGTTCGCCAAAACGCACCCATTACCATGTGGCCTGTGCGTGGGTTAGGAACGGTTGGAAGCAATATGCGCCGGGCTAAAGGTCGCAACACATGATCGCGGAGAACCACGACCGAACTTCCATCGAACCATCAAATATGATAGAACGGTAGACCAAAATGGTTGTCCTTTAGGAACGCACCCCACAACGGGCGAAATCTCCTCTTTTTTTTCTAATTTCTTCAACTATCTGTGTGCAAAACGACCACGAATTAGGTGCGAATTCTATTCAAGCGATGAAAGCATTATTTTACTTTGAAACTCAACCGATGGAAACAAGATGGTGTGAAGCAACTATTCACTCACTAGAGAAGATTGAGAGAGGGTGAGAAATGAAGATGATACTAAATCATGTGTTTCACTGAAATTGGAAGTTGTTATGTATAGCAAGGCGTCTGGCGAACACTCATTACACAAACAACAAGTGACTTGTTGTTTCTGTAATGCATTTTCGTTACCCCACACATGATAGATACGCAAAAGAACGCACTCTCTTTCGTGTGAGGTGGACGAATACGTGCAAAACTTTTATGGGGCATCGATCATGCTATTTAAGACTAAGACCCCAGTTCGAGTTTGATCGTTGTTCATTCAAGAACTGAATGAACTCATAATCGATACTCATATTCTGCCCTCGATTTTTTTTTTTAAGTTTTTCGTCGATATCTCATACAAAAACTAAAAAAATCCGGTTCGCATGGAAATTTCGCTTTTCTCGGTACTCAGTTCTTCGCAATAAAATCTCATACACAGACAAAATCTCCACATCGTTATGGGCAATTTCCACACGAAAACAGTTACTTTGCATTTTATTTCGTGTGGAAATCGGTCATTCTCATTACAGTGATGATCGCTCTTTTGAGTGAGAAGGGAAAATTCAAGTTTCGTGTAGAGAGCGCCGCCCACGGCTATGTGCTGTGGGGAAGTTTCCAGTGTCACTTTATCGTGAGAGATAAGTGCAACATTTTCGCACGAAAGGGTTAAACATGACATCTACTGTTTCGCTTGATATTGTTGACATTTTGTGAATAAGTGCGATAAACTTTACTCAAATATGTTATTGCTTATTCATTGCTGCACCATTAAATACACGCTCTTCCACTATAAGTTCTAAAATTCCTCTAGAAATTTCCACAAAAATGAGAAGTGATTTCTATTTTATCGGACGATGACCACACAACCGTTGTTTGTCTGTTTGCACATCCAATAGTTCATATGATCGCTGGCCGTTGATGCCACCAAAAATAACTTTATCGTCCCGTTGTCTTTCACAAAAATATGTAAAACCGAATATGTCTGCTCTCTCCTCTCTGAACTGTCACCGGTCGATGTTCGGAAAATTACCGAAATCTGAAATGTAGAAATCAATACATTGCACTAAGCGGGTTTTATCGAGCATTTGATTACGCATCTTATCACCTACTTTGATTTATGATTCGACACACAAGAGAAGACAAGCCTCGGATTAAGCGAACGGCCTTGCAAGTTAATGGAAAGAATATTCATGAGAAAAGATACAGGTCGTTTGGGGTCGGCGAGGGAGGAGAGGCTATTGACCTGACCGTTTATCGAAAATTTTACATTTCTTGTGAAATAGTCTTTAGTTATGTGTTTCCAAGATTTTTCTTTTTAGAAATGCTTTACTAGCTGAAATTAAGAAGTGAATTACGAAAAGTAGCAATTTCAATTACCACGGATTGCTTTTCATACAATTGAAGGCCCTGGGTTATTCCATGACGAATCAAATTTCTAATTTGGCTGATGATTACATCGCTGATTTATCAGTAACTCGCATTTCTTATAAAAGAAACAAAACGGATTTTGATGTCATTGTAATTGATTTAAAGGAAAAAAATTCGCTCAATCATCACCTCACCGCTTTCCAACGAAATTCTTATAAAATCGAAAAACATGTTGAATCATATTTGTTTATTTTACGTTGTCGCTACCTACTTGATCAACAGGCAAACGAACAGCAGCGATATCGACAAAAAGAGCGTGGTCTTTTGTAGTCGACTACGAACGACATCGTCATCTAACAACATCTCTCTCCCTGCCTCCGCCATATTATAATCTATGGTCGTCAAAAATGTTAAACATAGATTGCACTATATGTACAACCCAAACAGGAAAAATACTTTATCAATGCAATACGGCGTAGAATTTGAAATGTGTGCTGTTTTTTGTGTGATGAAGAACGTATAGGCCAATAATTATTTTGTTGTTTTTATCGTAGAGGTCTAGATTGAAAGTCATCTCGATACGGGAGAGCTGATAGTGCAATAAATTTGAATGCAATAATTTTATCCATACTAAGAAGGAACCATGCCTTATCATTAATTTGCATTATTTTCTTGGGTGAGTGCGATGATACATGTGATCATCGCCCCTTTGGAGAACTAATGTTTATTTAAACGAGAGCGTGGCACATGCATGGGAACGTCTGTCTGAATGACGCAGTTTTCAAGTCCACGTGTCTCGTGAATAATGGCTTGTTTATTAGGTCGAAATCTATTGTGCATTGCGAATGTCAATAAACAGTGTCGGGTGGCGGATAAAATAATCGAATCGAATTTGTTTTGCTGATAGCAGTTGATGTTGTTGAAAACAGAATTTTTTTTTGGGGGGGCAACCGGTAGCTCAGGCACCGGTCTCATGTCACTGACTACCGTCATTTCGGGCTCGAATGCCGTCGACGACGACGTTCGTGGCTATGGATGTTTGTGTTGTCTTCCCCCTGTGGTGCGGGGCGTCACAATAAGCCACACCAACAGGAAGTTAGTTTGTACTGTTCAGTCAGCCGAATCCTAATCGAAAATTGATTCGGAAAATTTGTACAATATTCCCGGAGGGAATTTATGAACTGTACAGTTCTTACGGAAAGGATTTGCGGAGCTTGATTTGGGAATTGCTCATTTTGACAATCCAGAAGGCCAGGACTGTATATCGGTCGATCGCATATGATGAGATACTTTCCACAAGTGTCCCTTATTACCTTAATTTCGCAGGTTTTTGTCGAAAACTCTTGAACAAACTCACATGAAGAGCTTGCTTTTGTTATTTGAACCTCGCTAGTAAAAAGAGTCTTGTGAAATAGTCAAGCCACATAGGGCTTGTTGACGATCACCTGATCCACTATCATGATTCTGATATTTCCTTTTCCCTCAAGTTCTTATAAAGTTAAACATTTTCCCTCAATTTGTAATGGAGTGTTGTTTGATTAGCCTCAAGTGAGGACGAGTGCAGAGGCTTCGGTCGCCCAGATCATGCCAGACACCTAAGTTTCAAAACCTCCTCAGTAGTGAGTGACCAGGTATGACACGCGCTAGATAGCAGCTAGCCCGGCTATCGGTAGTGTGGGCGGGGGGTTAATTGGTCACAAACTGCCTCGAACATCGCTACAGAAAAAACTCACTTATTTGGTTTGACTATTCTGCGGGATAAGTCATTTGTAAGAGCAAAAATGTCCCACGAATCAAGGGAACCTGGTTCCCGATCTACCGAATCATAGTGCTCGGCGAATGAATGGTCGAATAAAAACCACGCCCACTCCTCACACTGAACACCCATAAACTGAACACCCATACACATTGCCTTCAAACGTTACAATGTTCATAGAAATAGCAAGTTTGAGTAAATCAGAACAGTTATTTAACTCCATTATAGTACCTTTTCACCCACCATAGATCGAATTCGGACCGGAATTTGAAATTGGGGCTCTGGTGGGAACGTGCTGTTACAATGTTCCGTCGTCAACGAATAGTTGTTATGTATTCGGTAGTAGTGATTCACTCTCTTCATTAGTACAGTAGCTAAATTTATTGTATTGTATTGGGAGAGCTGCGGTTGTTCAAGTCTTTTGGAGTTTAAGGTCAACTCTCCTCATACATAATATGGTCCGATGCAATGATGCGCATTGGATCACGTTTCATCATAGAAAAAAAATGGGAAATTTCAAAAGCGTTCGACGTCACTGAGCAATATGTGATTCCAAGTGGTCAATTTCAATTCATCTCCTAAGATTACACGGGGGAACAGCATTTTGTTTATTTCGATTTGATATTCATTTCTAGCTAATTTTTGGTCGTAGAATCCGGAAATGCTAACCGTTTTTCTCCTATACGTCCAGTTTTTGAGATACAGTGGGCTCAAATTTTGGCCCCCATACAAACCTTCCCTTCATTGAAATCAAAACAAACGAAACTCGTTATAATTTTTTTATTTATAAATTTTGATTTTACATCTTAACAATATTACCTAAGAACTAAACAAAAATTATGGCAAAAATTTTCGTTTGTAGCTTTTCCTGGAGTGTTCAATTTCAGGACAGTCCCGTTTTATGCTCCAACAATAGTCCGCCATCATATTCGCATCCCATCTGCCTTGATATCGAGTTTCCATGATTTTTAAATCTTGATGAAATCGCTCTCCCTGCTCATCACTCACAGCTCCAAGATTTTCCGGAAATTCATCTAGATGACTGTGTAAAAAGTGGACTTTGATGCGCATATTGCAGCCAAGCCTTTGAAAACTGTCGTTCTGCTTTCGTCCAGGACCTCAAATGTGTGACACAGCACCTGCACACTTTATGAGGGACCCACCATTTATCCTGATTGCAAATTGGAGTTTTGAAGTAGGCAAGATATGCCTGGTGAACAAAGGGGCCTATTTTTGTCCTCTGACTTAGAAATGTATAACTGCCACATATATAGCAAAATGAGTCCGGAGCGTTGAGACACTTTCGACGAGGGATAGTAGAGGCTTCCATTACACAAGTTAAGAGCACAATAATAGAGTAATATACTGGAACAGAGGCTTTTAAATACATTTTTTTTTACATAAAAGAGCCTTAAAAATGGCCGAAGAATTTCACAACTTTTAACAAACAATCCAGGTAGCGAGAAATTACTTTTTTATTGCTTTTAATTTTATTGTATACATGTTCTAGAAGGTCCTGCACAAGGATGCAGCCCCGTAGCTTTTAAAAAAAGTTGTTTTTTAAGGGGGCCTTTTGTAATTTTCCGTAAAATTAAAAAACAAACGATATCTCGAAAACCTGACGAATAGGGGAAAAACGGACTGCATTTTTGGAATCAGCGAGGCCGTTTTACTATAAATTAGGTGCAAAATTAAAAAAAAAAACAGAAAAAAGTGTCAAAATTGTTCTCCCGTGTTATTTGTATTACTTAGAGCCGGCAGCTCAATGTTCGAAATTTATCATAATAAACCGCCAATTAGCATATTTAATGTCTGGTTAGCGTTATTCATCGAATAAACACTAATAGTCACCTAGCCTCCGATTAATCGATTTGTTCAAAACAAAAACCCAACACCTGGCCTTCGGTTAAAAATTTATCCAAAGCAAAAACCCAACACCTGATACCGGCTGCTGAGATTTTGACGGAACTGTTTACTCTTTTGCACATTTAAATGAGAACAATTAAACTTTGATGTGCGTCCCACACTCTTTGCTTTGATAATTTAACGGGCGTATGAGCAAATGGAAATATTTAACGGGCAGTTTATTGTTTGGATAAACTGATGTCCCTGTTAGTTTACGACCAGTTCGACAGGACATTGAAAAAACGGTCCTTAATATCTCAATTCTTGCAATCATGTTCTTGATACATTGTATCTACTATCTACCCAAACGACTCGCTCTTCCCTCTTTTTCTGCTCTAACACCTCTTATGCATTTTCGATATGTTCCGTGGCGTTTTGCCAATTGTTTGTCATAGCGTTTATTTTTTTAAACGTTCAAGAGCAAGGTTGTTGAGTACGTACAGTGCAGATACAGATAGCGAAGGATTAAATCACAGGCGTAAGTGATTACGTTGTGTTTTGTTCGTGCAAATTTCAGAGACGTTTCCCTGTATCCTGCATACATGGAAAGGTCTCTGAAGGGATGATTTAATCGTCTATCAGCGGTGGAATTTTGTGTTGTTTAATCTCTTGATAAAAATTATGCGTTATCAGTGCGTCTTTGTTTTGTCTCGATGCACGTTGTACGAGAATTTGTGCGATTCGCTTGAAACGTAGAAGTTTGATTTAAATCAAATGGTCATTAGGAGTGTGGACTGAGTTGTCATTAAATTATCGTTTGACATGGATGTCTATGATGACCCGTACCGGGGTTTTACCCTGATTACAAGAAATGTGTATAATTTTCGATAAACTCGGGGTATTTGTCACGCTCCTTTGTCTCAATAGAGCCAGTTTTTATTACCTACCTATTTCGATTAGGTGCATGTTACAATCTACCTGCACTCGTTGTCGTTGCTAGTTGACAATTGGCTTCCGGCAGGTAGTCAGAATATCCGTCGTTTGCAGATGTCGATACAACAGCAGTGAGATGGTCTTCTTTTTTGGAAAACATCCAGCAGTATCACAGAAGCTTCCGACTAGCTCGAGACAAAGGTTTAAGATAAGGCGCTAAGGTCAAAAAGAAGAACGGCTCTCAGTATAATCATCAAACTGTGAATTTATGCAAGTGATTTTTTATTTTTATATTAAATAATAAAAGTGTCAAGTAAAAAAGGTCGTGTCACTCTTGGGAAAACAAAGACCGCTTCTGTGCACACTAAGGTGAGGAGTTAATTTGCATTAGAACACGTGCTCGGGTTGCTGCTGCTTTTCAATTAATAAAATGAGGAAATGTGTGTGTGTGTGCGAGTGATACTAGGAAGTGGTATCATAATACATTTATGATTCTTGGTCGAATGACGATTATTGTTGCGTGCAGTGTTTGTGGGCAGTAGTGGGGTTTCCAGAAGGCCACCGAGCAGCAACCGGCTTGTTTGAATTCATTCAATTTGCACATTTTTATGAGATATCGTTTGCACTACTCATATTTCAGTACACTTTATTATGGGCTCATTTCAACTTAATGTAAATTGATATTGACTGGAAGGTTTTTATTTTTAGTTGTAGGTGGAATAATCGTTAACATATGATTACATTGATGCCTGCTAGCTCTACCTCATTCCTGCATAACTATTCGTAACAATTGATCAAGATGTACTCTGGTTCGATTGACTGTCCATCCCTATATCTTTGGTCTCACTTTTGAGAATCGTAACCTAGGAAACGAGTCATCAACGTTATTTTTCGGTTTATTGTTATTACTGCTAACATGTTCAGTGTTGTTGAAGCAACGTTTATTTCGACGCTAGATACTACGTTTCCTCTATTTCTAATTAATTCTTTGGGTTCATCCTCTATAGAATTCTGAATGTTGTAGTGTTGGAGGAATTTGTAAAAGCGTAATTTGCCTCAGTCTGCTACGCATGCCAATTAGGGTAGTTCCTAGATTTGCAAGTTTAATCTACGGCACAGTTGTGTTGAGTCTGCTGATTTGAAAATCAGGCACTTTGAAGAGATACTAAACTGACAGTGTTGAGTGTGTCGCTACAACTGCTAATCGATTTTTGTTAGTGTAAACAGGAACCTGAATATGCTAAAATTGATAAAAATATATAAACTGGCGCAACAGTCCAATTTGAACCACGGCCTCGAGATGAGTTAGCATCATCTCATTTTCTAGATCGTGACGGTTTTTTTTGTGCAGAGGTATGTGATCAGCAACACGCTCAACCGAGTTATTTACCCCATAATGGGTACTCATTTAACAGCTGAGTGGGCTCATAGTCCGACACGTAAATCCCCGGAATCGAACCGGGAGCCAGTGCGTTGAAGGCGAACGTGCTAACCGTTGCGCCATCCGGACTAAAATTGATAAGCTGCTAAAAAATAACAGATAATACAACCCATATTTAGTATTGCGTCCATCAATTTCCGATTTAGAACAAGTTATTACTGTCATCGTCGATATAATTCGTCTTTAGTCTGCCAGATGGTCTTTCATCACTTGAATCTCTTTTTCGGTATACACTCCTCAGTCATTTACTTCATGTGCATGGCCTACAGCTGCACGAATTCTGTTGATTGTATGTTTCCTCCAACTCGTTATATCATCTCCACCATTGGCCAAATATTTTTTTTTCTAAATCGCCTGCATCGATACATGTGAACGAAGCGTGCCACGATTAAATATTGGTGCGCGCAACGTCCGCTTTTATGAGTGTCAACCTTAAGAGGCTATGTTTCGGATATGTGGCAGCGCACAGATCTGATTCATTTGTTTTTAGACTAAGCTTAGGATGTCAGTTGGTGGATTTGATGGCGCCATTAGTCACGGTACTGCCTTTGATCTGGATGGAAAGAATGTGACTTTTTCGATTTCTCCTCCGGTAAAAGATGTGCCGTCAACTGTCAATTTTTGGATCTGAATACTTTTCAGATCCAGAGGGAGATTATCTTTCATATCCAAAATTTGACAGCTGACGGCACATCTTTTATCGGAGGAGAAATCGAAAAAGTCAGATTCTTCTTATCCAGATCGAAGGCTTACAGGGCCACGACGAAGGATTAAGTTTATCAATTACTCGTTGCTTTAGGAGGACAATGGAAAGCCATGTGTTCTATATTGCTACATATAATATGTTTCCGAATACAGTAATTCCTCGTTAATACGAACCCGGATAACACGAACATTCGGTTTTCGCGAACCATTTCTTTTCCCCCCGATTAAATTCAATGGTTTCAAATCAACCATCGCCGACTAACACGAAATGCGAACTGAATTTTGCCAATACAAAAACGTCGGTTAATATGAATTTTACTGTTGACGATGGAATCGAAAAAGAAGAAGCCACAAAAAGTTTTTATGTTCCGTGAAGTTTTGTTTATACTTTAATGTTTAGACTTAACACCCGGAGATGTTGATCGACGAGCCAGAAGACTGGACTAGCTAGATAAGCTAATTGTGACCACTGAAGTAAGAGGGAAGTTTTCGTCCAGGAGGAACTCCGGAAAAGTAAGATTGGCAGGTTAACTTTACTTTTTCGGAGTTCCCTTCAATGGACAAAAACGTGTAGTTTGCCCGTCGAAGAAGAGCAGAAATGAGAACACCAAGAAAAAAGAGGAAGAACAAGCGATCGGAAAAAAACCCAAGAGAAGTGAAATCATCTAGAACAAAAAAGCTGGCTGCTAAGTCGGAGTGCGCTCAGCATGTCATCTGGCTAGTTGGTCAGGGAGCTACGCTTCGAGCACTCCTTCCGGTCAACTATTTGGGATAGAGAACGGGGGACCTACAATTCTCTTCATCCCAACACAATAAAATGGCTCACGGATGGCCCCAAAATGGATGAGGGAAGGGTGCGAGCATTGTTCGCCCAAGACACAGAATTCTCATCCCTATGGGGAATTTTCCCACTGTCTTCCAAGTTGTCGCCACCGAGATCTGTGCGCAACTGCTACAGGCTACATTAACAGAAACATAAGAGTCTTCACTGATAGTTAAGAGGCTATTATGGCGCTGACTAAGTAGATCGGTTAAATTAAGGCAAGTGAAGTTTTGTCAAGATATCCTTAACATCATTGCAGCCTCAAACAGTCTGACAATCTACTGGGTCCCTAGGCACTCTCTGATATTGTAGGCAATTTTCAAGCAGACAAGAGTGTCAGAGGGGCATCTGCATTCTGTAGCCTCTTACATTGGCCCAAATCCTTTTTGCTGCGTATCAATCTGCCTTGTCAGGAAGAAAAACACATTAAATCATTTGAAACTGAAGTATGGGTCAAATATTCAAATTCCGATAACACGAACCCAATTCGTCTTAAACGAACGAAAATACTAAGTACATATTTCTTTCTCCCGTCAAGTTCGTCTTAACGACGGATTACTGTAGCTTTGACTTTTTTTTCATTCGAACTCAGATGTCAAAATTTTCCGTCTGGTCTTGAAGCCCTTTAATTCAGTTCTCATTACATAACCCACTAAACCCACAATAGGGCGAGGTACCTACTTAATTCAGCATTTATCTAATCCCCTTTTCTTCTTAAAATTTTTTCTCTATAAATCAATTGACACGAGACATTTCAATTCATGAATCTTCACAAGTTCTTCGTACAAATTAGAATTAATTGCAAATAATCCTATGCTTTCAATATTATCAATTTCGTGTGGCAAATGGCGCCGTACACACAAACCACTCACAGTATGGACCTGAATGTTCGCTTTTTATGTAATCACATGTAAGTGCAACTTATCCAATAGCCACTTAAATTTGACACGCGTGCAGGAAATTATAGTGAATTTGGTTGTGCGCTTTGAAAATATATTTTCCTACTAATAACTATAGTTTAGGGTCTGCATCACATCCAAACTGATTTGCGTCAGTGAATTGGGTGGGGCTAGGAGCGCAGGTATGAGAGGAAGAGATACTCGTACACAACAGCTGTTGTTTAGTAGTTTTGCAACATAGTATGGCTCTGTATTCCGTACGCACTGTACATGGATTCGCCAAGGTGTCTTTATTTAGTAGCTTAAATATGAATTGATAGTTTCGTGGTCACAATTGCGTCAAAATCCAAGGCAAAACTGAATGTCAGGCCCGTAGGATATGGACATTTAATGTGTGTTCCGGAGATAATTCTGTCGTCTGTTTTCCCCATAAAAGATGCTTTCTCGCAGCTGGCATAGTTTTCAGATGTTGCTGCCAAGTGCATTTGATAGCCTATATAAAGTCTTTGCAGTTCCGAGACGAGAAACTAGTTCATAAAACAGATCACATTCTAAATATAGTTATCTGGAGATGTTTCACACCCGATGCTGTCCATATATGAATGCCAATCATTGAGAAGCTTCTATTCATAACCGACAAAATAGCGCAGTAGTAAGCAAAAACAATATACTCTGTTTTCATAACAGTTAAGTTTACCTACTCTTGCTACAAAGCGATATGAAAACATAACTGAGTTTCTCCCTCTATCTCGCCGGGCCGCTGGCAACAGCTAGAATTTTGCAATTTTCAAATGTTTTCCTCGACGACCGACTGTGCACAGTACACTGTATCTGCTACCACTACTGCTACGAGCAAATATTCTGTAATTGAGGTCAAGTTTTTGATATGACCTAGTTCTTGTGTGGCTATATGTTTCGCTTGGCTCTGCTATTATATACTACTAGGCCATGCGTCGAGCATACTTTGCACAGCAGCTGGTAGAATCAGCCAACGTTAAGCCAGTCAGTTGAAAAGCAGCGCGCAGCATAAGCACACATGGTTGGTTGGTTCCTGCATTTTTGCTCTTCTTATTTATGCTATAGATTGCTGCAGCTTTCAGTTGGCATTAAGGTTTTATATAACAACATAAATAGCAAACACCATAACATGATGAGAGGTGCGAAAGAAAATAATAGTTTGGATTAAATTTTGTATAATGGCTGTAAGACAAAATGGTCGGATCGCACGCTATAGTGGAATTAATAAATTCTCTCTGCCTACTTAAATGCAATTCATTACAGTGCAATGTAAATGCATCTGAGTGTGTGTGTATGTAACGATGAACTGTTCCGATTTTCATCATGTAATATATTCCATCGATTGTTCTTTGTCCCACTTTGGTATGTGCGGACTGGTTTCATTATTATTATTTATTTAGATGTCATACGATCTCGTCTAGTCATTTTCTAACATTTCATGACTTATGGAGAACGATTTTAGGTCACGCCTCATAGCGTTCTACTTTAAAAATGCCAGTTATGGCAGGCTACAGTGGAATTTCACTTTCCGGGCAACTATGTTAATGTTGTAGCAACGCCTGCTGGCGTTGAAGGGGTGCGTAGAACCGGCTGGCGTGGAAGCAAGTATTTGACATTGGTTGTCGCAATTTTAAGATATTATTGTCACATGATGAAGTTTATTGTTATTTATGTTGTTGTTGCGAGAACAGCCTTGATATTACTTCCATTAATAAATGTGACACAAGCTTAATCGTTTCCTTGTGAAGTCACGGTTGGTTATATAAGTCGCTTGAGTTGGTGAGCGATTTCTTGGGAAAAATTTTAGTTTTGTGGTTCCTGAAAAATCCCTAATTCAGATTTTCCATCATTTTTCTTTCCGAAATCTGTCATGTCCTAAAGTTGGAATGGTCCAGTGATGATACCTACGAGCTACGACCTGACCCAATTTGTTTTCTTTTTAGTGACAGTAGATTGGAGGTGCCGTTAAAATCTAGTCTTAATTCACGATAATGATATAATTATTGACAGGGATTGCTATTCATCCACCATGCATTGACCCTGCTATTTGTATATTTTCACATGTAGCAACGGGCATATGAGTATTATTGCTCCTGTCGAGTAAGCTCATCTGGGGAGGACTAATTCCAAGGATATTGTCGTAGCTTGGCTCTCTGCGGAGTAGATAGACCCGGCCAGTTAAAGTCTTTCTAAATTGCAGTGATCAGAAACACAGAACAAAAAACTTATTCATACTCAACCGGCACATCCACCAATTATCCTAAAACAGGTGAGTACTGCCTAATATGGAAATATCCACACTAGCGCCAATCTAAAGTGGTTTTCGGTGTTTTAATTGTGGATACTGTAACGGACGGTTTGGTGGGCATTCGAAGATGCCCGTGGGGACGGAGCCATCTGGCGAAGAAAAAGGCCCCTCAACGAGCTAAGCAGCGGTCTATACTTGCTGTAGCTCAGTTCGGGAGATGTGGGCCGGGTTTTCGCCGCTCGTTGTCCCTGTCCTTTACGTATTAACAAAAATTCACAGGCCTGGGGAAGACAACACAAACAGGGGAGGTAAAAATGGGGAATAAATAAAAATTGTCGATGAGGATGGAATGGTTGGCGGGCGGATCAGACGCCCACACGGTCGTACCTGGGTCCGGGTGTAATGGGACCCTCGGCCTCTGGTTTCGTGCTGCTTCGATCTGCCGGTGGGAGCAGCACTACCAGGATATGGTCCATTGCAGGTGGTTATCGTGGATATCCAGAGAGTCGTCACCAGGCATAGGAATGGCTAATAGCCATTTTTTTGCCTGGCGATGACCCATTGTTTCCGACTTTTTAAAATGGCATTCTAGCAGTGACTGTCGAAATATCTACCCATATTGTTTATCGAAACCAATGCAACATAATTAACTAGAGAGCTTAAAGCCTTACGTCTACAAAGCATTGTACAATAGATGGCGGTAAACCAAATGCTTCATCGTTAAATTAATTGGCGTTTTATTCTTGTTAAAACCGTAGCTATTAGGTACTGATGGACCTTTTCTCGAGAATCGTCTAAATGGCAATGAAAATTAATTCTCATAAGAAATTTCCGTTCTCAAGCATTCTCATAGGAATTATTCTCACCATCGTGTAAATAGATAGTGTTTTAGTATTCTCATGATCGTAGTCATTCTCACGACCGAACTTTATTCTTAGCAATCTGTTCGTGAAAATAATTATTCTCACAAACTGTATATTAGAGAAGTTTATATTCTTGCTAGAACAAAATTAACTAGGACTCTTCTTTTGTAATATGTCTCTCAATCTCTCAATTGCCCTAACCTCTTGTGGGGCATAACGCGTCAACTGTTCTATGTTGCCCAGTTGACGTTTCAACGGCAAAAACTGATTTCGGAGAATGCAGTTGCCAGCATGCACCTCCTGCACATCCATGGCCACGAACGTCGCCGTGGACGGGATTTGAACCCGAAGCGCCGGTAGTCAAACATGAGACTGATGCCTCAACACACTGCACTACCGGTCGCCCGTAATATGTAGTGGTCGAAAACTCATTTTGCTACAAAAAATATTAGCCAAAAAAGAGGGTCAAATTTTATTTCATTGGCTATAAGCATTTCGGGTGTCTTATTAAAGGGGATAATTAGTACATTCCATTTCTGGTATTTTTTTCCCAATTCGTAGTAGCGACGACGAAATGAGGGGAAAAAAACCAAAGTGGGTGGGTGGGGCCCAGAATGGTAACCCACACACCGCCACTCTTGGTGGAAGAACTAGTAGGGTGGTTTTTGGTAGCTGATTCAGACTGCCTCATCCCAGAATGGCAACACTGCCATCATGAGAATACTCATCCGATCTGGTTGGCTCGGATTACAACGTAGTTTTGGGTCGCTGATTCCAAATTTGAAGTAGAAGAAAATTAGGTTGCCCACCACAGAATGGCAACCCTGCTTTCATGGGAAATACTTGATTGCCAACAAAGTCCTTTTTTTCTGACCAAACGACTCAAAATGCCTTCAACAGTAGTGTGGTGCATTTGCCTGAACACCCCCAGTCATATGATACCCATCTTGTCTAGGTATCACTTCTTAGCCAAGAATGTCCTTTTTTTCCACAGCAAAGGGGTTCAAAATGCCATTAGCAGTAGTCTAGCGCATTCGCCTCATGTACATACAAAAATCTTGCATTGCATCGCCACAAATTGCTCAATTGCTCAATCATCATTGCACCTAGCAAAACATACATACCATATTTTGGGGAGTTGCGCCCCATTGCCCAGAACAGAGTACAATGGCGCGCAGGAGTAGTTGACGCGCTATGCCCCGCTAGGGGTTAAGGCAAAGTACATAGTGTATTACGAAAGAGACGTTTTTGTAGGCAGCAAGCTAACATTTTTTGATTAGTCTGTTAGACAATATTTGTTGGATTCCAGGCCACAGCGGCTTTATCGTTTTCGTAAGGCCTAATTGACCTTAAAGGCCCCTGCGACAGTAAGTACGAACACCAGGTGGAGTATTGACAATACAATACATGCCATGTAACCAGCCAAATGTAGCCAAGATTGAATCCTGAAAGCACATAAAAAAATTATACAAAGTATCTACACTGCATGCAGATACATCGGAACATGGATGTGTCTTATGCCTACCGAAAACGTGGGACGTGTTTTGTCGAATGATTTCATCCAGTATAACTATACTGGGATCTTTATAAAACTTACGTCGATATCTTCAACACAACAGGTTCCACGCAGTCGGTAGTCAAAGACATATCCATGTTCCGAAGTATCTGCATGCAGTGTAGATACTTTGTATCATTTCCCACCAAAAGCCAATGACCTGTCTTCCCAGAACCGATTCCCGATAAACCCGCCCCAAATGAAACTTAACACCCCCTTCATGTGACAGAGAGACATACCCCATTGAAAGCTAACGCCCCCATATGAACCGGATACACTCGTTCTAATGAGATTGAACACCCAACCACATGAGACAGATAGACACGCCCTATTGAAAGTAAACATTTATGCTGCTATGCTAATGCATCGTACCGTATGTGGAGCTTTTGTTCTATATGTTTATTGCACGTGTGGTGGGGGCCCCACATTGTGGGCCAGTCAGATCTTGAATCGCCGCCATTGCGCAAATGCACAACCAGAGTCACTGGATCACCCGATTTGGCTCGAATGAACTTCATCCGCTCTCGCTCATCTTCGGGGGCGGGAGCTATGTACACTCTCTCAAATTGCGTCTGCGCATGTCCAAATGTTAGTCGAACTAACTACTTGCTACTTTTTCTGGGACCCTAGTGATTCAGATAGTACAACGCGGGCTATTTTATTAAAGGAATGAATCGGAATTGGCGGAAATTGAAGGTTATTGAAAGTCCTTGGACGTCCTTGACTTAAATAATGAGTAAAAATGGAATTTCATTCATTGTGACCTCAGATTGGGTCTATGCATGTGCATGTCGGGAGTGCACAATTTGTTTAATGAAATAGTGAGAATGAGAATGAAATGAATGAATGAGAGGAGGAGGTCCGCTGGCCTGAGCGAAATTTCGCATACATTCGGAGACCATAAATTACGTGTGGGCATGTTGAGCGGGGAGAGCAGACAGACGACTTCTTGCGACGTGTTCTGGGGGCCTAGTCAAGTTAGGGAGTACGGAGCGTACTCTATATTTTTGAGGATTTTGAATGCAGGAGTTTTGATTATGGCGTCGCGTTGGCTGAGAGCGTGGGACAGAGAGCACAAGTCAAAATTCTGAGAGCCTGGTTGGAAATACTCTGTAAACCGATTGGTTTTGGTTGGCCACTATATTCATAGAACTCGGAAAAATTTCCAATGGGCTTGTTTCCTCTTCTGACCCCCGAGTAGCACAGCAGACATTTCGTGTTACGGACAGATTTTTAGGATGACCCCCCAGCTGTAAGACATATCCATGTCAGAAATAATATCACTAGCCATTACCTCACTGGAGAACATGCCAGGAGACATCAAATGTCGTGAAGATGATAATGAGGAGGAGTGCTCCTTTCAGTTACTCTGCACCTGTCTTGGTAGTAGTAAGAGCACTCTTGGGTTCCACTACTTCGCTGATTTGGATGACCCGAGGGAGGTGAGTGTTAGTCAGCACATCGTTCCATTGTCTGCTCCGGATGGTTCGCGGATTAGGTCTTGGTCGAACATTCATTGTTCAGTGGTATAGTGGTATCACAACGGATCTAATAAGTGGTCTATGTATGCTTTATATACCGAGTTTGTCGGAATCAAGACGTCGCGAAGTGTCAATTCTGATATGCTTGTGTTTTTGCACTGTGGGCGATTGTTTGTTTTGTTCTAATATATACTTCTATGCTCTTGGAAGTGCATGTTTCTTTATTTAATTTAAAAACGTATTGCAAGTTGGTTAGAAAATCAGTTTTCCACAGTTCAAATGTGTCAGATGAACGCGAACAAGAAATTTAATTATAACAGGCTGAAAGCTGATTCTCGTTGGCTGCGACTTGTGAACATTCTTCGCAGACAATATAACTGAAAGGCAAAGCGAAAGTTGACTCTGAGCCAACAAACAAGTTAATTTTCGAGTTAGGCAGTATGAATCTTCCCCTGTATACATTAAAACTCTCCCACAAGGGATAACAAAAAATTCTAAAGTTTCTCAAATATGATTGATTGCATGAATCACCTGATCAATTATGGAATCCATCTACTACATACTAGGCACGTTTTTTTTTCAAAATTTCAGATCAGAGTAGAACAAATATTGCACGCGTTACACTAACAAAATTGTTCTATACAGAGTAGGTTGTTAGTGTAATGCGTGCGACTGCTGTTCTGCTCTTGATCTGGACGGTTGAAAAAACACGCCTAATATTTCCCCATAACCCCTGGTGGATTATGGCGCGCTTACTATATCTAAATGCCTCCTTGACATTTCGTTAGCATATGTGCATTTGGCGAAAAGACTGGGATAGCTGTGGACTATACTAATACACCCACAGGGTAGCCCATGTGTCCTATTGATTTTTTCTCGCAATGTCTTGAATTAACTACGTTCCACTTGGCCATCAACGCGCGGCCCCTATAATAGTTAGTGCGAATTTATTCTACAATATTGATCAGGTCAGGAATGGAACAGACTATTTTCGGACTAGTTTTTCAACCCTGAACAAATAGCCAACAAGAGTAATAGACTTCAATGGCTCCATTTTCATGGTTGCTTCAATGGCTCCATTTCCATGGTTGCCTTTAGCCAAAAATGCAAAACCTGTCATGCAAACGAACAATAAATAAAATGAGAACTCGCATATAATTGCTGAATAAAACACAAAGCTTCCGATTCCAGAGTAGCTTCGCCTTCATTAAATAGCACGAAATACAGAAGAAAATTACCGGCAGGTCAATGGCTTTTTTTATAATTTATATATGTACATGCATATGTATATTAATTTGTAACAAAATCTTCCATTTGACTCATCTCCGGAATACAGTCGTTCATTGGTAATGGTAATCATAAGGCTAATGATATTGACCGTCACGCGGTAACCGCATCCAAAGCCAACGGCCAGCCCAATGAGATTGAGAACGGAAAGATGCCTGACTGACTACTGACTGTGGATTGGATACCAAGCCCAGCCACCACCGCCAAATGTGAGATGACGAGAAAGAATTCATTGACCATCATCTGTGATTCTTTGTCTGAATAAAAGAATTCTCAGTGGTGGTGTTTCGTTGCTAGAACGTGAGATTTCATCTGAAATGAAGGTCATCTACTTTTCAGCTCAATAATCTCTCGCCATGGTATATCATTGTTCGTTTCGTTTTCAACGTGCGTTCAAGAAGTTGGGAATATAAGATATATAATAGGCTGGTAATTTTGTATTGGTTTTTCATGTCTGTATCTGGTTGTGGGCTCTCCGCATGCATGTGATCTTCATTGAAAGAATAAAGACTAGTCGTTGGGGTTGGGGGGACTGGAATATGTAGCGAACAAAAAAAAAAATACAACGAAGACAACTCGATCCTGTTTACTGCCGCCGGCCACAACGTACAGTCCGCACAGCGGTAGAGTCAGTTCAATCTTCTCGGAAATTCCTGGAATTGTTGACTAATCAAACTTGTGGCCGCGTCATTGGCCGCCAGTCGCCTTGACCTCTCTTGTGTTGCTGTTTCTATTTTTTTCTGTTACAAAATTTAAATCATGACAGAGATCGCGTGCAATATTCTCTTTTCAATAGCAACGACAGGTCAGAAGCCGAACACACATTCGCAGTACACAAAACATATGGTTTTTTAAATAGCAATGGGGGGGGGGGGGGAAGTAGTATTGTCGATTTTCTAACTTTTGCATTACATGATGATTGCCGTCGCACTCTGAAGTAGATACTAATGCGAACTTGAATTCTAGCAAAAACGTCCACTTTAAAAATAGATTGGCAATATGCACATAAGTAAATGAAAAATGTATAAAAATTTATAAACGTGCTGTGCTCGCAATTTTACCACCTCCGGGGAAGGAGAATACTTTTTGCGTCGTGTTGTGTAGGATAATTAAATTATTAGCATTGATCTTAGTGGTGGCAGCTAGAAGCGTAGGAAACCAAGGATAATGAACTTTTGCACACAAATTAGCCCCAAAATGATTGCTTTGTTGTCATGTCGTTAATATATGAATATGTCGCGTCATGTGACTGGCCCACACGAGGATGAGATTCTCTGGAATTGTATTACAACCGTCGTCAACAAAGTTCAAGGGTTCATTGTTCATTTCTCTTCTAGTTGAATCAACCACCCCTGTGACCGCAAATGTTTAATGGTGCAATAAACTCGTTTACAAAGTAGTTGGTGGATGTTTTCTCCGTTCTATTTTGGCTGTGGTAATTTTCTAAAAGCTTACACACCCGTGCGAATACAGACAGGTGTGGGCATCTGGGTTTTCGTCAGACCGAACAATTTGTTTTTACTTTGTCCCGGAAAGTTTAAAATGCAAATGAGAAGCTGTAAAACAGACAACAATCTACATACATATTCCTAATTTGTATTTTTCTGCGAAAGAACTAAGTTGGATGTTTGGAAAAAAGCAACGGTCATAGTTGGCTGTTTGACCGTTTCTTTGTTATCAAGTTTGGACTCCTGGTGGGTAGGACCGCAAAATATTTATTATTAATTTCTCCTATTATACGTCTCGAAATGCACATCATCGTCACACGTACAGCAAAATCATCGAAAATGTCGTACAAAACACCTGTCATCAAGTTCCGGCTTGCTCTAAATTAAATTATGTATCGAGAATACAAACAACATTTGAACTAAATCACACTTTTTTCTCTTCTTCTCCTTACAGGAAACTTAGGGCCGATCTATTCAAATAAAAGTAAACACAGTGTAATCCCAAAAATATAAATTAAGGAACCTGGGACCGCTGTGAAGACTTTTCTTAGTTTTTCGTAACGAGAAAAGTAAACACACTTTTTTAGTTTAGCCAATAATATTATATTAGAGGAAATTTTTTTTTTGTAAAGAAACAAAGTTTACGGTACGTAACGTACAATAAACTACGCACGCACGTCAAAACCTCTAGATATATTCACAAAGCTTAATCGATCGATAGATTTGTGGACAAGGAAAAGCTAAGCTGAAGTGTGTGTGTTTGTTTGTTTGAAGTAAAGATTCAGGAGGAAAAACAGATCCGCGAAGCGTGCGAATACGGAATCTTAACTTCAGGAACAACTAAGGGAATTGTAAGTAGACATTTTTGTAATTTGATTAATATTCATGTTCTTTTTGGTTCGTAGTTTTTAATTCATTTAATTTAATTACCAAGCATATGAAAAGTTAGACTGCAGTAACTGCTTGTGGAATTAAGGTCGGCCAATATAAATTTTCTTGGTTTTATTAACCTAAATCTCATTATAGAGCCTTTGTTCTTTTCTGGTCTGCCAAACGAAATCTTTGCAAATGTCTCAGGCACTGCTCACGCGGGGATACTGAAATCTCCAATACTCGGCGACTGAGAGACGGAGACTTGGAGTCCCGAGACTGTAGTCGCCCGTCATCATCACACGGCCGCTACTAAAGTCGCGAGTTGTGCATGTCGGCTGACTGAAGTGGTCATTGTACACGGCTATTGCTTGTGGATCCGCGAGCGGCTTGTTTTGCGGGGATCTTGTGTGCGCATGTCGAGATGTTTATAGCAGTAAAAGTTGACGTTGTGGATGCAATAAAAATATGGTTTTCGGATTGCTTGTGGATGTGCGGGGTCGACTTGCTTGGGGTACTACCGTTGTACATGTCGCTGTCGTATATTAGTCCAGGCTATGAACGAAAAATATGAAGTTTTGAAGAGAGCCTTTTTATAGCTGCTTGGCTGTTTGAGTAGATAGCAATGTGAGCGCCACGGAGTTCAGTTTCCAAGATTACCCTGTCGCATACCTCAATGGCGTGGATCTCAGCTTGAAAAATGCTGGGCGAGACTCCCATTGCGATCGAAATCCTAGTATTGGGTCTAGAGATACCTGCATCAACACCCTGTCCTGTTTTAGACCCATTGGTGGACCATTTAATACATCTAGGGTCTGGACAGGGCGTGCCATTTTCACATGTTGCGAGTGGTAGCTCTCTATTAATCTGTTTGAATAGTATTTTCAAAGACGCAATTCACTGAGTTCAATGCACAAAATCAGCCTTGGCTATAGCACCCTGTTACAAGCGTTACCTTTGAGATGAAGTCATATTTATTGACGATTTGTATGCCTTGCCCCATCTATACTCGTTATTGTAGCAACTCTTACTGACGTTGAAGGGGTTTGGCAGTCCTTGGCCGTTACTGATGAAGGATCGCTCCGGTGCGGAGAACCGGCTGCCGTGGGAGCGCCCATTTCTCCTTAATTGTGTTTGGCTTCACCAAATTCGATTCACCGCGCCCCCTTCTGTGATTGCTACATATCAAATTGACGCATAGCTCCTACAACAAAATACAAAAGTGCAATGGCTCAAACCATTTGGATATCTTCACCCACTGCACGGTACCTGTAACCGATGTTGGTTCAGAAGCTCTTCTTTCCCATGAGAGAAGCTGAGCTTGTCACGCGGAAGGAGTATATCATTCTGCATACATATGTAATTGTGCTGATGGTGCTCGGCGAGCTCCACTATGATTTTTGAGTCTGAATGTCGGCGGAACAGAAGATTCAGCCACTCCAGGCATAAACTTAGCCAGCACTGCAGTTGCAAACAAGCATAATTTGAAATAAACATTTACATGGAGTTTTCCTGATCTGGATTGCCAATTGTCTCGGGAGTTTTTTTTAAGGAGAAAAGAAGTGACGGAGTAACCAGCGATTTCTTCCAATTTAGATATTTGCATGCCTCTCCCTTGGTTTTTCGCAAAAGGTTCCTAGATGACGCGAAGAATCGTTGGTTTCGTCCTCTTGACATTTCATCAGGCAGCGCTTCTTGATAACTTTGGGTAGCGGGAACTGCATTATTGTCTAGGTTAAGAATAGGTCATACGAGTAGCTCACCTATTCAAAATGTCGTTTTATTAGTCAATTTGATGCGCTCCACTTTCAGTACAACTACTGGAATACCACTAATTTGAGTCTTTTCTTTCCTTTTGCAGACAACCAGCAACGCGATAATTCGCGTTTTGCTACTTCAAAAAAGGCACAACACAGGCCGGCCACACATTTAAGCGCGGGCTTAATTCAACCCAAAGCGCATAAAGTGTCCCGTGTAGAACAAACGTACTACTACATCCAAGGATTTTTGTTTTGGAATTTTCCCCAGCCGGTGAAGACTTAAAATCTTTCACCATTCCCGCAATAAGCATAACGGCACAACCGCAGGGAAATTTCGTTGAAGATTCAAAGCAGAGAGTCGATACGATTGCTACTGATTATTCCTCGGTATTAAAACTGACGAACAGCTTGACTGAGACTGCAACTACGGCTAATCAAAGAGGAGGATCACAAAAGACGACGAACGCTGCTGCGGCGGCAGGTAGACAACAGTATCAGCAATTTCCATCGGCGGGGGCGTTAAGTGTTCGTACAACGACGACGACACCACCGCCATCGAGCCAGCAAAACTACAGCGGCGCTCACCAAAGCGACAAGAGCACTTTTTCTAACCAATTTAATAAAAACTTTGCCAAAATTCGCCAATACGATACAGACGTAAGCCCTCGACCACGGCGACCGTATCTTAACGATTCGTCGTCGCGTTACTATAACAAAAGTGACGTAACTGGTCAAGGCAGAAATTCGATTGAGGGCAGTCGCACTAACAACCTAACCTCACGTGGTGAGGGTGGGATTGGCGGCGGTCTAAGTCGCTCATCCCAATCGTATCAACAGCCACCGCCGCCACCGTCATATCGCAGCTATCGTGGTGGTGCCAGTTCCCCCGATAATAGCAATTCGTCGGCAAACGCTTCGCCACCACCATCCGGGCAGCATAAGTACAGCAGTGGCTCGCGAGGCTACGAAAACGGCAAACTTAACGGTTACGGTGAATCAAATCATACCGACGACGATCAATATTCGGTCGCACGTGGACGTAACGGTAACGAACGTGGACGTAGCGGTGAGATAGGCAGCGACGTGGTAAATAATTGCTTTGAGCGTGGTCAGTCCGACCCACTCAAGACGGAAGTCCCCAAGCAACAGGGGCCAGAGTCTCGTGTTTCGGGGAGGGATAGTGCAGTCCCCCCCGCATCTAGACGCTGGGTCCCTCCATCATTGCGACCACAACATGGGCTCACACAGGAGGCCAAAAATGATGCAATCTTCCGAAAAGTAAGTTCTGACCATTCATTCATCCAGACTCCTCATTTCTAATTCGCTCGTTTTCCTTTCTTTCCCCCCGAACAGGTTCGCGGCATTCTTAACAAACTCACGCCAGAAAAGTTTCAAGAATTGAGTGATGATTTGCTTAAAATTGATTTAAACTCAACGGTTATATTGAATGGTGTTATTTATTTGATATTTGAAAAAGCCTTAGATGAACCGAAATATTCGTCTATGTATGCACAATTGTGCAAGAGACTATCAAACGAAGCACCGAATTTCGATTCGCCATCGCATACGTGCACATTTTTGCGTTTACTTTTGAACGTTTGTCGCGATAAATTTTTAAATCGTTCAACAATTTGTGATATTGTGAATCATGATGGCCCGCTTACACCTGAGGAAGAGGAGAAACGTCATGTTGCCAAGCAACGTATGCTCGGCAATGTCAAATTCATCGGCGAACTTAGTAAATTGGACATGTTGCGCGAGAACATTTTGCACAAGTGCATACTACAGCTGTTGGATCGGGGAACAAGAAATGTCTCAATACAGGACAAATGCGAGGATATGGAATGTCTCTGTCAGCTTATTAAGACGTGCGGAAAGAACTTGGATACAGAACAGGTAATTTAAATGCAGCTAAGATTGTGTCGCGGTGGTGAGACTAATTTTTTTTTTTGTGTGTGCAGGGCAAAAAGTTGATGGACCAATACTTTGAAAAGATGGAACAACGATCAAACTCCCAGAAGTATCCGCCACGAATACGGTTCATGCTGCGGGATGTAATTGAGCTACGCAAGAACAACTGGGTACCGCGTAAAGTGGGTGTCACTGACGGTCCAGTGCCTATACGACAGATACGAGCGGACGATGAAAATCTCATGAGGCCATCGTATATGAATAGGTAAGACGATTGTCTACGGACTTGCTGGAGGGCGAGACTTACATTTCGCTTTGTATTCAGGAATCGTGACATGCGCAATAACGAACGCGATAGTGACAATTGGATGAACAGATTCCCCCTGAATCTTCAGTCAGGCTTCAATGACATGTTTAATAATTTCAGTGGCGTTTCGAGCCCGTCGCACATCATGTCATCGTAAGTTTATCTCTCTCATAGACTTGTCTCGAGTCGGTTTTAACGATCAACATTTCTTCCTTTTGCAGAAACTCGTACGGTAACAACAATCGACATCATAACGAACGTAATAACCAAAACAACAATCGTCATAATAATTACAACAACAACAACAACAATCGTTATAACAAGCACAATAACCACAATCAGCATAACAATTCGCACAACAACTCATCATACTCGAACATGATGAACAATAAGGATTTGGCGCCACGTTTCAAACGCAATCTGATTGCAACCTCACAGGACCCCGTTGAAAATCTCCAAATGCGACCGGCTGCCAACAGTTTGTTGTTCAAAGCCAACGTTAATATCAAGACGCCGCCACTTCCAATAACCACGCCACCACCAAGTATTCAATCATCTAACAATTATAGTTCAATGAACTCGAACAACCTCAACTCGACGCCGTTATCTTCAAATTCATCATCGAATCACCATCAATCGCGTCCAACTTCGGCTCCAGCTTCCGACACGTCGCAGATGTCGATCATTTCAAACGTCAGTCTGTCGCAGAATTCGCTTAAGAACAACAACTCGTCCACTCAATCGATCGTCAACGGACCTATTGCGAAGGATAATGCGCTAAATAAGGAAGACGCACTGACGAAGCAAGGCTCCACGGAAAAGGTGGATAAACCGAAACAGCCGAAGAAAGAGAAAGGTGCTAGCAAGGAGGAGACCCTCAAGAAAGTTCAGACATTCCTTAAAGAGAATCTTTCGATTGATAGCAATGACAAGAACATGGACGATATCGTGGCGGCATTCTACGAGCTTAAAGTGCCCGATAAGTTCATGAAGGACATTTGTGTGCACATTTTCAACGAAATCATCGACAAATCCGAGGAACAATACGATCGTGTCGTTGACTTCCTGCAACAGATGCGCAAGGACAACAAAATCCCGGCGAATTCGCTACAGGAAGCTTTCCGACAGCTCATCAATCGTATGAACGAGAAAGAGGCAACTATTCCACGCATTACAACCTTTGTGGCCGCATTTTTGGCACGTGCCGTCAATGTGCGAATCTGTCGAATTGCGGATCTCGCTGTTTACACCAAGGGCGGTCAACACTATCCGCTATTTCTGCTCGTCTTGCAACAATTGCACAAGATCATGGGCAAGAACGCGCTCAGCGATTTGTTCAACGAGAGCAAGGTGAATTTGATGACGACACTGCCCGAGGCGGATCGGACAAAGGATCGAATGTCGGAAATTTTGGACGATCGCAATTTGAGTTTCTTGTATCCGCTGCTCAAGGTGCAAGCCGAAATGTGGAAACAGATTCAAAGCGATCCAAATCCGCAGGCATTCTACAAGTGGATTAAGGGCAATGTTGATTCAAAGTATTTCGGCGACACTGGTTTCATCACGGCTCTGATGACGGTGGTTTGCAAATATGTTGTTCAGGTGAGTTGAAAGAGAGAGGGTTTCATGTTTACCTGGTTCTAATTTGATTTCTATTTTATGCCTATGCAGGACGCTTTCCCCGAAAACACCGACTTCAAACAGAATCCGGATAAAACACAGATCGAAAAGGAACAGGCCGTTCTCAATAAATATCACAACATTCTGAATGCTTTCTTGCACGGAAAACATGATTTGCAATTGGTGGCGGTGTATGCACTGCAGGTGTTCTGTTATAATCTTGGATTCCCGAAAGGTGAGTGTGAGATTTGCAGTTGTAGCAGTAGTTTATATATTTGCAACAAAAGTCCCATTCGATTTATTGAAATTGGTTATCTAGACCACCTGTAGCTAAAAAACGCGTCCGTTTTCGATACGATATATATCCGTTATTTATTGACAGTTAATTATGCAAAAATCAGAATACATAAAAGTCTACAATGTTCTACTCGAACATTCTCAACACTCCCACTTTCGATAGAACATCAATCCCGAAAAGTAGTACATCCTTGTTTTGTGTTTTTTTAATTGAATCTACACGTCTGCCAACTGTTCTTCAGTTGCGACATATTTCAAATCGAATGCACCGTCTTCATAATTCTCCCTGATGAAGTGGTAGGGCACGTCGATGTGTTTGGAGGAGAACCTGAAATTTCATAAGCGTAATTCCGGGTTCTCCTCTAATGTGATGGCGCTCTCTCTGGTTGTCCATGTAGAATTTCACTTTCCTGGTCTTCCCAACCGAGTCGTTCAGCACTTTTCTTAGACAGACCAACTCATTCACAGCATCCGATGTTGCCATGTATTTGGATTCTGTCGTTGGTAGTGCCACCGAGCGTTGTCTCTCGGAGAACCAATTCACCGGTGCATAGTTGAATAGAAAAATTCTTCCCGATGTCGATCTTCTAGTTGACAGATCCTCAGCGTAATCAGCATCGTTGTATACGACTAAGCCGCACTTCTTTCCTCCTTCAAAGAAAATTCCAGCGTTCATCGTTCCTCGCAAATATCGCATGATTCGTCTTACGATGTTGACGTGTTCGTTCTTTGGTTTCTCCATAAAACGACTTGCCGCTCCTACCGCAAATCTGATGTCCGGTCGAGTTTCAATGGCCAGATACATCAAGCTGCGCACAGCTTTCCTGTACGGGAGGTTCTCATCGTCTCCTGAATCCCTAAAAGCCGCCGTTTTTTGATTGTAATCCAACATTGTCGTTACCGTTTCACAATCCGTCATGCCGAATCTGTTCAGAACGTTTGCCGTTTGCGTAACCAACATACCTTCGTCCTGTCTGTTGAGTTTCATGCCCAGCAACACGTCAATAGCCATCGCCTTCACATCGAATTTCTCTCGCAGGTGTTTGATGACGAGGTCGATGTCTTCCTTGTGACCTGCTGCCAGCCAATCCGTCATCCACGTAGGTGGTCAGGATGATCTTTCGTCCAGTCTCTCTCCGTTGCCACGAAGCCAAATTCTCGAATGAATGCGGTGAATATCTGATTCCAGCATCTTGATGTCCGTATAGACTCTTGTTCAGATTCTCGTCGTGTTGTTGCCGAAACCCATCGGTTGACTGTTGTGGGCTTCCTTGTTCAAAAGCCTATCGAGGAACGCCTTCTTCACATCCGACTACCGAAGCTGCATTCGCTCAGCCATCGCCGCTGACAGTATCAAGCGAATCGATGTGTATTTCATCACCACGCTGAACGTCTCCTGCTAGCCTATCTCGTACTCCTGGCGACAAGTCGCTTCCATGTGACACGTACTTAACCTTGTACACCCACTTATTGTCCACGAACTTCGGCGATGTTTCCCTCACGCTCAACAACAACCAAGTGTTGTTCGACATCAACGACTCGTATTCTTCTTTCCTCGCCATTTTCCACTGCTTCCTGTCCGGTGATTTCATTGCCTCAAGACTTCGGCTCGTCCACATAGACTGCCACGGATGCCGATGGTGCCACCTGCTGTTTCTCATAACCAGAGCTGCACTGTTTTTCTTCCGCCGCCTCTGGTTCGTTTTTCGATGATATTCTGCTCACTCATCGAACACCAGCCTTTGCCCACGCATGGTGACTGCTCTTCCTCGTCAGCCGTGCCTTCGCCCTCGGCCCCGTCTGAGAATGAGTGAAAAAGTTCGAATCCAGGATCCTCTGTCGCCTCCTCCGTTGCGTTTCCTGCGGCAGCCGGTTCTTCGTATCGGAACGACCCGTTTTTCGACGGCCAAGAGCTGCCAAACCCCCGCGATGCAAGAAGAACTACAGTATTTGAAGCATCGCTACCACAACAACAACCTTCTCCGTTGTTTACTCTGTCAGCTCTTCCTGCGCCTTTTCTTCATTCCTCTCCGTCTTTGTGATGATCCCGTTCTCCTTCGACGAATCGCGCGTTACACGCCACTTCGAACCTTCTTTGTAATCCAAACGCGATAGCCTTTGCCATTCTCATCATAGCCGATGATGATTTTATTCCTTTCATATCCAGTTTACGTCGATGTTCTTTCGGAATATGCACGTATGCTACCTCACCGAACACACGGAGGTGATATCCACTCTTGGCTTCTTTTCATACCAGAGTTCGTATGGCGATTTGTCTTTCACACTGCTCTTTCCAGTTCGATTGAGTACAAAAGTAGCAGCATTCAGAGCTTCTGCCCAGAACTTCAGATCCAATTTTGACGCATGAATCCTTGTTCTCGCCGCTTCAGTGATCGTCCGATTCTGCTCGGGCCTATAGGGCACTGTGCGCTAATGACGAATGCCATTTGCCTACAAAATCTTCATAACGTCTTTGTTTACAAATTCCTTTCCGTTATCACTTCGGAAGCATTGCAGTCGATGACCTGTTGATTTTTCAGTCATCTTGATGAATGTCTGCAGTCGTCCCGCCACTTGCGATTTCTCTTTCAAAGCATAAACAAAACGAAAACGTGAGAAGTCATCCTTAATCACTAGCACGTATCTTGCGCCACCGAGCGATGCTGTCTGCATCGGACCGCACGACCTCGCCGCATTTCACTGCTCTATCCTTGCTGCTCTTGAAATTGCCTCGATGTTGTTTCTCAACCAATCATCAATCAATCAATCCCACTGCAGCGATGCCCGTTTTGTCTCCCAGTTTACACCCGTTCTTGTCTGATGTCAACAGAAAACCTATATCCATAGCGGGAGTTCCAGAAAATAGGTTGCATCGAGTTCCAGGCACGTACAGTACGTCCAGCAACTGTTTCCTGTTCCACTCCTTAGACACATGACTGCAATTACATCACGGCCGTGTGCTTTCATTGTCCCGCCATTCGCCACTTTGATTTCTTGTTTCGGACTGAGCTCCTTAAATTCAACAAAAAGCTCCTGTCAGCTGCCCATATGATCCGTCGCATCGGTATCCAACAGCCAGTCGTCCGTGTTTCCGCCGTCTGCTGTTGCTCGATTACGACGAGCCGCTCTGCTCTTTATCCTTTTTGGGACAATCGCGGTTTGAAATGTCCGGTCTTGTGACATCCGAAACATTTCAAATTGTCTATAGGCTTCTTTTTCTTTGAATCAGTCTTGTCCTTTTTGTTCGTCTTGCCGGTGTTCGTACTCTTTGTTGCTGGCTTTTACTTCGCCAGTAATGCCTCAACCGTTTCACCGCGTCGCATCGCATGTTGGTCCTCTTCAACGATCAGCCTGGCCCGCAGATTGTCCTGAGTTTTCTCAGCCTTGGGCGTTGATTCCCATGCAAACGCCGCATGCTCCTCAGGCAGTCCAGTGATCATTCTTGTTGTTGTTGTAATGAAGGTCAGAGTTGCAGTGTGTGTGTGTTATATGTTTAATTCCGTTTCAAGCTCCTCGGTGTCAAGGCCAAGGAATGTAGCTGCTTCGATGGGGTTTCCCCACAACGACGTTGGGGTAAGTTGTGTAGGTGCAGCTGGGCACGTGAAAATGTGGTCTACGTCATGAGGTGTTCCGTTGCAGGCTGGAGAAATGTTTCGGCTGTTTTCATCAATACGGGATAGAAAAGCGTTGAGGCGTGAACACCAGCCTGATCGAAATTGGGCTAGTGTCGTCCTGGTGGCTCTAGGAAGCCTCCACCCTTCAGGTGCTATGGGTGGTGGTTGCGCCAAAAGTACTGGATTTGGTTTTAATCCCGTTATTGATGAGTGCCTCTCTTGCTGATGGGGTAATGCTATAGCAGATTTGTAGACGCCGTCGTTGAAAGAATTTCTTTTATATGCCTGGACATCACGTTCAAGGTCCCTCACATCGCGCTGAACATGTCTTGGTGGCGGAGACTTGTCCATTAGATGGAAGTTAGGATGTTCCCTCTGATAGCAGCCCACTAAATATGGCTTCGCAAGCAGCTCGTTGTGGTCTCTGATAGGCAACGTCTTTGTTTCCTGGTGTAGGTGGTCTTGGGGAGACAGCCAGTTACGGCGCGGAGAGCGACATTTTGACAAGTCTGAATGTGCTTCCAATGTGTGTCACATGGGTTCTGAGACCACACAGGAGCAGCCTAGTTAACCACAGATCTTCTGACTTTGACTTTGTAGGTGACCAGTAGCGTTTCCTTGTCTTTTCCCGATGTGCTACCGGCCAAGACTTTTAGGATTTTATTCCTGCCACGCATTCTGTTGCATATACAATAGTTGTGGCTTGGGCAGATGAGGTCGCCATGCTATCCAGGGTAACCCCAAGGATTTTCGGATGATTGGTGGTGAGAATGCGTTCATTGCCTATATATGTATATCTCAAGCTGCGTTCTTACTTCTTTTGTGCAGGTGGTTAACAGGGTTGCGGATGATTTGGAAGCTGACACAGTTAAATTGCTTTCAGAGAACCCGTTAAGTTGGGGAACACCTTGCTTAATTTTCCTGAGCTTCAACTTGCTGTTCTTGAACTCCGTCTAGGACTGCCTACCAGCGAGATAGTTGGCGATCCATTTGACGTATTGTGTTGGAAGGGATGAGCAGTTCTATGACAAGGGCGGGTCTGGTTAAGGCCAATACGGATGCGGGATGTAATGGCATCCAAAGCCGTTGTTGTACTGCGCATCCTTCGGAAGCCGTGCTGGTGATCTTCTAGCTGGATGTGGTCCCTAATAACACAGGGTGTATCAAAGCCTCTAGCGTTTTGGCAACTGGTGACCAAAGTGTAATGTAACTCCTTTCGATGCCAGAAGCAAGTGCGATAATTCTTGTCATTATCAGTTCCTTTGGAAAATTACTTCCAAAAATCTTGAGTTTGTGTGCTATGTCCTCCACTCGAGCGATGTATGCGGTCATGCTCTTCGACGGCTTTTCTTTTCGCTAATTTTTGATGACAATTTGATCAAATTACTACTTTCTGCGGTATGTCCGGGCCCATACCCTATTGAAATTGGTTATCTAGACCAACTGTAGCTAAAAATAATAATTAGCGACAAAGCGAAACACGTCCGTTTTCGATAAGATGCTGGATATACTATAGAAGATATTTATTGACAGTTGATTACGCAAAAATCATAAAACATAAAAGTACTATGTTCTACTCGAACATTCTTCACAACAATTATAAAATAGTCAAAATGTTCAACTAACTCACATCATTCTCACATCCAATTTGCAGGAATGCTTTGTCGCTGGTTCAAAAATCTCTACGAAGACAACGTTATCGAGGAGGAGGCATTCGTACGTTGGAAGGAAGAAATTTCCGACGAATATCCCGGCAAGGGTGAAGCACTTTTCCAAGTCAACACCTGGCTAACATGGCTTGAACAGGCTGAATCCGAAGACGAAGACTAACACATCGTCTTTCGACAATGTTAGAAGACGCGGACGAGTGGACAGACATCGATGACGCCAACAACAATAACATCATCAATAACCCTAACAACGACAGCCGATTAATCCACAATTAAAAAAAAAAAACTACAACAAAAACAAAGTGACAATTTTTATGCTGAATGACGACGACGAACTTTACACGTAGAAGATGAAGACGAACACAAAATATGAAGAAAGGGAATGCCCGACAAAAGAATACTTATTTGGTGGTAGAAGAGGGGGACAATTTCGAGTAATTTAATTGCCGAATTGATTATCATATTGTGTTTATTAAAGATAAAGATGGAAGTATAAAAATCAAAACAACATCTTCAAACCAATTATTATATTGCATAACATTATGGTAAAAGATGAAGAAAAAATCAATACAAAATGTTTGAAAAAAAAAATGATAATTATTTTTCCAAATAGTTCAGAGAGATGACGGAGTCCGGAGACAGGAATCAATTAATAGCTAATTCATTAATTACAACAAAACAAAAATAAAATGTGTAACACAAAACTGAGAAATCCTTTCAAATAGTCGATTGAAAAAAAACTCATCTAGATAAAAATAACAATGTACTCTGCCAGAGGTGGTTATGTCTAAAAATTCTTAAATGTCACTCAAAATACACACAGATCACGATAAAACTCTGAAACCAAACACACAATTCTTAAATATTAAAATATATAGAAGAAGAAAAATCTGTGAACTCTTGACTCTCCAATTGACGAAAAAATTAATAGAAAAAAAAAATAACAAAATTAAAATGTAAAAAAAATTTATTTATAAAAGAAAAACCCCAAAAAAAATACATTTTTCATTTTTTTTTATTATTTCTAAACTGCAAAACAAAAAAATTAAGATGAAATTTCGAGCAATATTTCTTTCCTATAAGAAAAATCTATCATCACTTTCGGCCTTGTTTTTTCAGGAATAATTGCGATATATCAGCTTCACCTCAGAAGCAAATTTTCTTGAATTGTATTGTTCATACTCCCATGCAATTATATTGTCTCTCAGTTCTTTCTGGGCCGCCGACAACATGATCTTTTTTTATTTTGAAAATCTCTATAAAGCAGTAAATTCTGAAAAAGGCGATTTGCTAATTCAAAATAAAAAAAAATAAGACGAATAAAAAATGCAGATTCCATAAATATGTTCACAAAATTAAAACACAAAAAAAAATGAGACAAAAAGGAGTAAATAAATAAAAACAATGTGAACCTGTTTAAAATTTTGCACTTTTATTGAAGTCTGTTCTTCTTCAGGTCGATGGTAACCGTATTTGACAGGCGGAAGTTTGTTGTTTGCAGCAATTTGGTTTTAGCGGCTGATTGAGACATTTTGTCTTCAATCATCTTTTCTCGAAAGACGAAAACGATGAAAATGAACCAATGTGTAACATCCGATTTGTATTTACAACCACTTCCACTTGTCCAATGCTAAATTAAGCTAAATTAATGTATGCCAGAGATAAAACGAGAAAATTCTCCGCAAAATTACAATAGATGGAAACATACAGAAAACAATATCTTGGTAACCTGAAATAGTGTCCAAAATTATTTGCTTAAAATAACAACCAAAATATGAATGTATATCAGAAAAAAAAACAACAAAACAAGAAATATATTTGATTTTGGAATTGGCAAAGTTCATTGTTTAATTTTGAATTTAATATTGATTTGGATTGCAATGCATTTACAGGAACCCGTTTTAATACAAGAACGAAAGTTACAAAATGGAGATCTATAGTGTTTTTATACCCTTCACGGATGTGATATATTAACTTTGTAATGAAGTTTGCAACGCACAGAAGGAAGCATCTGCGACCATATAAACTATATATTGGGTCGTGTGAATAAAAATTAAGCAAAAGCTAAAACTAGCAAATTTTAAGCAATAGCTGTGTTTCAGGTGAATAACAATTTTAAGCAAAAGCTTAAACTTTTCACGTTAGCAATTGCTAGATTTTTCCAGCAAATGCTTAAAATGTGTGAATAAAACAGACCATTAGCTAGAAAAAGTAAGCAAATGCTACCAATTTTTTAAGTGGATGTTCACACTGCGTGCGATGCCGAGCCGAGCCGGGTCGAGCGATGCAATGCGATTGCAAGCTTTTAAAGCAAGAAAATGAAAAGTCTTCAATTTTAAATGGAATCACGCTTTGAGTGTACACACTGCGCGCGATGCAATGATGAGCCGAGCGATGGCCCGATGTTTTCACAAACTTCTTTGCTTTTTCGTGCGAGTACCGGCTGCTGATTTTTTGCGATGGAATTTAATGGGCTTTGCGATGGAGTTTATGGGCTTTGCGATGCTTTGCGATGTGAAGCTTTTTGGAGCCAGTATGGTGCAAGTACGAGCTGTAAAGTAATATTTGATGTAAGATCACACTGAAAAAAATGCATGTATGTCTGCTAGGGTATAAAACCCTAGACTTTTAGGCGCGGCGGTGTGGCAGTGTATACATGGAAATTATGAGGGTCATCTCCTGATTCGATTTAGCCATATCTGTCTGTCTGTCTGTTCGTTTGCACGATAACTTTCGATAGAATGAAGTTAGAAACTTGAAATTTTGGTCAAATGTTTGTAGCATGATCTAGTTGGTTGGTATTGAAAATAGGCAAGATCCGACCGAAGGAACCCCTACAGATGAAATTTCAAATGAGCGATAACTTTCGATAGAATGAAGCTAGCGACTTGAAATTTGGTTCAAATATTTGGATTTAGATTTAGTTGGTTGGTATTGGAAATGGCCAAGCTCCGTCCCAAGCAACCCCTACGTCCCCTACAAATGAAACTTCAAATGAGCGATAACCTTCGATACAATGATGATAGCGACTTGCAAAATACGACAAATATTTATAGTGTTGGTTGGTTAGTTGATTTTGAGAATGGGCATGACCCTATTGAATGAACGCAACCTTCGCTATAAACGTTAGTACAATGTAAATATCCAAAATTCGAATGGATGAACGATGAAACTTTTCATTGGATCCACGCCCACAGCTCAAACTGACCATATGGGAAATTCACTTTTAATGCATATGGCCGTTGCCAGTTGGAAGTTTTGGTATCACAACTATAGGTCTGTACAAGTCTAGGGTATATACGCTTTGGACTCCGGTTTTGATTCAGTATGGCTCAAATGAAAGGTTATTATCACAATAAGGTCGCGTTTAGAAGGCGTGGTTTCATTGCATTCCATTCCATTGCAATCTCGCCGCTCCACAAGCCGCTCCACAAACCGCGGCGGTGGCCGCAACGGCAAGTCGAGTGGTTTATACATTCATCGTCCTAAAGCCGCCGCGGCTGCCGATTTTTGCGTTTATACACAGCGGTGCGCCGCTGCTCAATCCGCTTGTGAAACCTCTCGTCTGAGGTCGCGGAAGAGATGATGAAATTCACCAACACTGGGCCTTTCTTCATTAATGGGATGCACCCAATGGCGACGCCCTTCCATTTTTAGAGCACTGTTTTCAAACAGAAATAAATTTACTGGGTCAAGCATACAAACGACATGATGTCGAACAGATTCTATTCCTTGAACTAAATTGGTCTCTACTCTCCATCATTGCGTGCAGTGAACATCCCGGATCATCTTTGCATCGCAAGCCATCGCTCGGATCATCTTTGCATCGCAAGCCATCGTTCGGCTCGGCATCGCACGGCGTGCAATGTGAACACCCACCACATCGCATCGCTCGACCCGGCTCGGCTCGGCTCGGCATCGCACGCAGTGTGAACATCCACTAAGTGTGCCTGGGAGCACACTTAAAAAATTGGTAGCATTTGCTTATTTTTTCGAGTTGCTATTTTTGCTGCATTTATGACTTAATTGTTTAAGTGCAGACTACCATAAGTTATACAGGTTTACGGAAAACAATGTTGAGTGGTTGGCCAACTATTTTCTGGGTGAAAATAGTGAAAAAAGAGGAGGAGCCTTGCCTAAGAAACGAATGGAAATTTTTCTTCGTTTTTTGAATGATCCGTGATTTCAAATTAGTGTCGCGAAGGAAGAAGGGGTCCACCGTACCATTGTTTGCAAGGTGAATGATACGAAATTGTTTGCTGGGTTATAACGAGAAACAGTACAGACAATTGGGGTGTTGCTAAAGTGGTGGTAGACAACGTCAAAGGTGGTAACTATTTGAGGCAAGTAAAGTCATTTGCAAATACTTGATTTAAGTACTATTTTGTATTCCGTTGCTAACGCCGTGGCAGACAAGTTCGAAGTTTCGAATTTTGTATGAAAAAGGTGGACTACGACCCTACTGGAATGTAAAATCTTGATCCGAACAACACAACACAAACACACAAATACCTTACAAATGAACTATTTTCATCATTCTGACCGCGGCGGCCGCAATGTTAGAAACGGAAATCTGGTTTGGTTTTTTGCAGTGACACTTAGGGGAGTGTCCTGAAAAAAATGTTGTTCGGATCAAGATTGTACATTCGAAAAAGGTCGAGTTATATAGGATTTTCATGTCGTAATCCACCTTTTTCATACAAAATTCAAAATTTCAAACACTACACACGATCAATAAATTTAAATAAACACTATCTATGTATATTAAATATTGGTAGTACAAATTAGTTCGGTCCGTTTTCAAAAGGTGGCTCTGGCTCTTACGAATATTTAGTAGTAACAGCAGATGTCGGTAGTTTCAGAGAGGTTAGACATCTGTCAATAATATTCAGTTCATATCGCTTCGAGTTTCATAAAAAAAATCTTGTTTTTCACTGTGTTAAATATGTCCAATTTTGTGTTAACTAAGCAGTATTTGCGGGAGGTTTTAGTTTTTTGTTTTAATTGGAAGAAAAGGGCAGCTGATGCGCATCGAATGCTCGTGGAAGTTTATGCTGACAAAGCTCCAACTGAAAATCATGTCGGGAATGGTTTCGACGTTTCAAGAATGGAGATTTCAGCGTTGAAAACAAGCCTCGCTTTGGACAAAAAAATTTGAAGACAAAGACTTGGAGGCATAACTCGATGAAGATCCGAGTCAAACGCAAGAGAAGCTCGCAGAATCATTGGGAGTGTGTAATGAACCACCTGCACTGGACCATATCCTGGTAGTGCTGCTCCCACCGACAGATCGAAGCAGCACCTGATGAGTAATGTTCTGTTGGTGGTACGAAACCAGAGCCCGAGGGTCCCATTACACCCGGACCCAGGTGCGACCGCGTGGGCGTCTGATCCGTCCGCCAACCATTCCATCCTTATTGACTATTTTTTATTTCATTCCTTATTTTTACCTCCCCTGTTTGCGTTGTCTTCCCCAGGCCTATGATTTTTGTTAATACGTAAAGGACAGGGGCAACAAGCGGCGAAAACCCCGCCCACATCTCCCGAACTGAGCTACAGCAAGCATACCCAAATAACAATTTACCTCTTATAAGTCTCTGGAAGCGTCTTATAAGACTCAATTTGGTCTTATAAGACTCTCCCAGAGTCTTATAAGAGCAAATTGTTAGTTGGGTAGGCCGCTGCTTAGCTCGTTGAGGGGCCTTTATCTTCGCCAGATGGCACGAGCCGACCTTCACGGTCAATTATGCTATCTTAGGCTCTGTCCCCACGGGCATCTTCGAATGCCCACCAAACCGTCCGTTGCAAGTGACTCAACAAGCAGTTTCTGTACGATTAAAATCCATGGGAATGATTCAAAAGCAAGGCAATTGGGTGCCTTATGAACTGAAACCGAGAGACATTGAAAGGCGATTTTTTACTTACGAGCAGCTGATTCAAAGGCAACAAAGAAAGGGTTTTTTGCATAGAATTGTTACTGGGGATGAAAAATGGATATTCTATGACAACCCCAAGAAGAAAAAATATCGTTGCCATCGACCTCAACATCAACACCAAAGCCGAATATTCATGGTTCGAAGGTCATGTTGTGTATCTGGTTTGACCAAAAGGGTGTTCTGTACTATGAGCTGCTACAACCTGGCGATACCATAACAATAGACTGCAATTGATTCGTTTGAGCCGTGCATTACGAGAAAAACGACCGGAATACAAGCAAAGACATGACAAAGTTATTTTTCTGCATGACAACGCTCGGCCTCATGTCGCAAAAGTCGTGAAAAAATATCTGGAAATGCTCAAGTGGGATATTTTGCCGTACCCGCCGTATTCTCCGGACATTGCTCCTTCTGATTTCTGGTTGTTCCGACAGATGCAACACGATCTGGCAGGTCATCGGTTCATTTCTTTCGCAGAAATCGAAAATTGGCTCCTAACTTGGATCACCTCAACAGACGAAACATTTTTTCGAGATGGAATTCGAAAACTGCCTGAGAGGTGGGAAAAAGTAGTAACTAGCGATGGACGATACTATGATTAATCTTTTGATTCTTTTTATTTTGAAATAAATGTATTTTTGACCACAAAAAACGGACCGAACTAATTTATACTCCCAATACATATGTATATGTCTTACAAAAAACGTTCTTTACACACCAAATTATCACAAGGAATGCAAGTTTTTATTTTTATTTTAGGTTAAAACTTTTTTAGAAAAATAAACGAAGTTTTAGTTTGAGTTTATTTAACTGAGTTTGTATTTTCTGTCTGTATTGATCGAGATTCACTTAAGAACTATACTAACTTTACAAACTATTCTACAAAAACCTCTTTCTTCAGAATAATTCGCAGAATACAGAGTAATCAGAAATTTTATGCATCTGGTTACGGCATCGTAACAGTTTTACATTGCATCGCATTACTTTTTGCATATGACCAATAATTTATCCTTTTTGTTATCTGTCCACTTGAAATCGTTTCGCACACCGGACCGCATCACTTCGTGTAGACGATCAATATTCTTTATTGCAATACTTTTCGTTAAAATCAAATCAACAAAATAAAAATATCATTGAGGCACTAAAAGTGAAAGACTATGATGCTAATTGATGTTTTGATGTTGTCTTAATGTGGGCTGTGCAAAACTCAATTTCTATAGTCGAAATTGAGACACTTCAAGAAGTACGGAGCGCGCAATAAATAGGTGCTTACAACGCACTTTTAAGCAACCTAAAATCAGCGATTTCATTCAAACATGAATTGAATTGGATTTTATAAACAAGTATATTTAATGTACACCTTATTTGAGCTCAATTCAATGTTTTAATTATTAATTTATAAGTGTCTCGATAATTTCACCATCCCGATAATTTCAACCAAGCTGGTTTTTATTAGATGAAAATATTGCGATTGTACTGTAATCAGAAATTTTATGCAGCTGTTGTACAGAACAGAAAGCAATAAAATTCTTTGAATGTCAATAGTCACCAACCACACACTTCAAGTAGTCGGATAAGTAGCGAAAGTAAATTTTAGAATGTAAACTATTAACAATTGATGGTCCAAAAATATGAACCTCTTATCCATAACGATAGTTATCGTTTTTTGTATACTTTAAAATGCTACGATCTTGCGTTCTCTGCATTCTTTCAAGTGTCATAATGTTGCTGTTACTTGCATGCGTGACCCAACATGGATTATATTCAATTTATCGAAGCATCTCATCTACCACTAGACCAAATAATCATAAGCAAAAGCTTAAATTTTCCAGCATTTGCTAGTAAGCAAAAGCAAAAGGTTATTCACACAAATTCAAGCTTTGGCTATTAGCAAATGCTTTAACTTAAAGCAAATGCTAAAGCAAAGACTTAACACTTGTAGCATTTGCTTATTTTTTATTCACACCACCCATTATATTCTTGCTCAGTATGATGAGACGAGTCGATTAAGCTTTCTCCGTCTGTCTGGTTCTATGCAAAGTAGTCCCACAGTTTTAAAGCTATCGAGCAGAAAAATTTCTCACACATTGAAGACTTCCGAGCGGGTTGTCTGCAATCGGTATGGAAAAGGGGGGGGGGGGCAAAGAATGTGCCATTTTTCAGTTTTTCGCATATATTTCGGAAGTCGTTCACCGTAGAAAAAATAGTAATACGGCAAAATTAAAGAGCACTAAATTTCCTATTTCTGCCGAAGCCTGTCCCAAGCCATGTTTGTGAAAGGAGAAGGGAAGGATAGCTGTATCCTGAATGGCTGGGTCACACCCAAGCGTCTCAGGTCAGTAGAGTGTCATGAATTACGTAGTCAGACCTGCGACATATATAGTTGTGTGAGCTCTGGCACGTTATGAACCAACTGAAGGAGTTATCACCGAATATTATGCCCGCCTGGAGACACTGTTCGTTCGACTCACATCCAACAAATGACGTCAAAATACTGGGAGACTTTAATGCGAAAGTTGGCATCGGCAACCACCATCGGAGAATATAGCCTCCATTCCTGTTTCGCGAAAATTAGGAGAATTCTCTCTACTGCATTTAGGGAGAATTTTTAAAATTCCTTAATTATGGGATTTCCGCTTTAGGTAGCTCATTTCCACTTTACGTGGTAAGAACCTAAAGGTCGCCACCCATTGACGAGCACAACCACGACCAAACTTCCATCGAACCATAAAATATCATAGAACGGTGGAAATAGAGGGATTTTTTTTCCACACGTCCTATGAAATTGATGGTTCGATGGAAGTTTAGTCGTGGTTGTGCTCGTCAATGGGTGGCGACCTTAAGGAACATTCCTGTTTCGCGAAAATTGGGAGAATTCTCTCTATTAAATTAGGGAGAATTTTCACAAAACTCGGGAAATTTCCGCTTTAGGACCTACTAACCCCCCGGGTGCGTTCTAGGTTCTTACCACCTAAAGCGGAAATGGAATACCTAAAGCGGAAATTCCGGAAATTAAGGAATTAAAAAAATTCTCCCTAATTTAATAGAGAGGATTCTCCCAATTTTTGCGAAACAGGAATGTTCCGAACCTAAGAAACATTCCTGTTTCGCAAAAATTGTGAGAATACTCTCTATTCGATTAGAGAGAACTTTCACAAAATTCGAGAAATTTCCGCTTTAGGACCTGCAAATCCCCCCCCCCCCCTATGGGTTCTTACCACCTAAAGTGAAAATGAACTACCTAAAGCGGAAATCCCGCAATTTACGAATTTTAAAAAATTCTCCCTAAATGCAATAGAGAGAATTCTCCTAATATTCGCGAAACAGGAATGTTACAAAGGTTTTAAAATATTTGAATATGTAATATATGTACTTTTCCACTCGAAGATGCGCGCTAATTGAACTAGATAAGAAGTAGGAGAGACTAACGTCCACAAGCAATGCAACCGAGTGGTCTATTGTATATCATAATTAACCAGCCAATCAAGCTAGATCGCACTAACGAAGCTGCTCAAATGCTTCAGCGGAGTCGAAACTATCTTATCCGGGTCGAAAAAGGCGTCACCAAAGCAGGAAATTTCCTTCAGAACTACTCGATTTCCAATACATACATTTTAATTGTCAAACAAAATCTCGATAGTTAACAAAGACTCACGAAATCCTTTTTAAATCGTGATTGAAATTCTGATTGGATATGGAAATATGCGAACATTTCGGTTCATTCCTAATCGACGTTTTTTCGACGTACTGTTCGCATCTTGGTTAATAGTGGGTTCACCCCTGTAGGGTATAGAGCGAGCGTTCTAGATTGGCATACTGATGGCTGAATTATAGTCTGCGCAAACAGCGCGGCTTCTGCTGTCAAATAAAGTTGACCCAGATGGTATTTCAGATGGCGATAAGTATACTGTGCGCGAACAACACGTCGCGAAAGTTGAGACGAGTTCAACTTTGTCGGAATCAACGAGCCGCGAAGTGTCAATTCACATATGCATGTGTTTTAAAACTGTGGGTGATCATTTGTTTTGTTGTAAGTTACTGTTATGCGCTTGGAAGTGCATGTTTCTATTCTTGATTCAAAAAAGTGGTTCAAGTTTGTTAGGAAGTCAGTTTTTCACAGCTCAAATGTGTCAAACGAACGCGAACAAGAGATTTTAGATTTAGTTGACGCGCTATGCCCCACAAGGGGTTACGGCAATTGAGTAAGGGTTGCAACCCCTACCTAAACCGCCTAAGCAAGGCAGTGAGAAATCCACTAAGTTAAAACCCACTATTCGCCAAGATGCGAATCAAAACGCTCGATTAGGAACGTACTGATATCGCACTCCCCTTCCGTAGGCTCTGCTTGCTACGCAAGCCGCGGTCGCCACACATGAACGAGCACAACCGCGACCGAACTTCCATCGAACCACCAATTTCGTAGAACGTGCGGAAAAAAAAATTCTACCCGTTTCCACCGATCTATGAAATTGATGACTCGGTCGTGGTTGTGCTCGTTCATGTGTGATGACCTTTAAGGGGTTGCAACCCTCAGTATACCACTCTTGAGCGCTCGCTCCACTCACTCTCACAAAAAAAAATCTATTCTGTGAAAAACTAAAAAAAAAATTAGACACACTGCAGTTTTAAAATTGAATGAAATTGGCAACATTAGAAATAATTCTGCAAAAATAGAAGTGACGAAGTGATTAAATTCAAAAACTATTGTATAGTACAGTACCATGTTTTATTCATAATTATCATCACGTTCTTTTTGTATTACTACAATCATCATTAATCAGATTACTATATTTTATTTTATTTAAAAATATTTACAACAATTACATTGATTATAGTATTTTTATTTTGTTTTGTATATTTGTTTCTTTGTCAATATAGGTATATACCTATATGCATATACGTATATAAATATTTACGTAATAATATCGCGCTTAATATTTATCACTGTATAGTAATAATTTTAACATCTCATTAATATATTGTACGAGTATAATATATTATACGTATAAACTAGCCGACATTAATTTCCATTTAGTTTTTATCGCAAATATTTTTATCTTAAAGTTAGTGTATTTTCGAGTGGAGTTTATCACCCTGTTGTTTTTATTTTCGCTCTCCAATAATATTCTATTTCTTCGAAGGGCGAGAATTACTAATTGTTCTTTTGGTAAAGTGAGATAGATTAGATTAGGTTAGGTTAACCTATCCTAACCTAAGCTCAGACAACAAAATTAAATTGTTTACTAGGTTTATTCGCGAATAAATAAATAAAATAAAAACGAAATAAATTTATGTTAAATTTAAAATTAGATATTTGTAATTGATCTTCTAGTTGGTTGAAATATTGTACAATTGTTTTGGAAGAGATGTTTCATTTGTTTATTTATAAAAAAAAACACACAGTTAAGTGTAGCTTTAAAAAAATATACATATATGTATAATAAAAGTTTGGGCTCAATTTTGGTTTGTATTACGTGTAAGTTTCTCTTCGAACATCTTTTAAGATGAAACTTTGTGTTTTTATGTATTTTACGTACAGTACAGTTGTTATTTTCGCAGTCGTAGTTCTTGTTTTTATCAATCATATCAAATTTATTAAAATGATAAGCCGTTATTTATGCTGGCTGTAAAGTTGTATATTCCAAGGACAAAATGAATATCCTTTCTCGTATTTTTTTATTTGAATTGAATTTTCATTTTAATTATAAAAAATATATTCTGGTCTCTCTTTATTTGCTTTATTTGTATCAAATAATTTGCGATTAATTTAAATTCGAGGCTAAATTTTATTTTATTTTTATTATATTGTTGTTGCATGCAGTCAGTATTTTAGTCATGTAATATTCTTTTCGTGAGTATTAATGTATATTTGTTTCTTGTGTACGTGTATTCATATTATGATGTGGGAACTTTTGATGATGTTGGTAATTTTGGTATTGGTGGAAATAAAAGCAAATTTATCGGTGAGGTGAGATGATTTCAATAGTTTTTTTTAAAGGAAAATGTACTCCCATTGAAAAATGAAATATCAAATGATTATTTGTTTTTTTTCCGCCTAACGACTTGAGTATGCCTTCATTTTATCATCGCTATGAGCGGATATACTACTATTCAAAGACCTTATTAAGTACATACTTGCCCAAAACAGACAAGGGTTTTTGCATTTTGAAAAATGCAATTCGCAGTGAATCAGTCTTCATTTGGTGAATTTGCATAACCAAAATTCTGAGATAAATAAGATATTCATATTTAGCTTTGCATTGTCGCTACTTTTGATTCGAAGTACGAAATATACGAGGTACGTATTTAAAAAGAAAAAAAAAATTAAAAACAAACGAAATATTTCTGAAGAATTATATAAAATTTATATTTGACGATCACGCGTACACACGGAAATGATACTGAAAAATTTCATCGGCCAGAGGACTATTAAAAAAAAGGGGCGGGGGTCACATATGTTTTTGATTGACTGTCGGATTGACTTCTTATATTAACATTTTGTGGTGGTATTCTCACAATAAACGGATCAATTCTTGAACGAAATAACAATTAACCTATATCTTGCTCTTAAACAAAATTGACTGATCATGGGTCTACGAACTGAAGTGGACCACAGACATATCAGGGGCCCTATCATGTAATTCGATTCGAGTTGCTTTCGAAAGGAAGAAAATAGCACAATGTAACTCGAAAACCAATTTGCCAATTTCAAAAATCATCGAGTATTCGATGATTAATGAAAAATTTCGTGTTGAATAGTCAATGATTATAGAAATGGGGAATTTCGTTTTCGCGTTTCTTCCTTTCGAAAGCGATTCGATTCGAATCGAATTACATGATAGGGCCCCTAGTTTGACATCCTGGGGCAATCTGAAATCCGATCGGCTTCCTTTTGTCCAGAAAGACTAACTGGAATCAAGCCGGAGAAATTGCCAAAATCCTCTAGACCGATTAGCCTGACCGCATTCCTACTTAAAACTTGGGGGGCAAAAGACCTTTTCCATAGTCCTCCTCGTGGGCACCCTCTGGAACGGCTAGCCAAGCCAACCAAGTTTTGCAGTTCAAAACATTTGGTAGAAGCATATAACAAAGATCATCCTGAATGGCCAATAACACCAATGCGTCCCAGGAAGTAGGCGAACGGTGGAGCTGCAACTTAGTTGTGAGAACACCAACATGTCACACCCAGCTGAAAGATCATCAAAAGAACGCGCGATCAAAAACACCATTGGAGAGCTACCTCTGCGCTATATAAAATACTAGCTCCCGGCGACTCTTAGGACACCTAAGGAAGCAACCCTTCCCTTAAGATTGGGTATGTGGGCTTGTAACCTCTCTCTCAATTGCCCTAATCCCTTGTGGGGCATAGCGCGTCAACTGTTCCATGTGACTCAGTTAACGTTTCTCGGAATAAACTGGTTTCGGAGAATGCAGCTGCCAGCATGCACCTCCTGCACATCCATGGCCACGAACGTCGTCGTGGACGGGATTCGAACCCGAAACGTCGGTAGTCAAACATGAGACTGATGCCTCAACACACTGCGCTACCGGTCGCCCCGGCTTGTAACCTGCGTACCTGAAATCAATTTACACTCGAAACATTAAACGAGGCTCGGATACCACGGACTGATTCACCGGCATGAAAAAAACTACTTGATGTGTATAGGTATATAAGGCGCTGGATGGAATATGCGAATCCTTCACAACGAACGCAATTCACCCATACAAAAGGCAAGTCAACGGTAACCGCCCTACATCACCTTGTAGGAACACTTTCTTTGATATTGAGCTTTTGATAACACCGGTTATGACCGTATATCCAGAGCTCTGGGGCATACCGGGTGCTACTATAGACCTGTATAGACGCTATTCTACGTGGAAGAGTTATCTCCCTCTACGCTTGACAGCACTTCTTTATGCGTCAATGCTGTATGTCCTCGGGGCGGTGTTCTCTCGCCGGTCTTATGGTCCTTACTCGTAGATAAGTTACTTTCCAGCCTTGATAAGAATGATTATCAGGCAGGTTACGTGGACGACATTACTATCATTGTAAAGGGTAAGTTGGAATCTACTATCATGGATGTAATGGAAGTGGTGGTCCTCGATATTGTTCTGTACTGGTGTGCTGAAGTGGGCCTAAATATGAACCCGCACAAAACAGTCGTGTCATTTACGCGGAAACGGAATCTAACCTTGAGGCCGGTTTAACTAGCTAGGACGGCACTTGAGTACTCCACGAAAGTTAAATGTCTAGGCATTACGCAAGACTCGAAACTTAGCTGGAACACTCAGATTGAAAATGAACTAAGCAGGGCTACGCGCTCAATGTGGGACTGTAAAAATATCTTTGGACGGACCTGTGGGCTCATTCCAAAGATGATTGAATGGCATGAATGGCTTTACTGCATGCTAGTGCGCCCCATGATGACATACGCTGCGCTAGTATGATGGCCCAAAACACAACAGTCTTCAACCATACTAAAGCTAAATAAATGATTACCTTGGCATTACTGGGGTTATGCGTACTAACCCCCCAACACCTGCTCTAGAGGCGGTCATTGGATTAGCTCCGCTACATATCTTTATCCAAGAATCAGTAGCTACTGATGCTCTAAGAGTATACTTATCTTCTGACGTACACATAAATCACGTCGGTCATATTAGCATTCTGAAACAAATTCCTGGTATGCAGGTCTGCTTAAGATGAGATTACATGACCACGAGTCCTATGCGATAGTGATCCATCGCATCGCTCAATGTTGTAAAGAGGGGATCCATAGACTCTACCTGAAACGGACTAGATGAGCTGTGGTATCAAAACGGCGTATAAAGCGCTATTTGTGTCTTCCTGCAGTAGCGGAAGGCCAGCCATTTGAACCAACATGCCACGGAGGTTTGCTTCGGCAGAAAATTCTTAGCCCTCATCCCGGATCGCACGGAATGGGACAATGGCGATCCCTGTCAAGATCCTAAGTGTATTAGGTGGTTTACCGATGGGTCTAAAACCGAACAGGGAGTAAGTGATGGAGTCTATTGGCCAAACGCCAGGATTTCAATCGCAAGAGTGCTTATCCCAGCGTTTTTCAAGCCAAGATCCATGCCATTGAGATCTGTGCCTGGGTGGTTCTAGACAAAAAACTTCATGGTGCTCACATTGCTATATACTCAGATAACCAGGCGTCCAGAATAGCTCTCTTCTGACATAACTGACAGCCAAAATGATAATTCGAAAATGGTCTGATGGGATAAGCCGGCAATACTGGGATTACCTGCCAGGGCTGCGTCAATCGAAGTAGCTAATAATGCCCTTCAAATACAAGAGCATTACTTGCTTGAATAGAGATCTTAGGCTTCCTGTAGGCTACTTATCAGGCCATTACTGGGTGAGATATCACCTAAATAAAATGGGCCTATCTAGCGAGACTGAAGGTCGTCTTTGCATGAACGACGATGAAACCACCATGCCATATCTTGTGCGAATGCTCGGCACTAGTGCAGGCCAGGATCAAGTTTTTGGAAGAGGTCAAAGTGAGCCCTGCAGTTATCAGTAAAGCTCCCGCAAAAGACATAATTCACTTCGTAAGAGTGGTTGGAGGGTCTTTTGTGATATTGCGGGCTCCATAAACCTCTCTATGGTCGCAATGCCCACCGGTTGGGTAAAGGTCGATGTCTTAAGGCAGGAAAATGTTCGATAACGATACGAATCTACAAGTGTCATACATACATATTTGTATTGAGGGGGACTAAAAGTGCCATCCATACCCATGGTCATATTTCTAGACATCGAGGGTGCCTTCAACAACGTAAAACCGGAAGTGGAGGACTCCTTACTGAAAGTAATTAACCTGATTTTAACATCCAGGGTTGTGTACACTAGAATGGAAGTATCCTCCGCAAGAAAACAAGCGAGTAAGGACACACCGCAGGGTGGTATCCTATCTCCTTTGCAATGAAATATAGCCGGTCAATATTCTGTGGACGGATGGCTCCGTCTATGCGGGGTATATCGCATTTATGTCTTCACATCGGCGCAAATGAGAACAAGACATAAATGAGATGTTGGTGATAATTCCATTTTATACCATATATTATATAGGTATAATAACATATAAAATGGAATTATCACTAACATCATTAGCGAAGACAGCAACACCATCTAGTCCCAATTTTTAGGTCAGTTCTGCATCGCAAGTGGAGCTAAAAGTTAGTACCAAAACTATTGTAACTAACTCGATGCGTTAACATTGTCGTGTGTTATATTACGTTTACACTATCCCCAGATTACTTCATCTGCGCCGGCTGATTTAATCTGCAACTGTCAACTGCATACAATTTTAAACTCACCACACCCAGATTAAGCAGCAGATGAAGTAATCTGGGGATAGTGTAAACGTAATATTAGATCGATTTAGTTAAACCTCGAAGATAGTCCCGCGATATAAACGTAGTAACTGACATCACAAAACATAAACAAAATTTCCGATCAGTTTCAGGATTTCGTGCACACGTGTAACGTGGCAGTTGGGTTATGGCTCGTGGATTTTGGGCGAGTTGAACATCCAACTCGGATGGCGGTGGATCGCGGAGCCATTAAGTTGAACCCCACACACGGCAGGTTTTGGCTCAGAGTGAGCTCATTCTGGCCTTTGAATCCGTGTGTGTGTGTCCACTTTAATGCTTCGTCCCCATAACAATGCACCCAAAACGAACTTGTTTAAATTCGTAATATTCAATTAAGTCTTCGAACCATTCCTTAATTACTTTGTAAAAAGAGCGTATTACGATGATTCTCAGAAAAGGACTACGGTTGCCATAAGTTTAAAAAAAATGGGTACGTATTTTAAAACTGGGTTTCCGCCTATGGGCTAAGAACCTAAAAAACTGATTAGTATGACGCCACATCCCACAAATAGGTTGTCATAAAGAAAAGTAAAAATGTTGGTGAATCGGTTCCCCAACCGGAATTACACTATTATCGTAGTTTTAAATTGGGTTCACACTGGAACCAACTTGATCTGAGCCAGTTCACTCTTGATCTGAAACTGTCAAATACATACAATTTTAAATTCACCACCAGATTGAGTGATTTACCCGCAGTGTGAACATAAACTTAATCGAGCTTCGTGGTAAAACCCCAAGAAGCTAATGTATTAAACGGTATTCCTGCGGTCTTCAGAAAAAAAAAACGATAGCAATGGCTCAACGTTATACCAAAATTAGACGTCTCTATGCAATTTACACCAAAATTTCATGACAGCAACTTACATTTGGAACGACAAGTTAAATGAAGTAAAATTTCGGGCACATTTCATTGGACGAATTGAAACGATCTACATTACGAAATTTGGTCCCGGACAATTAAAATCATCATCATCAGAGCCTACAATATTGCTTACATTATACGTATCCCATTATTGGAATATTCCTTGCCTACGACATTATTGTCCATCACGTTTTGGTCTCAATATAAAATTCAAATTGTAAGTCGTATTAACAGCATAGTAGACATTAGCATTGGCTGGCATGACTAGCTCCTTATCGGGCAAAACTTGTGCCAACGTCCACTTGTCGGGATCACTATCCAATCCCAATTTCATCATAGCATTTCGTATCACCTGTGGCGTTCGTTCGTTATTACCCAGCATAATGCTCTTATACAGTACAATTCCATCCAATTCCCTATGATCAGTTTCGTACGTAACACGGATTATATAGAAATCAGGAGCAGAGTTCTTCCCGGTCGTCGCTGTTTTAACCAGCTGGGCATTGATGATGGGCACGCTACCGTTTTGATGCGATTTTCCGTTGGCAATATGATGTTTGCCGTTGTTTTGAAACTTCTGACCGCTTGACGTGCTCGATTCAAGCGACAAATTCGATACACTGCTTGATGCCGACAACATTGACGGATTAGGCGGTGTAGCATCACGATCGAGTGAATTGTGTCGCGAACTAGGTCGCGACACGCCATTCTGTATAATATCACAATAGAATTGCGAGCCTGCTCCACTGCTCGAGTTCGAAGTCATCGAATCCGTTTTACGGTGACCCGAACTTTGAGAGCGACGCGGCTCTGTCGGAGGTTCCAGCTGGCATGAGATCGTGTGAGCTTCGCGCTCGTCCAGGACTAGCACTGAGGCAAACCATCGATCAAAGTCATGATCTTCGTGTAGCTGATATGCATTGGCGGCACCTTGAAGCAACTGAATTTGAGCTAAAACTTCGAATTCCTTTCGTTTCTTGTCAAAATTTATGAGATTTTCGGTTATGTCTGGTATAGCGGCATGTATCATTGTTAGATCGGTGAGGAATGTTCCTAAATATGGGATCGTTCCGTATGATGTGTGCATACTCTGGAAAAAAAAGAAAATTGGAAAAGCATGAATGAGCGGTGCTTGTTTCAGTCTGCTGTAATGTAAAAATTTAACATGCTACATAAAATGTTCAACTTTCTGTAAAAAGGTCTTAAAATATTTAAATATGTAATATACTTTTCCACTCGAAGATGCGCGCTAATTGAACTAGATAAGAAGTAGGAGGGATAGGGGCTCTGCAGCAATGCACTCGAGTGGTCTATTGTATATCACAATTAACCTGCCAATTAAGCTAGATCGCACTAGCGAAGCCGCTCAAATGCTTTAGCGGAGTCAAAACTATCTTATGCGGGTCGAGAAAGGCGCCACCAAAGCATTTCGTGCGACCACATTTACAAAGATTCAAGATGGCCTTTCAGGCACGAGGCGTCAGTCGGAAAACCACAAATGATTGTAACCTTGCTCCAATTTAGCTGTAGTAGACCAGCGGATGGTAGTAGAGTGCTCTGCGAACTAATGGTGGACACACACTTGCGTCCAAAATCCAAATTATCTTGCGTTTATCTGGCGTCCAATCCAAAATCTGTAGTGTGCGGGGTTCAAGTTGACGGCTCCGAAATCCAAGTTGGACATTCAACTTGTCCAAAACCAACGAGCCAAAACCTGACTGCCACGACGTTTGTGCGCGCAATCTGAACTGAACAGAGTCATTGTTTGTTTGCAGTGTGTGTCCCCGAAATTAATATTGCGATCAGTCGGAGTGCGTCCATTTTGTCCGCGTCCAAATAGACACTAATGTGTGTCCACCTTTAACCCCCCCCCCCCACCCATGACATATCTCATATCCCCCAAAAACTGATTTCATATGACATGTCCCCCCTCCCTCCGACTTAGGGGGATGCGTCATCTCTGGGAGGGGATTCATCTTTTTTCGAGGGTTTTGCCATTTTTGTTGGGGGAATATGTAACGATGAACTATCCCCAAAAAATGGGGGACAATGGTGTTATAAAAATATCAAAGTACAAGTTAGCTGGCGTTTTGTTTTGTAAAGTAAATTTGCCATTTGACAAACGTCTAAACAACGCTGCTTAAACTGTGCTACTTGGGTAGAAACTCTCCCGACATCCCATCAAAATGGTGCACACCTCAAGCTATTCCCAGTGAAGCAACGAGCACTATTTCTGTTTAGTCGCTTCCACGGCATTCGGTTCCACGCACAGGAGCGACTCGTTCATCAACAACGGTCAAGGGCTGCTAAACCATTTCAATGCCAGTAGGTGTTGCTACATCAACAACAACAACAATTACTGCTTAATGAATATAGATCTTAAAAATACGTAACTATTTAGCAAAATAGAGAACATGAAGGCTGCAATTGGCAATTTAATTCTGCCAGTGAGCTCCACCGGTGCTGCGGAATCGAAATAGACCCTTGAGCAATAAGGAAACTTGCTAAGTTTCGCCCGTTGCTAGGCCATGTCAATGTTTGGACCGGCATATTTGATGGATATCAAACTGCGAAGCTGAATGTTGAACGACTTTTGTTGACACGTGTGGACAAAAACATCCGATTTTTGTTGCCGGGTTTGTGTCTTCGGTCTTTGTCGTCCAATAGGACGCGGCTTAACGGCAACAGCAATTCAATCGTTTGACGGTTTGGCCGAGTTGTCAATTGATAAATTCAATTGAAGTTAATAATCCAGGTGATGTCGGAAGAAGAGATAGCATCTGTCGTGGTGGTATTATTTTGCCCCCGTTTTTTAATTAATTAATTCTTCACACTGTTTTGATTCCAAAACTTTCATCAAATTCGTTGTGCCTTGTAGCCGCGCTTGCTTCAAATGTTTCTGCTCAACGGTTCGGCAATTGCTTGATTCAAACGTTGTAACTCCTTTGATTTAACGAACGTTCGACGCTTGACATTCGAAGCTCGTGCCTGGTTACAAGGCAAAAACGGTAAATTTGTCATTTGACAGCGTTTAAACAACGATGCTTAAACTGTGCTACTGCTATCCCATCAAAATGGTGTACACATCAAGCTATTTCCAACGAAGCAACGAGTACTATTTCTGTTTAGTCGCTTTTACGGCAGCCGGTTCTACGCACTGGAGTGACTCGTTCATCAGCAACGGTCAAGGGCTGCCAAACCCTTTCAATGCCCGTAAGTGTTGCTACATCAACAACAATTACTGCTTAATGAATATAGAGCTTAAAAATACGTAATTATTTGACAAAGGCTTCCCGCATACTGGATCGCATCCGCGTGTAGTTTGCCAATGGGTTACGTTTTTGCTTTGTTCAGTAGTCGAAATCCTCTACTTCTACTCACCTGCTTTTGGAAAGCTTTCTGCAAGTGACGATCATTTTCGCCCACAGTATCGGCAAATTTGGCAGTGCCTTCGCGCATGAGTACCTCCCGCTGCACCCAAGCATTATTGTCCTCAGAAAATATTCTGGCAAGTTCATTGAAGATTTCCATCTGAAAAACACAAACCGAAGAGAATATACATTAACCATGCGTTATACCCCACTAGGGGTTAAGACAAATTACATTATACTTTGGCTCGGATGGACAGATATTGATTACTCACCTTCTCCCTGGGCAAAGCAGCCCACGTTTTCGTTAACCTATATACAGGATTGGATTGTAGGCCCGATATGATGGCCTTTAGCGATGAAAAGTTTTTTAACAGTCTTAGTTCTTGTGCAATATCTATCCATGTTGCAATTATCTGAGCCCGTTCCTGTAACAAGCAATATTGACATATTTAGTGATCAATGACATGACGAAGGATGGCAATGCACTCACCGGCGGCTTGAGCCTAGGCTCGACTAGTATACTTGATATGACTCGATATGAGACAGCATTGAACTGGGTAACAGTCGCCACCACAGTGCCGGCTTCATTCTTGTCGCGTTTTGCCCACGTGGCGCCCAAACACTGATGTGGTATCAACCGCTTGAACAGCTTCATATCCATGCGGGTCAATTGTTCGGCAAAACGTTTAACAGGTACATGAGGAAAACGATAGGAATAGAGCAGATGTGACGGCGGTCCACGTAAAGCCGGAGCCAAACACAGTCCAGCAAATTGTTCGGCAAAGTCCGGATACGGATGTGTCCACGACATATCGATACTATTATGATTCGAGGGGATATACGCTATTCGATCCAATCGATGAAGGACTTTCTCGTGAAGCTCGGATCGCGGCAGCCGTTTGGAGGTGAACGCCAACATCAGTCGCAGATTGCTCTCGCTCCAATCTTCCGGGTACCTGTCAAGCCAAACATGCAACGCCGACTCCAACGTTTTTTTGTGTTTCTCAATTTTGCCGGCACCATCGCCCTGATTGTTGTACTGTTCGTAGCTGAGCATATCGTTGAGTTTTTCATAGCGCTTCACCAGCAGGCTGAGAACTTCTTTGAGATTCGAAAAGGTTCGATAGGTGGACAGGAACACAGTGATGAAGGCACTTTCGAGTTCGCCATCGTCTGTGGCGAGCGCTTCCACCAGACGTGATAGAGTGGCGGCCTTCACAAAGCGCACTCTCACCGTTTCCCATTCGAGATGTGATATTTCGTCGTCCGAGTCCTGCAATTGATGGATATGTGTTAAAAGTCAGTTGCTGAGAGTTTGGTGACACACTGTCCGATACACTTACCTGATTAGCACTGGGTGTAGGTCGATGATAGCGCACCTTTTTGAGGTAGACTGTAAAAACAGCATCCATTTCACGTTCCTCTCCCCAAAGTCGCCACGTGGGCTGCTGGGAACAAATTAAGAGAAAAAGAGAAAGCAAAAAATGATGTTAGTTAAGTCAAAGCATTTTTTTTCATGAATACGAAATTTCTAGGTTGTGAAAACAAGTAAGGTGGGATGTTACAGTGGCTTTCGAAATAAGGCCAGACATAACGGGGAACCAGGTCATCGAATAAACTGCACTGCATCGTGTGAAGTACGTGAAACTCAACTAGTATGCGAAGTAGTACCTCCATTGTTAAACACACAATTCGTGCCCTTCGCGTTCCAAGAGGGATGGCATTTTAAATTTAGAGTACTGGTCTATTGTTTGAATTTGTGAAAAGATCATGAAAACTGCTTTCACTGAATCACGTTCACTTATATAATATGTATCTCGTTCTGTCACTTTCTTGTAATACTTCGAATAATTCGTAATACATAATCGAGTTCTCTAGCATTGAACGATTTTCTTCTGCAGGATTTTGTTATGATTAATTACTGGCATGGCTACAAACAGTATAGACATAGTATTTAACTTTTGTCGATACGTCATAATGAGCAAAAAAAAATCCATAAACCCATAACTTAACACAGCTCCAGAGATAAGAGTCTAAAAGCATGTTCTGCTCGAAGCGACTGAGCTATCATACGAGTAGCTGGGCTAGGCTAGGTTAGGTTAGAGTGCTGCCATGAAAACCACGCCGCAGACCATAGACCACGTCTGGGTCCTGCGGTATCACCTCACGGGATAAATTATCCAGGCCATCCTATGCCCCGAACCAGCCTGAGCATACGATAAAACGTTGAAGCTGGCTAATAACAACGATTTCCAAGTCTCCAAGCTCGGCAAAAAAGTATGCTCCAAAAGTTGATCTTCTCATACCCGCTAAGCCCGGGCATCCACAGATAAGATGAAATAGAGTATATTCCTCCTCCTCCTCGTTCCCACAGCTTCTGCAGAAATCGTTATATGGAAGCCGAAGCCTTCTGGCGTGCTCCCCAATTTGACAATGTCCAGTGACAACGCCCACGACAACACCAATAATTATACCCTAGACTTTTAGTATAGGGTATATTGTTTTTGTCACGACGGAAATATGTAACACCTTAAAGGAGGCTCCGGAGGTATAGCAATGTATATATATAAATGATCAGGGTCACCTCCTGATTCGATTAAGCCATGTCTGTCTGTCTGTCTGTCCGTTCGCACGATAACTTTCGATAGAATGAAGCTAGAGCCTTGAAATTTTGACTAGATGTTGGAAGTATGATCTAGCTGGTTGGTATTGAAAATGGGCATGATCAGGCCAAGAGAACGCCTACTTCCCCTAAACTCCTGATTAAATAAACATGAAAACCTCTAGCTTTGGTAGATTGCTCGTGATGGTAATCTTATACTCCCCTGGAAAAATAAAATCGATCAGTTGAAAACTAACAGTAATTTTCTTACAAAGAGCCCCGTACTACCCTACTTTTCAGGTTTTTTGTCCATAACTCTTGAACCAATTGACGTAGACATCTGATTTTTGGCATGTAACCCTGGGGTGAGAAGCTGCTTAGGTTTTGGGAAGCTGGGCATAATCAGATCAAAGGAACGCCTACCTCCCCTACAAAATTCAAAAAATTAAATATTATTTTAATTAAAATAACTTTCGATAGAATGACACTAGCAAGTTGAAAATTTGGTAGAATGTTGGTAGTAAGGTCTTATTAGTTAGCACTGAAAATGGGCAAGATCCGACCCAAGGAACCCCTACCTCCCCTTCAAATGAAACTTCGAATAAGCGATTACTTTTGATACAATGAAGCCAGTAGCTTGAAATTTTTGTCAAATGTTTGAAGTGAGATTGAGTTAGTTGGCATTAAAGACGGGTTAGATCCGACCTAAGGAACCCCTACCTCCCCTAGAGATGACACTTAAAACAAGCAATAGCTTACGACAAAATAAAGCTAGCGACTTGAAATTTTGCCCAAATGTTTGTAGTAGGATCCAGTCGGCTAATATTGAAAATGCGTAAAATCCGACCAACGAAACCCCTACTTCCCCTACAAACGAAACTTCAAATAAGCGATATCTGTCGATAGAGTGAAGCTAGAGACTTAAAATTTTGTTTCTATGTTTGTAGGGTGATCTAATTGGTTGGTGGCAATGATGGGCAAGATCCGACCCAAGGAACCCTTACCTCCCCTACAAGTGAGACTTAAAATAAGCAATAACTTTCGATGGAATGAAGCTAGCGACTTGAAAAATTCAACAAATATTTGTAGAATGGGTTAGTTAGTTCATTTTGAGAATGGTCAAGATCTCCCTGAATGAGTGCCAACCTCCCCTATAAACTGGCTATATAGGAAACTCACTTTTAATGCATGGTCGTTGCCAATTATTACTTTTGGTGTCACCACTAGGTCTGTACAACTCTAGGGTATATACGCTTCGGACCTTTTTTCCTTTTTTTTCCTTTTTTCAGCAATAGCAGTCCAGTAGACCGGTGGAGATCCAGATCCAGCCACATCATCTTTGCTCTGTAACACGTACTTCCATTAAGCCATCTTGAATTCGTCATGCTGATCGCCAGCCTAATGACATGCTTGCATGAGTCCATGGGCATACCAATATTTAGTTGATTCTCTGGTACATTTTCCGTTATCCCTCGTCAAGCCAGCTCATCAGCTCTACTATGGCCCGGAATCCAATACAGGATAATGTTGAAGAATTTGCCCATTTAGAAAAGAGAGGTGCGAGAGAGGATGGTTTCGAGGGATCTAACCGCAGCTTGGCTATCCGTAAAAATAGTAATGTCTCTCGTGGTTATGACATGGGGGGGGGGGGGGGTGTCTCATGGGTGTCCCCTGGTAAAGGAAGTGTTGCAAGCCGCTGACGGTCAAGTCTTAGCGATAAGACATTTGGAAAAAGACAGATAGCTGTAGCCTGAATGGCTGACCAACACCTAAGCGTCTCAGGTTTAATAGGATGAAATGACTTGCGTAGTTGGACCTGCAACATAGTTGTGTGAACTCCAGCACGTTTATTAAACCATCTGAAGCAGCTATCTTCCGAGGCCATCCCCTGAATGGGGTTAAGCAGCGTGCTGACAACTCGTCCTTGCAAAAACCACTCCATGTCAAGAAACCTGGAACAAAAGCCTTGGATAGGACGGATCAACAATTATTATTATTATTATTCTTTCGGATCCTGCAATGTACGCTTCCTGAACAAACCGGGGGCCGAGAAGGCCCTCCTCCAACAGGTCGAAAAGTACAAACTGAGTATTCCAGGCGGCCAAGGCCCGACGTCGGGCTGTCGCGCCACGATGATGATGATGGTTATGACATGGCGTCCCAGCCAGGTCAAAACTTCCCGAATCGCTACGAGTTCTGCCTGGAGAAGACTACAATGAGAAGGAGGTCGAACCGATAGGTTTGAAAGAGGCCCGTTGGCATGAACGCCGGCTCCTACTCCAGAATCAGTCTTGGAACCATCCGTGTAGAAATGCATCGTCCGGGATGAAGGAAGATAATCTTCCCATTGCGCTCGTGATGGTATTAAACTTGTAAAGTTCTCACCAAACAAATATTTAACCGTAGTATAATCCATCGTTAAAGGGATATCTCGACTGTTTAGAAGCGTCGCGTCGAGTACCCAATGTTTAATGTCTTTCACCTGTCTCGCTAAGGCGAACAGCCGTACATGCAGCCATCTGTTCAGCGAGATGGGAAGAAGGTGGAGTATAATATCTATATCTAAGGCATCAGACGGGGTCGTTCTGAGGGCTCCGTTGATTGCCACACTAGTGGATCTTTGCACTTTCCCCACCAAATTGCGGTTAGTCCCGATGCTAAGTGCATTCCACCAAACGATCACGCCGCGCAAAAGTATAGGGCGAATAACCGCCAAATAGAGCCGGTTGTTCGGTTGCAGTCCCCAGGTTTTTCCAAATGGCTTTTCTTTTACACGCTCCTGAATATTGGGCCTTCAGCTGAGCTTCCTGTCCAATATAACTCCAAGGAACTTCGCCTTCTTCGTGAAAGTCAGTTTCATCCCCTCAAACCCACCAAAAATGGGTATTTTCTAAATCAGGAGGGGCGACCGGTAGCGCAGTGTGTTGAGGCATCAGTCTCATGTTTGATTACCGGCGTTTCGGGTTCAAATCCCGTCCACGACGACGTTCGTGGCCATGGATGTACAAGTAAGTGCATGCTGGCAACTGCATTCTCCGAAACCAGTTTATGCCAACGAAACGTCAACTGGGCCACATGGAACAGTTGACGCGCTATGCCCCACAAAGGGTTAGGGCAATTGAGTAAATCAGGGTGATAATAAGGCCAATGCACTGGAGTACTTTTGAAGGTGTGATGATCCTTTTGTCATCTTTTGACAAAAGGACCTTCTTGAACATGAAGTGAAGAGGAAAACATACTCAGCAAATATGGATGGTTTTAGAAACGGGATGATGAAACTAATCTTCTGGACATACGGGACATACTTGGCACAAAGGATTTAAAAGATATAAAGGACACAATGGACATGTAGGATATGAAGGACTAAAAGTTTTATTTATTCAACCCGTAAGAACAAACATGGACTAAAAGTAATTTTAAAGGCACATTTGCTCTTGGACGAGGGTCCAAAGGTTTATATTTTTGGAATACAGATATTTCGAAAGCAAATCGATAATTTGTGTTGCCATGAGACGGGCCTTAAAAAGCTATGAACATAGCTACTTTTTAAGCCATTCATAAATACACATGTATATATTCGGGCACTCTATATAGTTGTCCCATTTAGAAAAGCCCCCACTCTCTTTCAAACCTCTTCTCTGAATTTACGGATATTTGTCCATATTTTTCATCGGCACTTCCATGTCAATAAACACACTTTCACCAAGTCTTTAAATGAAAACAAAACTGGAGGAAAACACCATTTTGTTATTTTCTCTTAAAAAAATGGCACATACGCATTTGTTTTTTTTTTTTCAGGTCAAAATGTTGGAATAAAAATGTGGGCAATGTGAGAAACCCCACATTTTCATAATAATAAACGGATACAGCGGGGAAACTATTGCAGGATAACCAAATGGGAAGAGACGAAAGGAGGGATACGTTAAGGGTAGAAGTCATATTCACGGTAATCGGCGATCGGTGGTTTTCATATATGATATTAAATAAAAGATTGAAATTCCCCGCGATCATCATTACACCTCCTTCATCTTCTAATTTCGGCGATCAGTGATCTTTTCGCTGGAATTGAATTGTTTGGATGTTTTCCAAAAGAAAGAAGATCTCTTTTTCACTGTTTACATTAGTGGGGGGTGTGTGTGAAAGTACTCGCACGCAAGTGTTTTATTGGTATGTTGTTCGCCAGTTGATTTTCGAGTTCACTTGAAAAAAAAACTCGGGTTTTCGTAAGAAAAAAAAAACGAAAGGGGCCAACCACAATCAATTGCTTCCTGGACAGGAAGATTTTGTTTTCAACTAAGAAACAGTAGCATTCTTTAGTGCTGACGAAAATTACTTTAAAAATGAAAGGAAGACACAATTATTTACTACGTAAACTTTGGAGAAAAATTACAGTAAAATACGACATTTTGATCTATTTTAATCGATTTAGTATTTTTATTTTTAAATTATGAATGGGTGGTTTCTAATTAGACATGTTTATTTTTAGAACCGGACGGACGGAAATGATCAGTTGGAATGTTGTGAATGTAATTTTGACTTTGTAAGTAAATCTCCAACGTAATCTAAAGTAGAGGGATCTTAAAATTAAAAGCTAAGTGAAAATAAAGAGGTATTATATATGGGGGCCATTAACATTCCCTTCCACACCCCTCAAGGTGCGTTTAGATTAAAGGTCGCCACATACGACAACAATTTTTTGTCGTAAACATGGACGAACTATGTCAAACTCAATAGAAAAAACTCTTCTCATTTCCACCGTTCTATGATATTTGATGGTTCGGTGGAAGTTCGGTCGTGGTTTTGTGCGATCATACTCGCGAAACTGTTGCGCGAGGAAACTCGCCCGAAATTCACCCGTGACCAGTCTGACAGTTTCGGGCGAGGAACACGTTCATTTGATGATACCTGGGGCGACCGGTAGCGCAGTGTGTTGAGGCATCAGTCTATCATGTTTGACTACCGGAGTTTCGGGTTCGAATCCCGTCCACGACGACGTTCGTGGCCATGGATGTGTAGGAGGTGCATGCTGGCAACTGCATTTTCCGAAACCAGTTTATACCAACGTAACGTCAACTGGGGCACTTGGAACAGTTGACGCGCTATGCCCCACAAGGGGTTAGGGCAATAGAGTAATGTACGCATTTTTGATGGTATTCTAGTGTTCGTTCAAGTCACTACCTGAGTGACTAGTTAGCTGCTTTTTGCGCAAGATGGTCGTTATACTGTTGTACGACAGCTGAATTTTCGAGTCGGGCGGTATTCAATTTGTGGCGCTTGAATCTTTTGTCACTTTCGCAATCGAATATTAGCGATCATAAGATAATGATCTCTTCCCATTTCACTATCGGCACCCCCTCTTAATTCGCATGTCCAGAAGGCAACTTTTGAATCTTTTGTCAATGTTCAGAAGATACTGAGCAACTTCCGCTCAAGTGATTATGATCAAATGATCAGCGAGCAAGAAACATTTCTGCTCACCGTTCACAATTTCCTTCTTCTTTCTTCTTGATTTTCGTATGAAGTGTGTGTGTGTGTGACAACAAGAGTCGCGTTCAGCAGGCAGAGACTGCATAGCCGACAAGCTGCGGAACTGTTCGCGAGCAGTTCGTGCTCTTCGGTAAATTCTGAATCCATCCAATGGCAAAGTGATCGATCTGACTTTGTGTTCGGTGCCGTTTTAGAGCCCGCGCACACGGCAAACTTTTCAGTTCGCAGAGAAACTAAATAGTTTAGTCAGAAAAATGGAACACACGGTGGCTTATGAGACCGCGCAGACAACAGACTAAACTATTTAGTTATCGCTGTATGCGACCACCGTGTGTTCCATTTTTCTGGCTAAACTATTTAGTTTCTCTGCGAACTAAAAAGTTTGCCATGTGTGCGGGCTGTAACAGAGGACCAACTGATTTTGTGACAGTCCTTATGCTCAAACATGGTACCACTTATGAAGAGACGGTGGAGGTTTTCATTTTCATGCCACTGATAGAACTGACGAAATGAAACTGAAACTTAGACTGCAATGCAACTGACGCATGTGTTTACACGATCACTTCAGTCTCAGTGTTATTTCAGTATCATTTCGTCAGTTCTATCAGTTACATGACAACAAGAAAACTTCTTTCGAACTGAAACAGAAGTAAGAGCTGAAATGATCGGATAAATTCCAGAAGCAAACTTTCTTTTGGACTCAAATAAAACTGAAATGTTCGTCTAAAAAGGCATCAACACAGAATAAGAATATGCGCAATTCATACTTCTTCCCGAAAAATTCTTATTATACATGACGTCCACCTACTCTCATCTTTTAATCTTATCCCAAAATCAGGACTGGCAAATTGCAAGATAATAAAAAGTTTCATGCAATTTAACATTCCCGCATTTCTTTTTAGAAAAACATAAATTAATGTAAATATTTGGACTTGAATAATGCGATAATCATAAGTTTCCAAATTTATGCGCAAATATCCATGGAAATCTGACAAAAAAGATATTTGCATACTAACGAAGTAGTACAGTGGGTCGAGATAAGTGTATTACGTTAAATACATTCCAGATTCAAATCACGAAAAGAAGTATCTGGTCAAAGTGCCGGAAACACTGCAATTCCAAAAAGTCATTAGCTGCTGTAACCGCCATTGGAGAATGTTTCATCAAAATCGACAAAGTGAGCACTCGTTCTCGCGCGGGTAGTGCCGTCTGCCGTCAATGATTTGGCCGACCTCTTTACATCACCATCATTGGCGCATTGGCCAAGAATCGATCAATTATCTAATTAAAAGACCACTGAACTTTGTTAGATGATTATATACCATAGTTGACCCGTTCTCTGTGTTCATTGAGACAACAATCATTTTTTTTAATGAAACTGAAAATGTATGTACCTTTTATCTTCAAACTCCAACAAAGGATATGACTGTAATTATGGGAAAGTAACAATCCCAAGATACCAATTATCGCGTTTTGTATTGTTTGGCTACCAAATAGGTTTTAGTAGTATTTTTAGTTTTCATTTTTAAAAGATGGGATTATATGAACGGCACAACAATGTCGATTCCCCTAGCCCCAATAGCGGGGGAGTTTTAAGCTCTGCGTAGTCAATTAAATAATAACGAATGCTTGACAAAAGTCCAAGAAGTTGGGCGTTCTGCTCAGCTCAGCTCGTATTACTGCGAGTGTTTAACATTGTCGCATGGCTGAATCAACTAATGAAGACCACGACAAGAAGCCGTCTAAAAATTATATCTTCAGACTTATCATCAAAGAATAGAAAAGAATGACAAATACACATTCTGAATGGAAATTACCAGCTCCATAGTACCAGCTGCTATGAGCCTAGGTGACTACGAATGAAAACCCCGCCGTTGCCCGTTGGTATCTATTTCAAAATCTTTCGACAATTTTGTTTCCGTTCTGCCACCGATTAAGAATCTGAGATTTTTTTCCATTAAGTCATGAAAAGGGAGAAGATCATAAGAAAAAATTTCATACAATTTTATAATAAAGCCTAATTCAGAATAATCGTTTTAAATAATAGAAGCTGTGCATTTGCTAAGACTGATTAGCCCGCAAGGTCAGGCAGCTGATTTTCTAAAAGACAATAGCTGAGTTTGCTTTTAGAAATTGTACAAAATACTCCTCAGCATACCAAGGTGGAGTAAATCATCAATTTTTTTTAATTTATAAAAAGAGGGCAACAAATAAGCCGTGTATTATCGAGACTCTGATACCAGTTGAATTACAGGGATCATGGATGCAGATGAAATGAGCAGAATCAAATAGCATACAAAGTTCTATCAGAGAATGATTCTAGCCATACCTTCGCCATAAGAGTTAGGTGATCGAGTATTCAATCCTGGTTGCAACCGATCGAACAGAGGACAGACTGAAATTTATTTGACTTAGGTACGGGCCTAAGTCAGAGATATTCAGAGATTCAGAGATACTTCCTAAGAAAAATACCATTTTAAGTCCGTACTAAAATTAATTTTGTATTCTGGAAGCGATCTCAGCTTAAAAAAATCTTAAATTTGTATTAAACTCGAGAGTTCCCTTCACATTTAAATTAAGATGCGGATTTTATCTTAAGGCAGATGTAAGGTCATTAGGGTGGCATGAATCACGTAGTCAGACCTGCAACATAGTTGTATGAACTCTGGCACGTTATGAACCACCTGAAGCAGTTATCACCGAGGCCACCCCTGAATAGGGTTTAGCGATGGGCCAACAACACATCCTTGTAAAAACTACTCCATGTCAAGAAACCTGGAAAAAAGCCTAGGATTAGACGGATCAACAACGACGACCATACAAACGTTTAACTGATCATTCTTTCGGATCCTGGAGTATACGCTCCCTGAACCAACCGGAGGCCGAAAAAACCCTCCTACAACAGGTCGAGAAATCCAAACTGAGCATCACTGCAGTCCAGGAAACAAATTGGCTTGGCAACGAGATCAACGACGAGAAATCGCACACAATTTTCAAAAGCCTTAAAACATCTGGACACACAAAGAGTTGGAGTTGCGTTCACCGTGAACAATCACCTCAAACCGCACGTTATTGACTTCAAACCATCAGTTAAGGCGATATTCAGATTAGCTACATTTTCAGCTCCGACGCAGCCACGCACAATAGCCAAGCATAGTCGATCGTATCGCATGCTGAGCGACGAGTGTGAATCCGCCCATTTGATGCTGTGTATCTCGATTGAAATTTCAAGCAGTCGTGCAGCGCGGTGTCGTGTGTGTGAATTTCGCCTAAAGGTTGTGTGCGATTCGCATTAAGACTCGGTTTTTCAACCTCTGGTTCATCAACGTGCACGCTCCCACTGAAGTGAAGGAAGAAGCAATGAAAGACGAGTTTTACGAACGCCTGGAGATTTTGTTCGACTCACTTCCAACAAACGACGTCAAAATACTGCTGGGAGATTTCAATGCGGAAGTTCGGAACGAGGATCGTAAGCTCAACATGCTTTCCGCACCGACACATTTATAAAAAACCTGGAAATCTCCGGATACACGCACTGTCAACCAGATTGACCACGCCCTCATATGCAAAAAATTGGCTTCAAGTTTGATGAATGTCCCATCATGCCGAGGAGAAAATCGCGATTCCGATTCCATCACTTGCTAAACATTGTCTTTAGTAAGTGATGGAATCGGAATCGCAATTTTCTGCAACTGTACGATGGACTGGAAGTTTCGAAAATCGTCAAACTACAACGTCTTCAATGAGCATAGGTTGGTTTGGGTTGCTGCATAATAGTATCTGCTACTTTGTCTAGTAGCTAATAACTTTGCTACTCACAGCAAGAAATAACAGATACAAATTACCACTTGAGACAATACACTCAACGGCCTCATGTGTTGGACGTTAAAAGTTGGCAAGTTTCAGCTTATCACAATAACGGCTTCCCAAATTATGATAGCTCCTCTCTTAACTAGATTAGGCCTTAGCCAAATTAGCTATTAACCAAATGAACTGTCCCATTAAGAAGAAAGTATGTTGTCCCATCCGAAAGCAATGGTTAGCACGTTCGCCTTCTATGCACTGGGTTTCCTACTGAATACTACTGCGTTCAATAGAAATCGAACCGATAAAAAAGAGGATTTATGTGTTGGACTATGAGCCCACTCAGCTGTTAAATGTGTACCCATGTCGGTTGAGCGTGTTGCTGATCACATACCTCCGCACAAAACACCTCCAGCCCCCCCCCTCCTCCTCTTAGATGTAACATGGCACAAAACACCTCCAGCCCCCCCCCCCCCCTCCTCCTCTTAGATGTAACATGTCGTAATAGACGCCCGCTTCTACCCCTCCGTCTGTTTTGGATCCATCCGTATATATGCCGATAGAGACAGCAATTGGAAACTGGCCTTCCTTCCACTGATCGCGACTTGGGATGACGGATGTGAAGTTCTTATCGAACAGATGTTTGGGAGTGGAATAATCAGTTTCTGTAGGAATTTCAAAACTATTTAAAATCGATGAGTGGCCGAAGGCAGACGGGATCCACAGTCCGGTTTCACGAAGGCGTATGGCAGTGATTGCAGCAGTTTGTTTGCCCATGATATCCAGAGGAAGCAGGTTGAGCAGCACTTCCAAGGCTGCAGGCGGAGTTGAGCTCAATGCTCCGCTAATGAAGACGCAGGGTAGTCTTTGGACCTTACTAAGCAGGCTGCAATATGAAGGGCTTTCCACCAAACCACAATACCATGAATAAGTATGGGACGTACAACAGAAACGTAAAGCCAGTGCACAACATTTGGTTGCAGACCCCAGCTTCTACCTATGGCTCTCCTGCAGGAGTATATAGCAATAGCCTTTTTCACTCGTTCCAGGATATTGGGTGTCCAACCTAACCTTTTGTCGAGAATGAGCCCAAATTTTGCTGTTCCCGAGAAAAAATTAATCTAGAACCTCCCAATTGTGGGGGCACGACAGAAGGTACCTTGTACCTCCTAGTAAAAAGAACAAGTTCAGTCTTGCTTGGTTTAGCCTTGCTAGGTTTAGCGAACGCTTGAAAAAATACCCAAAATTACCAAAAGCAACATCATCCGCATACGCTATCACCCTGCAGCCCAGTCTTGTAGTCATTGCAGTAGGTTCTTTACCGACCGCAAGAGTAATTATGAACTGCGCAATGTTTGGTTGAGAAGTGCTTCATACAAATATAGAATTTCTTGAATTGATCTGGCAATATCATTCCAAATTCTTACCACTCAAGAAACACGTTAAACATGTTGCTGAGCGAAATTATTAAACTAAAAATCCACTCTGAAGAATGTGCGCAAGAGTCTGTAACGATATTCGCTGAAGCGTTTTAGAAGACTTTTTACGGAAGCGACGGCAATATGACTACTTTACTTACTACCATTACGTTTTTCTGTTGCCTTGAATCTTTGTAGCTTTGAAAATACTAGTATGTAAACAATTTCAGCTTTCAAGAGGAATACAAGTAGATTACACGGCATGGCAGCAAACACATTGTTGCTGATACATTGCATTAAGGTAAAGGCTAATTATTGAACTTTTTTCCAGGTCAAATCAATACGGTCGAGTGCATTCCCGTGCCGAAGAGACATTCGCAGACATAATGTTGACGACTGTACGAATCTTTTATTGGTCATGGTCGACGGATTTCTTGGGATTGAATATGAATTATTTATAAATTACCGGTTTTAGATTCAACTGAAATATATAGTATATGTTTTGGTTTCATTATTAGGTAGATGCTTTGAATAAGAACTTGGGTATTACAGCGTCTTTCTGGTATAAGCCACAACAGTAGTACATTTTCAAGTTCGGAGACGAAAAACGGGAAACTCTTATTAATAACGGCACCACAGTCAAGTTTCATACAGTGCTGAAAAAAAAGTAGCTCAAACTATTTTATTCCCTTTTTCGCAAATTTTTTTTTAGAAGTGGTTAGAGTTACGGTGTTTAATAGCCTCAGATAATAACAAATTAAGTGTGTCCTGTCTAGAAATAGTGAAAAGTTTTGAAAGAAGTTCACTTACATAGTTGGATACACATACTTTGTTATAACCAAACACAATCACTCTAACTACATACTTTAAAGAATTTTTACGAAAAAAGGGAATAAAATAAAATAGTTTGAGCAACTTTCTTTTTCAAGCACTGTATATAAATCCAAAAGAAAATCGCATCTAATCTGCTCCACTAATCCCTATATCAGCTTAGGTAGTTACCTTCACATACCACTTGACAGTGGCATGACCGTCTTTATGTTTCCGGGCTAATCCTCTTAGACTGCCGCCCGTGCACGCACAAAAGTATCCAAAACTTTGCTTCCGCTCCTTATTCACATTATCCGGTCCGGATCCGCCTCCTCCGCAGCTTCGGACACCACCCCCAAAGCCTATACATCCGATATCAGTGTCATCATCATTCCCGTCGCTGCCATAATCAATTTTATCTTTTTTATTACCCGTGGTCGTTTTATCAGATTGCTGATGATGATAGTGTTGTTGATGTTGGAGATGCTGTTGTATCTGATGTGTGCACTTCTGCGCTAAATGTTTTGTTTTTTCCGTCAGACTTTGTATGGTGTCGTTGGATGGAAAAAACATTTAAGCGAACTTTTTTTTAGGTTTTGAGAAAATGATGAATGCACTTTTAATTTAAAGGATCACAGATTTGCTTTTAATTAATTTCCAGGATACTTAATGTATCAGGGAGACAGCTGCGCGTTTTTTAGTTTTAGCTCTGCGTATCGATGGATTTCAAGTCACTTCGTTCTGTTGACTGCAGTGTACAATCATCGCGCTGTAATCTTTTTGTGATGAGAGAAAGGTAAATATTTTGGTTGATATCGACAATATTTGCAGTGAACTATTTATTGAAACATAAATAGAACAATAATTGCATGTATACGAAATATGTATGTTAATAGATTATCGCAAAAAGTTTGTTATTCTCGTTATTGCCGATGCTGATAAGATTACGAAATTGGGCTCACTAAGAGGTTATTGTATTCTATGTATATATTCGTATTTACTATCCGTATCTATGAGTCTATTGATATTGATGAATGTACATTAATTCGACAGCATGGAAAGTTCTAGTTTCATAGAAATTTCTACGCCACATTGAGTATCGTTTTAGTCTTAATTAAGTTAGCTGAGATACCCGAGAGAGCTTTCAAAAGGTTTCATAGCTTAATTAACAAAACACTTCCCCTTCACCATGGAAATCAATATAAGAGGAACTCATTCAATTATCCTGGACATTTTTCGGAATGGATTATTGAAGAGTTCGTCGTCAGCCACCCTTGTATGCCAATACAAAAATAAAGTAGGGTTCATAAGAAAACTTGTACGAAAATAAGAGTCAAGTTTAATATCGACGAGAGCACTACTACTACTACTTAGTAGTAGGAGAGAGAGTGCATCAACTACTCCCGCGCGTAATCATACTCGGTTCTAGGCAATGGGACGCAACCATTGTGATACCACTAGTACACATCCTCTCTCAACTTTTCTGATAGAACCATTCAGAGCCCACAATAAAACGCTGGGATTTTGCAACATCCGCGCTTTCTAGTTCCCCCAAGTCGTGAAGAAATAGGATCCAAGTAACGGCTAGGCCTGTTCCTAAAACCAGTCCACCGGTTTAAAACCGGTCTTTATTTAGTACCGGTCCCGAGATTCCCAAGTACCGGTTTCCAAAAAACCGAATCATTAAAAAAAACCGGCTTATGGTCATAAAAACCGACTCATGACCGGTAAAAAAACCAACTCATTAAAAAACCGATTCACCAAAAAACCGACCGAGTACTCGAAAGCCGACTTGCTAAAAACCGACCGGCTCTTGGTTAAAAAAAACACCGGGTTAAAAACCGATTCATTCAAAAAGAACGATTCACCAAAACACCGACCGAGTACTCGAAAACCGACCTGTTAAAAACCGACCGGATCATGGTTAAAGAAAAAAATCGAGTTAAAAACCGACTCATTAATCAAAACCGTTGAGAAAATGGAGTATTTTTTGTGCGTACAGTACAGGGCAGAATTATTCAAGAAAAGGTTTTAGCTTTTAATTTGAGTGTGATTTTGTATGTGGTACGTCCACACATTTGGTCGTTTAACAAGTCGGTTTTCGAGTACTCGAGTACTCGGTCGGTTTTTGGTGAATCGGTTTTTTAATGAGTCTGTTTTAAACCGGTTTTTTTTTTAACCATGGGCCGGTCGGTTTTCGAGTACTCGGTCGGTTTTTTGGTGAATCGGTTTTTTTAATGAGTCGGTTTTTAACTCGTCAGAGCCGGTCGGTTTTTAACAAGTCGGTCGGTTTTTGGTGAATCGGTTTTTCAATGAGTCGGTTTTTAACCCGGTTTTTTTTACCATGAGCCGGTTTTTTAATGATCCGGTTGACCGCTAGGAAAACCGGTTTTCATAAAAACCGAAAACCGGTCTTTAAATCTTAGGACCGAACAGGTCTAGTAACGACCTGCTTCTACCTGCCCAAGCCGGACAAGAGGAGAGAAGCTGGAAGCTACTTTCCTCTTCGTTGACATCCCCACAACTTGTAAGGAACTGTAGGGAAGCCGAAGTCTCCTGGCATGTTCCCCAATAAGACAATGTCCAGTGATAGCACTCACCACCGACCCTATATGCCTTCTATTTAGCGACAGTAGATTTTCAGATCGGGTGACGTCTCAGATTTGACAATCAGTTTGCAAGAAGCAATAAGCGGATAGATATTACCATATTGTTGGAGCTCCCCATTCAAACAACCCAGTCTGACAAGCTCATCAGCCCGACAGACACCTTCTAAGCCACTCCGGCCAGGGACCCAGCCCAGAACAATGTTAAAGTAGCTCCCCAATTCAAAGAGGGATGATTGACAACTATCCACTGTTTTAGATGTTATCAAGACTGATTCCAGCAATCTGATTGCAGCCTAGCTGTCCGTATAGATGATAATGTCTCTAGCAGTTATGACGTGTCGTCCTAAAAAGATTAGAGCTTCTGAAATTGCAGTGACCTCCTCCTGCAAAACACTACAGTGTAGACGGAAAATCAGTTTTAAATTTCGCAATAGACGACCGCTCCTACCCCTCCGTCTGCTTTGGATTCGTCCGTATTATGCCGATAGAGTCAGCAGTTGGAAACTCACCTTTTTTCCACTGATCTCGATTTGGGATGACAGATATGAAGTTCTTGCCGAATAGATCTTTGGAAGTGGAATAGTCAGTTTCTATAGGAATATCTAATATATCTAGTGGGAGCAGGTTGAGCAGCGCGTCCAAGACTGCAGACGGAGTTGATCTCAATGCTTCGCTAATGAGGACGCAGGCTAGTATTTGAGCCTTACTAAGCAGGTTACAATAGGCTTCAATATGAAGGGTTTTCTACCAAACCAAAATACCATGAATAAGTATGGGGCATACAATAGAAACGTAAAGCCAGTGCACAACATTTGGTTGCAGACCCCAGCTTCTACCTATGGCTCTCCTACATTCATTTTTTTTTTTGGTGTTTGTTCATTTTAAACTGGGGGAATAATTCATAATGAACAATCGCCCCAAAAATGTGGCCCTTTTTCATCATTTTGTTGGGGCGATAGTTCTCAGAGCCAAAATTTCCTTCCGAAATGTTGCAGACTAAAAAAAAAACTCATACAAAATATTTTAGGCGATAGCTCATTTCATTTTGGAGAAATTAATTCATAGAGCCAGTGGGTATTTAGTTCCATCTAACTCATTCCTATAATTTAATTATATACTCGTACAAAGTATAAATAAGTCTAGCCGTCAAATTATGCCTTGCAGCCTGAAAAATGCTCCAACTCAGTGGTCTTTCCACACTCCATGCTATGATGGATATATCTAAAGTTCGTTGCATTCTGTCCTGTCAATAGCTCTTAAGTTTTTCGAGGTACGAGTATTTGAATAAGAGCTCTTAAAACCTAGTAACCATATGACAATTTTATTATATTCATTATGGTACACTCTGTGCGGTCACAAAAGTGCTTCACTCACAAAAGGCAGCCTTCGCAAATCTTGAAGAAGAGCTTACTCGAAAATGTGAACGCCTCTCCTAGTATGTACGAGTACATACTGCTACTCACAATAAATATTCGCCCCCAAGGCGTCTGAAGACTGGAGCTTTCCTTTAAACGTCATCACGATATCTACATATATAATATATTTATGTATATATGAGCCTACATTCATGGTCTAGACTTGGCAGGATAACGAATCTGGAACCCAATGGAACAGTATAGCAACAATTACGCTAAATGAAGAACTCCTTCTCTGTAGACTTTTTTTTCATACAGTCCGATGCATAACAAAGGCGTGTGTATGTTATATGCAATGCATTCATAAGTACGTACTATATCGTACCGTACTTATAGCTTATCCCCATTATTATAGTACGGAGAACTCGTATTGTACTAGTATCTTTTGAATACCGCGTTATTGTATCTTTTGTGTGCTAACTACAAAGCATTCTAATAGTCTAAGGGCCAACGACCAAAAAGGTAAATTCATTTGCTCACAGTTTGGTTGGCATACTGTTCCCAGTTTGTTTTATGAATTCTCTCCGCTGGCTGGGACCAGCATATGCCGACATTTCAGAAATGACACCCGCGCTGTCATATTCATACAATTTTTTTTGTTGTTTTATTTGGTGGAAGCGTTTTAATTGTTATGAATTTGTAAAGTAAACATTTTTCTTATGCTCCGAAAATAAAATTTGTTCCACCATTTTTTTGTCCTTTTAATTTTCGCATACTTGCCCTGTTTGTTTCAAAAATCAATTCTCTATTTTATTATGATCAAATTGTGTTAACATAATTTCATCCTGTTTATTTTATTTCTGGCAGTTATATCCCTTTGAAGAACGTAGGAAGACACTTTTTTGAGCGTTAGAACGTCTTGCACTACGCCGATTTTACATTACTAAAAACGCAATAACTGGAAAACTACGCAAACTAGATGTCTTAAATAAACACCTAATCTCAACTATGTATTCTCTCTCTCTCTCTCTATTGCTCTAACCCCTTGTGGGGCATAGCGCGTCAACTGTTCCATGTGGCCCAGTTGACGTTTCTTGGCATAAACTGGTTTCGGAGAATGCAGTTGCCAGCATGCACCTCCTGCACATCCATGGCCACGAAAGTCATCGTGGACGGGACTCAACTATTACGGTACCCTAATTTTAAAATCCCATAAAATCAGATGAATAGTTTGTTGGTTTTTACAATAATTTCCTATGACCAGATCGTGAAGAAATTAGGATGAATTTGATTGATTGATTTGATCATTTCATCCTATTTTAATTTCTTAATTTCTGTAGTAGCTCGTGGGAAGGGTGTACTATTGGTATTGCACGTTATTACACTCGTAACTAATCCATAATTTTCCTGTAAATAATTTTATCTGGTATTGTACTAGTTATAGTCCCGTATCAACACGGATATTATACCAGTAATTTATCTGGTAATTTAGGCGGTAATTTTGTCATCCGGAATTATGCTGATAATGTTCATGTATCAAATTGGGTATTGTGCCAGTATTTTATATAAAAGTATCCACGTTTTTTCACCAATAGATGTACTTTAGAGGGAAAAAGACTGTGTTATGTTCGTCAGCTAACTAAGAACAGAGAAGAAAAAATCAAACACGGTGAAAAGTAAATATACTATTTTTTTTCCTGGACGTCCTAAACTTTTTAGCAGAAGATTACCGGTAGTGTTACTAGATAATTAACCAGTTAGTTACTCGAGAGTGGTTTTGCAGGGATGCGGTATATTATATTTTTCTATTTACTCGTATATGTATATGGGGGCGCCATATCAAATCTTCGCCCCAGGCGCCAAATTTTCTTCGCACGGCTCTGGTGATATTCTGTTCACTGAGTCTCCACTGTAGTACTGAACTTAATTATTGTGTTTTAAACTTTGGCATATAAGCTCGATCCAATATTTCTTATATAATGCTACTCGAAATATTGTTTTTTAGTCCTATTATCCTGTTTCGGGTTGTCCACATTTATGGCCTTATTTTTATATTTTAGGGAGGTCCCCATGCTTTTGATATGGCCATGGGATCTCATTCATGGTAGGGTGGGTATAGAAGGCCGTGGGTCCACTAACATCAGGACCCAGGAAGCCCAACAATCATTCCCTCCTTATCGTTCGTTTTTTATTACTCTCCATTTTTTTTCTATCCATTTCTTTTTACTGTCTTCCCCAGCCCTATGAATTTTAGTAATACGTAAAGGACAGGGGCAACGAGCGGCGAAAACAACCCCGCCCATGTCTCCCGAATGGGGGGAGGGGGCAACCGGTAGCACAGTGTGTTGAAGCATCAGTCTCATGTTTGACTACCGGCGTTTCGGATTCGAATCCCGTCCACCACGACGTTCGTGGCCATGGATGTGCAGGAGGTGCATGCTGGCAACTGCATTCTCCGAAACCAATTTATGCCAACGAAACGTCAACTGGGCCACATGGAACAGTTGACGCGCTATGCCCGAAAAGGAGTTAGGGCAATTGAGTAGTAGTAAGTCTCCCGAAGTGAGATACAGCAAGCATAGGCCGCTGCTTAGCTCGTTGAGGGGCCTATTTCTGCACTAGATGGCACTGCCCGACCTTCACGGTCACCATGCAATCTTAGGCCCCGTCCCAAGGGCATCTTCGGATGACCACCAAACCGTCTAGTACAAATGCACCATCTAGATGGGAATAAGAAGCTTAGAGCTTATGCACACTACAGGAGATTTAGATAAATCTCGAGGTTTAAGCAAATCTATCCTCAAATCTCCGATTTAGCATACATTTATTTAGATTTCCTAATCTGCAATAGATTTGGAACAAGATTTAAAACAAATCCCGTCCCAAATCTGGTATTTTCTCCTGAATTTGTATTTCGCCACAATGTATGCAATATTTTCCAGTGAATTATCCAAGAAAAAGAAGAAGGGATCATATGACAGTTGTTTGTTATGAAATTCGGGGACGCACAAGTGCGTGCATGTACATGGAGACTATTACTCAAGTGTACAATCTACTCAATTCGAATGGCGCCAGTGCAAAAAGGGAGACCAAAATTCCGTTGCTATAATCGCGGCAGATGGGCGAAAACGGCTGGAAAATGCAAATGTGAAGCAAATGTGAAGCAAATGACTTGACCTTTTTGTTCGTTGGCTCCAGGTCTATAATGAGAATTGGGAGTCCGAGCTGCACATGCAGCCTGGTGAAATGAATGAATAATGATAGCACACGACAAAAGAATGTTCTCCAAAGAGCGCCAGCCTTTTCCATTACGCCTCCCTACATATGTATGTAGTTGATTCCTGGCCGGGGTGGTGGATGCACATGGAATGTTCAAAGGGACGCCAACAGTGAACACACGCAATCACCTAGACAGATTTCTCCAACCCACAGCGTATATTTCCTGTTTGCATTTTCCTTGAACCCATTTTCCATGTCAACACAAATTTCAAGTCGACACTACGTTTGCGTGAAATTGATATATGTATAGGCGTTTAGGTAGAACGGAATGTCTACGGAGGGCAGTTAAGAAAGGTAAACATAGTCCTAAAAATAAAAGATTTAACGATCCTATAAATAGAGCTAGTATGTCATTAAATGTCCAATTGTCGACATAAATGTCAATGTGGTGACCGAAATAAAAGTGGAGCTATAATAATCCGTCTACTCCAAAGCGGACGCAGAAGTGATACCGAGTGGGATAAATGTGCAATCTTCCAGCATTAAAGTCGTATACGTTACATAGCAGAATCCAGTTGGTCAACAAATGTTGCATAAAGTTGGAGTTGTGGGATGATGGGAGGCAAGTCTTGCGCTCTAGATGAAAATATCGATGCAATCTGAATCTGAAATGTCTGCAGGCTGGCTAACACTAAAATGGGGGTGCTGAGAGATTTTTCATGTATCAAAGTTGTAAAACAACTAACGTTTTAGTTTCGTGTGACAGGAGGAAATCACTGAGTTTGTGGTCGCCTTGTTTCGAACCCGATTCCATTAGTTAGCGCGACGGGCCGTTTGTGAAAACCTCCTTCTGTCCAGAATAACACCTTAAATGAACAGATTACATATTCGAAGTTTCACCGAGAGTAAAGTGACCAAATTTACAAGATCGTGGGCTAGGCGTACTAGAGATTATTATCAATGGAGGAGGAATTTAGAACTTGGGTATAGAAGGAGGTCTAGAGTATGAACGCAGGTTTTGGGGTGAAGTATATACAATCGAGCATTGCCCTAACCCCTTGTGGGGCATAGCGCGTTCAACTGTTCCATGTGGCCCAGTTGACCTTTCGTCGGCATAAACTAGTTTCGGGTAATGCAGTTTCCAGCATGAACCTCCTGCACATCCATGGCCACGAACGTCGTCGTTGACGGGACTCGAACCCGAAACGCCGGTAGTCAAACATGAGACTGATGCCTCAACACACTGCGCTACCGGTCGCACCCCCTCCAATTTCGGAAGCCCAGCAGTTGTTCGGTGTCGAAAACTACACTACATCAAAAACGGCAATCTTGGCCTCCTTATTCTTTTCAGCAGGAAGAATTGTGGACTTTTTTAAGTGGCCCTTAAATTGTTTTGCCTTGTATATAAAAAAAAAAAAACAACTTCACACATGGTCTGGGCGGGATTTGAACCCACGAACCGGTAGGAATAAACATCGAACTGACGCGCCAACGCAACGAAAAGGAATACCAAGAGGACTCCACTTCGCCTCGATTCCCTCTTTCCACATCTTCCGATTCCATTGCGGGCTATCCAACCCTCCAATATAAATCCAAATTTTTTTTTACTATGTAACCATATAGCCGATAAGAAATGTCTTCCTCTTACAACGCCAAGTTGTTACATAGATGTATTAACTTTGAACTTGGCAGCAGCCCAGACAAGCAAGTGAGTCATGTCATTTGTTGTAATATGTTTGTTTGTTTGTTTTTGGCTGCTCCTTGTGTTGAATGAAAATCAACTGGAAGTGGAAGACGTCCGTTGTGTTCAAAAAATCAATAAAAACACTGGGAGTGGGAGCAGCATATACACGTGGAGCATATATTATTTGTAAATATGTACTGCATGTGGAGCGGACACGTTCTCACTCACAAGCATCCACAAACTTCCTTTAGAGAATACTACTACACAAAAGAATAAGTTCATTTTGAAATGTGCATGAAAACGAGCTCATTGAAACGTTGTCCATAATGCAATATTATGGTGAATGCAAGCTTCCGTGATTGGTATCAATGCACATTCTTTCAACCATACGTAAAGAATATTGTAATCTGGAGATAGTGCGCATACGGATGCATTAAAGGTGACTTTAACGATCAAAAAGATACATACAAAAAGTGCTCGGTGCTTTATTGCTTACGATGAAAAAGATATGTACAAACAAATAGTGCTCCGTGCTGTATGGGTTGATCGCTAATCGCAAACAATGTGCGACAAATCGTGTGCCAAGAAAAACATACCTGGTGTGTTTTGCTAGGCACGCGTTCGTCGCACGTTGTTCGCGATTAGCGATCAATCCTTAAGCTTCGTTTACATGTAAACGCTGAGCCAGGCACCGAATATTGCAAAATTGCATTGAAAAGCATCAACAACAAGAAGATACCTTTTCTGCTCTTACATGACAAACATGAATTCATGAGCATTCGTATTCGGTGCCTGGCTCAGCGTTCACATGTAAACGAAGCCTTAGAGCACGGAACACTTTTCGTGTGTATCCTTTTCATCGTCGCCTGCGATCGACGCAGAGTGGTGCCTAGCAGGGTCCGTGTTTCCCGGGGCGACTCATGCGAGGTCAGCGCAGCTATCCTAGCTCAGCGATCAGCACAGTTGTGTATATCGGTTGACTGAGATGGACGTTGTGCGCGGCAGAAAACGGAACTATAACATCCTGCGACGAATATTTCTCTATTTCGGGGCTTGGGAGATTTTAACTCACGCAGTACGAATCCGCCATTTTGTTTTATGATACGTTTATTGCATGTGTGGTGGGGGCCGCATTGTGGGCCAGTCAGACCTCAAATCGCCGCCATTGCAAATGCACAACCATTTGGATAGAATGAACTTCATCCGCTATGGCTCTCGCTCTCTATCTTCGGGGGGCGGGAACTATGTAATGTACACACTCTCAAATTGCGTCTGCGCATGTCCAAATGTTAGTCGAACTGACTACTTGCTACTTTTTCTGGAACCCTATTGATTCAGATATGTAGTACAACGTGCGCTATTTTATTTGTTTGGATTCCAGCCATTTTGAATATTTTGGAATTTTTGCGGAAGGGGGGCATTTGATCTTCTGCAGACCTCTGAATGTACATCATAACATATAACATCCTGCGATGAATATTTCTTTATTTCGGGACTTGAGAGATTCTAACTCGCCTAGTATAAATCCGCCATTTTGTTCTATATGTTTATTGCACGTGGGGTGGGGGCCCACATTGTGGACCAGTCAGACCTCAAATCGCCGCCATTGCAAATTCACAAACACAGTCGCTGGATCACCCGATTTGGCTCGAATGAACTTCATCCGCTCTCGCTCATCTTCGGGGGGCGGGAACTATGTACACTCTCTCAAATTGCGTCTGCGCATGTCCAAATGTTAGTCGAACTGACTACTTGCTACCTTTTCTGGGACCCTAGTGATTCAGATAGTACAACACGGGCAATTTTATTAAATGATGAATGGGAATTGGCGGAAATTGAAGGTCATTGAAAGTCCGCCCGTTCACCCGTACACTATGTTATTTCTTGCCGTCCACAACGTCAACCTTTATCGCTATCAAATCAACATCTCAACATGTACACACAAGATCCCCGCAAGCGCGCCGCCCTCGCGGATCCACAAGCAACAGCCATGCACAATGACCACTTCACTCAAACGACATGCACAACCAGAAAAGAAAAATTTTCAATAGGCTTGTTTCCTCTTCTGACCCCCGAGTAGAAAAACAGACATTTCGTGTGACGGACAGATTTTTAGGATGACCCCCAGCTATAAGACATATCCATGTCAAAATGTATACTTTGCCGATTGCTTGTGCATGCGCGGGGTCGGCTTCTTAAGGGGCTACTTGCGTTGTACATGGCAGGCAAGACGCTGTCGTCAATTCCGTCCATGTGATGGATGATGTTATTATTGCTTGTGGTTGATCATCACTTCGAAGAGCACATCCCGTGTATGATCGTCGGTGAGCTATCGTCGCATTGGCCGATTCGAGGAACACAGACCTTAAAGCTGCGTTTGGTAGAGACACGATTGCATATTGTTCGCAATTCGCGATAAAGCCATAGAGCACAGAACACTATTTGTATGTGTCCTTTTGATCATCGCCTGCGATCGACGCAGAGTTTGTGCTTAGCAAAACGCACTTTAAGCACGTTCAAAACGAGTATGTATTAGTTATGGCAACGAGGATTGATAATTCTACAAGAGTTATCACTCCATATAACTTTCCCCTCTGCCAGGAGATTTGTATGTATTGACAAATTGTATAGACTTCACAAGAAAGCTAACTCCGCCTCCGGCCGTAGATTTGTATGTGTTGATTCTCTTGTGTATCTATACTGTGTAGTTTATACCATGTTTATACAATTTTTCAATACATACAAATCTCCTGGCAGAGGCGAAACTTCTATGGAGTGATAACTCTTGTGGAATCTATACTATTTGGTTATGGTGTGGAACAAAAACGTCGTTCTAGCGAGCTTACTACGGATTCACGTTCTCGTTCCTTTTGTCTCCAAATAACAAAGACTTTTCAACAATCGTTGTAGTACGAGTAAAATAACAACAAATGACCACAGCCATGTACTCGCCATTTGTTTTCTATGGCAAAGCTTCCTACCTTTATTGGTTTTTACATGAATCATAGAATTGTCCACATTCGAGCACGGCGACTAGACGTTCTGAAACTATTCAATTTACAAGAAGTCTACGTCTTATTTGTAATCGGTTCATTGTTTGACGCATTAACAAATCATTTGCATGGGAATTGCTTCTCATTCAGGGTTTATCCAAGCGCTAAAGAGTAGTGTGTATTTATTTTACTACTTATAACGTATTCATGGATTCTTTAAATTGTTTGGGGAATACGACTCTTTTGAGAACAAACGCTACTTGGATCGGATACTAGACTGTGGCCATGTGACGGTTAAGAGTTATACAAGCGTTTACACGAAAGCATGCTCAATACCGATTTTACGCTACTACGTATATGCTTACGATTTGAATGTTATGTTCAACTGGCGTTTAACATGGTAAGCCTTTTAGTGTTTCCTAATTGCTGACAGAACCACTAATGGATGACTCAAATAACCAACACCGGGCCATGATTAGAGGCCCGTAATTCGTTGATTACTTGCCACTCAGGTACCAGTATCGTGCACTTATAGAAGCCAGCGCTGAACTAAGCACTTAGCAATATAACCGTGTGCTTAGAAAGGACAATCTAAAAGGGGCACATCAGAATTTGTTATTGAAAGCCCGCATATTGTGTAAGTGGCGTAGATAGCTTTTAGCAGAGCGAGGGGATATGCCATCGGCACTACATTTTTTAAATATACATATATGTAAGTGCCACAACTCTCACTCTAGAAGAGAATTATTAAATAAATAAATAACTGGCGCAACAGTCCAATTTGAACCATGGCTTCGAGATGAGTTAGCATTGTTTGTGACACTTGGTTTCATTCTGCACACCAACTTAGTATGCGTCTGTAGCTTAGCTCGGTAACGCACCGGGCATTTTTTTGCTACTCGAAACACGGTCTCTGCGGTTCGCGCCCCGCAACGGGACCAACTATTTTTTATTCTCAAATTCCCTCTGAATTAATTTCTCCACCACTAAGCTCGGAGAAATTAATTCAGAGGGAATTTGAGAATAAAAAATAGTTGGTCCCGTTGCGGGGCGCGAACCGCAGAGACCGTGTTTCGAGTAGCAAAAAAATGCCCGGTGCGTTACCGAGCTAAGCTACAGACGCATACTAAGTTGGTGTGCAGAATGAAACCAAGTGTCACAAACAATTCCAATTTAAATTGAAAATGATTCGCACTTGTACATTTGCAAGAACTTTAATACATAGAGTTAGCATCATCTCATTTTCTAGATCGTGACGGTATGTCTTGTGCAGAGGTATGTGATCAGCAACACGTTCAACCGAATTATTTACCCAATAAATGGGTACACATTTAACAGCTGAGTGGGCTCATAGTCCGACACGTAAATCCCCTTTTTCATCGAAAACTACCGCATTCAGTAGGAATCGAACCGGGGCCCAGTGCGTTGAAGGCGAACGTGCTAACCGTTGCGCCATTCGGACTACTAGAATTAGAATTACTAGAAGAGAATTGAGTAAATACAAAACCAAATACACCAATGAGTTAGCTGACGACATTTTTCAATATATCTTCGTAGTACTCATTAAGAACAATTAAGTAGTTGATGACCGGGCGACCGGAAGCGCAGTGTGTTGAGGCATCAGTCTCATGTTTGACTACCAGCGTTTCGGGTTCGAATCCCGTCCACGACGACGTTCGTGGCCATGGATATGCAGGAGGTGCATGCTGGCAACTGCATTCTCCGAAACCAGTTTATACCGTCAAAACGCCAACTGGGCCACATGGAACAGTTGACGCACTATGCCCCACAAGGGGTTAGGGCAATTGAGAGAGAGAGAGTTGATGAAATACTCGAAGAGTGTCATCGATAAAATCATCAGGAGGTTTATGTGCAGATACCTTTAAGGCAATGTCTAAAAAGTTTCCAGTTTTGTGTCTTGTGAATAACGATACCATACCTCAATTCGATTGTCCATTACGGTTTCCATACTATTTGCTCTAACCCCTATAGTGGGGCACAGCACGTCAACTATTCCCATGTGGCTTAGTTGACGTTTCGTTAGCGTAAACTGCTTTCGGACGATGCATGTTGCTAGCATATATGTACCTCCGGGCCATTTTGCCGCATACCTGCGACAAGTCGCGAAAGTTTGTGGCATATTGTTACACCGCACACCACAGGGGGAAGACAACATAAACATGGCCACGACGGAACTCGAACCCGTGGCTGACCGGTAGTATGAGACATCAGATGGACGTCTCAATGTACTGAGCTACCGGCCGCCTCAACGGCTTCCCTGACTAGATAAAATCACACTGACCCCAAGTCAAGTTTTCCGAATATTTCTTTTTTCTGTAAATTCTCACATACGTAGGATAAAAGAGCCATGAGGTAACCTTAAGGTAGATTAAGATAGCCTGAAAGTATGGTCTAAAAAGTTTTCGGTTTTTGTTCCTGTGACTAACGGTACCCCGCGACTAGTCAATTGAACATTTCATTTTCATTAATAAGGTAAAATACGGAGTCACGCACTGGGCCGAGAGTAGCTCAGTGCGTCGAGGCGTTAGTCTGATATCTCATCACAGCGGTTTCGCGTGCGTTCGAATCTCAGTGTGGCCACGGTTCTTTCGGTTGTCTTCCCCCTGTGGTATGGGGTATACGAATAAGCCACAATCTTTTCCGATTTGCCGCAAAATGCCGCTAACGGGGAGGAGGTACCTGCTGTCAAATAAGCCTCGCTATGTTCCACAAGGGGTTAGAGCAAATGTAGTATACACGATACGCGCTAAGTAAGTATATTCGTTGATGCTTTTTCGACTATTTTCTTCTGTGAATTTTCTCTAATACATATATGTTTGAAAAAAAGCCCTAGCGCCACCATAAGGTAGCTTACAGCAAAGTCTAAAAAGATTTCGGTTTTTGTGTTTTGTGATTAATGATACCCCGCACACCATGTCGATTGCACATTTCGCATTAATTTCATTAATGCCCGGTTCACATTATTCCAGTAACCAATCCAGTCCAGTAATCCAGTCCAGCGCTGGATTGCTACTGGAATAATGTGAACCGGCACTGGACAGCTATCCAATCCAGCAATCCAGTCCAGTAATCCAGTCCAGTGACTGGATTGTCGGTCTACTTTTTCATTCCAGCTCGCCTAGAAATCATTGTCACTATAGTTACCGAATCAAAAACACACTCGCCGGACTACTGTACTGGAATCATGTAGACGATATGATCCAGTCCAGCACTGGACTGGATTGCTGGACTGGATTACTGGACTGGAATAATGTGAACCGGGCATAAATCAAATCACACGGACCCCACATTGGACGCGAAATATTTTCGGCTATTTTCTATTGTGAATTTAGGATCAAAAACAAAGGCCTTAACGTAGCCATCGTCTGGTTGATGCCATCATGGATAAATGGCTGAAAAAAAAATCACACCATAGGAAAAATGTCATGAAAGAAAGTGGCGTCGAGGTATCGGACTAATGACGGATGATTGTTGGTTTTGCTTTTAGTTAAGTTTTTGTGTCTGCACTGGTGTTATGTGAAGGTAAATCGCAGATTTTAGTGTTGTTTCTTTACAAATGAAGAACACGGTTAACTAAGGGTCGCTTTAACAAGCAGAGACATTTCGAAGGGGGATATACTGTGTGTGTATGTCTAATATGATTTGTTTTTCAACGACCCTCAAAACCTAAAAACTATATAAGTATATCCTAAAATTGTAAATATTTAAACGACCGTCTGCGAAGTGCATATTCATTATTGGCATTAAGGATCTATGAATACCATTATAAGCCATGGGAACACGCAATCCTGACACTTTTAATTAACACTGAAAGTCTCCGTCATTTCCAAGGATTTTAGTATTTCATGTATAGATAGACCTCTTCTATGAACTTGTGATTCAATGCCCAAGTTCTCTCAGTGACCGTAGGACTTGTGTACATACGCTTCAAGGATAAACAACGAAAAAAGTAATATTGATTCGTGCTGTTGATGAAATGGTTGATATTAGTCGATGGTGCCTAATTGGATTTAGTTGGAGCACGGGAGTCCTTTGTCTCTACAGCAGGGGCACCCATGTATGTACTAGTACATACAAATTATGACGTGAATATGTATAACCTAGCATATCATTTGTTTTGATGGATTCTCAAATTACGTTGGAATGATATGTGGAGGATGTTCTGTAAATATGTAAGAGCCATGAAAAATAGTGAATGACATGGGAATCGAAAACTGTTAATGGTTTCCTAGAAGGTTCTTTTCATTATTATGTACAACGAAGCGATTAATGAAATGGTCTTTTCGGGTTGGTGGATAGCTTCAAGCGTGGTTCATGTTTGATCGATGTGATATTGGCCTTGAACAAATTGAATTTTCGGAAAATTACTGTTGTTTGTTGCCAATGTCATACCATAACCTTGAACAACTGACTATGCGGTTATATTAATAATTTGACCATTTTAGCTGGACTTAACCCTTCTTTTGTGCAACTATGTAAGTTCAGGTTTTCGTCAGATTACCGGTTTTATCTACTGTCATTCGTTCGGAGTCAGAAGTTGCGGCTTGATTACACCAGTAAATGGAGGTTTTCAGAAGAATTGTCAAAATGGAGATAATACCAAAATACTGTAGGCTGATGAACCAAAAAATCATGGCTGCTAACTTACAAAGGACTACTGGATCAATATATTAGGTATGCGGGCAAAAATCCTCTTCCATAGTCCTCCTCGTGGGCGCCCCCTGGAACGGTAGTGATCATTGACCGCCAGTAACGGCTGTGCGTTGATTTGGTTGAGGTAAACATTTCCCCTGTGGGGTGGGGCCTAAGAATAATACCACCATGCGCATACGGCATACTGTCCAAAATCTGGCAGTTATCCCAGCATCAAGACCAAGCTGGGCCTGATTCACTCCCTGGTACTGTCTGTGCTTTTGTAGGAGAGCAGTGCATGGAAAGTTTCCGTAGGAGTTACCAGAAATCTGCAACTTTTCGTCAACTCATGTCTTTGCCGAATTCTAAGAATTTTCCGGCCCAAAAAAAAAATATCGAATGAGGAGCTAAGTTGGCGTGCGGGTCAGATGCCAATTGACGAATTGAAACGTAAGTGAAAATAGTAGTGGATAGGTCACACATTGCGAAAGAATGATAACAGTATTGATTTATATGCCATGAAATGGAACCCCATTTCCAACCAAGACCGACCAAGAGGGGATCCTAAATTCACATGGCGTCGATCTGTGCCAAAAGAATGTAACGTGCTGGGTAAGTCATTTGGGGATTTGGGTGCCATTGCCCAGAACAGAGTATGTTGGCACACAGGAGTGGTTAACGCGCTATGCCCCACTAGGGGTTAAGGCAAAGTAGTATACTAACGCCCACCAATTTGGCATTATCGCCGATTTCTTTTCAAAAATCAGTTAAAAACCAATTTTTTGCCTTTACTGTTAAATATCGTAAGACGCGTACACGTGATTTTATCTGACCTTTTACCCTATGTTTAGAAGGCCAAAGGGAACGTGTATGCAAAAATTGAGTTTATTATCTTCTATTCCGAGTTTTCCAATTTTTACGTCTTATTTTCTTGGACTAGAGACCTTTCCACCAAACCACAATACCATCATCCATTTTTAGACGAAATTCGTACGTTCCCCCTGAAAATTTGATTAAGAAATTAAACAGGCCACAATTATATATCAAGTTCAATGCTATCGAGTAACATTGCTAAGTGTACTCGGTAATTGCGACTAAATTCATTTCATAGTATGTACTAGTAAATATGCGGCTAACCGCGCCGCCACCGCCCAGTCTGTCTACGCATTCTTTTAATATTTTTCACAGCTCAGGAGATTGCCAAATTCGCTCGGCTGCCGAAGCGAGCGGGCGGATGTGGCGGCATCAAGTCACCTTGGAAACAATCTTCATGAAAATCGGAAGAAATTTTATTAATCGTGTTTGGCTTGATTGATACTCTCCTTTTTTCCTCTTGAAGGATTTTCGACCATGTCATAAATACTATTTCAGGTATTCCGACGTATTGCATTCCTGAGATAAGTTTTGAAAGTGACAATTGCATTCTTTTGGCATCCAAATTGCATTGTTTTGGCGATGAAAAAAATTGTTGATCTTTGTATCTTTGAAACAAAGATAAAACAGTAGATGACGAAACATCTAATTGATAGGTGATTTGATCTCGCGATCAATAATTGAACACGTGAATGGAATTTAATTGATGACTGATGAGTGACGCAATGAATTGTGAGCTAAAATTAATTTTCATTTAAATTTTCTTCCACAGTATTTCAAGAATCTCATTTGATTATTTCGGACTCACTAAATACTTAGTAGTCTGCATGGTACAATGGTTAGTATTGTTTAGTATAATTTTCCATATTTTGCTCCAAAAAAAAAAAAATTTTAATCACGTTTTTCTTCAATTTTGCATAATCCATAATGTACTTGTCCGGTTTTAAAAACAAATTCCTTATTTTATAATAATCAAATTGTGTTAACATCATTTTATCATAATTTTTAATTTCTGGTAGTTATAACCCTTTGGATGCTAGAAATAAGGCGTTTTGTGCGTTGCAAAAAAAGTAGCAGAACTCTAGAACTCTCAAATAAATACTTGGTCCTAGCTAATATTTTCCCCTTACTTTTAAAATTAATTTCATAAAATTCAGAGTAGAAGTTTTCCTGGTTGTCTCTCTCAATTGTCCTAACCCCTTGTGCGTGTCAACTGGTTTCGAAGAATGCAGTTGCCAGCATGCACCTCCTGCACATCCATGGCCACGAAAATCGTCGTGGACGGGATTCGAACCCGAAACGCCGGTAGTCAAACATGAGACTGATGCCTCAACACACTGCGCTACCGGTCGCCCCAATGTGGAAATGAAATGATAATTTTTGTTTTAATTTTTTTTTAATCTTACATTTTGTCACTTGTTGCCGAATTTTCGGATGGATAGTGTGGAAGTTTTATTAAAAAAATGAAATCTCCACTTTCTTATGGACGAATCGTATTCAGATCATTTTACACAAAAGTATTAATTTCTTGCAGTTCCGGGTCCGTGAAAGAAAATCGCTAAAGTCGAAAACTCCCCTTTTTCAGTTGACATTTCGATTTCCAACGCACAACAGCCTTGAGGGGTGTTAATAATAAATTTGTTTTGAATGAGAAATGGATCATAATCTCACATGTTTTTGATTGACTGTCGGATTGTCTTGTTGTGTGAACTTTTTGGGATGGTATCCTCACAATAAACTGATCCATTCTTGAAATAACAATTAACGTATCTCTTGCACTTAAAAAGTGGACTGATGATGAGTTCACGAAAAGAACGGCCCAATAGCCCCAGTTAAAAAAGTTGACGTCTTAAGACAGGCTAATATTCGATATCGATGTGAATGCATAGTCTCGTAGAGTCAATCAAAGTGGTCTCACGATTGAAGGGAACCAATTTGGAACCGACCGACCATGCAAATCATCAGTGTTGTATGGAAATGACATTTCTTGTTTGTTTTTAAGAATGAAGCATTGAGATCCAGGTCAATTTTTCAAGCATTTGCTGACCAGACTAACAATAATGCTTTCTTTTGTTTGTTAACACAAAATAATTAAATTCAAATTTGTTTACCGTCCACGTCTTAAAATAATTATAATTAGCACAAAAGATCCATTAAGTTTTGACAGCATCTTAAGGAATCATAACCAAATTAAACGCCGAATTTTAATAACTCATATGACCATTATGATTCGGAATAATATCACACGGGTTCTCATGATCCGGGGTCCGGGAGATCGACGGCTGTCAAGCCTTGTTAAAGCACAAGATTCAATGGTACGATCCTCATAGGCCATATACATATATGCCCGTAGAAGCTCCTTTTCTTTCCTATAAAAACATCTTGACCCATAGATGGTTTCCGGTTCTCGCTACAAATACGCCGAACCTCTAAGGACGATCAAGAGGAATTCGAATTTATTACCTGATTGTTTACTTTCACCAAACAATAAAGCAACAACCTTCAAGACGAAATAACAATCTTAGTTCCCATAAAATCAGACAATACAAACACTACGGCCCACCCGATCTGCTAGTCAATGAACAAGTGCAGGTAAACGTACTCGTAAGGCACCTGGTCTTCAATAATTCAAATTCTTGGGGGTTTTTGTGTGACTGTTGCGTAGCGAATCAATCCTCGAATTCCGTACATTGACACGGCAATAAAATAGATGCAACACTCCTTCAATGATTTGAAACGGTTGTTCATTGTAAAAATATTTCAATTGAGAAACTGGCAATTACAGTAAATTTTTAAATCGAAATACGGTAATTAAATATCAGCCTATACCTTGTGCCAAAAATTGGAATGGAAATAACTTTGACCAGATTTTTTTTTATCACAACATTAATTGAACTATACTTCCAATAGACAGAGAGATTTTACCCTGCAAAGGGTCCGATAGTTCTGAATTTGTAATATGTTGTATGGGTCGGTGGGGTAGTAGAAATCCAAGTTTGTGTCACCCCCGCGTTGCCCCACCATCTTGGAAAAACTGGCACTTTTATAAGTTTTCCGAAAAGCGAAAAATGTCCGTTTTTTATATGAATATTGTGGAATATCCAGAAAAGTACTCATTCTACGAAAAAAAAATTGTCGTAAAGATACGTATAACATCCGTAGGATTTGTAGTAACATAGAAAATAAAAAAATGTCTGAATTTAGCCTTTCGGTCAAAAAATGTATAGATCCATCAATACCCCCTAAATTATGCGTTCTACATAAATGTGACGACTGCAACTTTAAAAGATCATTAAATTAGCTAAAATTCAGTATAAAAAAAATTTCGATACGTTATAAATATTACGAGAAACGACTCTTAAAAATTTGGAAATTTTTTGGCAACAGATTAAAGATTAGATAGATACGAGTACATCGGAGAAAGTAGTCACATGTCGATATAAATCATCTGATCAATTTATAGGTACATAATACGATTAGTTTTAATTTGAGTTATCTGGGACGTCCATAATTTTCTAGAAGATTAACGGTAGTTGTTAGTCTTTGTTTCTATCAATCATGAAGCTGGAGCGGGTGTGAAGCATCAGTTGGTGTAAGAGTTCATTATCATAAACAAATCAGTAACATAATGTATTCAATGTTTTTGCAATGTGCAGGTGCGAATTATTTTTCAGTGAAATTGGGATTTTTGTGCCACTTGTGTAGTAGTTGCCTTCCCATTGTATGCAGGTTTTAAGCCGTGACACAAGTTTTTTGATTCCCTCCCCATAGAACTCTCTCGCCATCTCCTCCGTCCACTTCAAGACCTCTTGTTTCACCTCGTCATCGATTGAAACATTCTTTCCATCCATGTGAGTCTTCAGGGAGGTGAAAATATGATAATATGAAGGCGCCAAGTCAGGGTAGTATGCAGGATAGTTCAAAATGCCCCAACCAAACGAATTCAAAAGCCCCTTAGTGGAGTTGGCCATGTGCGCGCGGGCGTTGGCGTGCAACAAACACACTCCCTTCGTCAACATTCGCCTCCGTTTGTTTTCGATTGCTCTCTTGAGGTTTTTCAGGGTATCACAGTATCGTGCTGAACTAATCGTCTCCCCCTGAACCAAAAATTCGATCAAAATGATCCCCTTTCAGTCCCAAAACACGGTGTCCACGATTTTTTGCCCGAAATTGAGGTTTTGGATTTTTTGACAGTGTGCCGCCACTGTGAGCACTGTCTTTTTGTCTCAGGGGTGTAATGAGCCACCCATGTTTAATCATCAGTCAGTGGTCTTCCTGCCTAAACCGGGAAAGAAAGACTATACAGAGACAAAGTCCTTCAGGCCGGTTAGCCTTACATCATTCCTGTTGAAAACAATGGAAAAGGTGTTGGTGGACTACCTGGAGAACACCACGCTAATGTATAGTCCTCTGAGTAAGTGCCAACATGCTTATAGAGCAGGCAGATCTACGGAAACCGCTCTACATGAACTTGTTAGAGTTGCAGAGAGAGAGAGATTAACAATGGCGGGATCGCTATGTCTACTTTTATGGATATAGAGGGTGCTTTTGATAAAATCTCCTTTACCAAACTAAGGAACGCCCTGATTGAGCGGGGGGTTGATTACATTATAATTAAGTGGATCGACTCTATGCTTAAGCAGAGGGCGGTAAATCTTAGCAGTGGATGTGACAGAATACGGGGTAAGGTAGTCCGAGGATGCCCACAAGGAGGTGTTCTTTCGCCTCTACTGTGGAACATCACCGTGGACAGTCTTCTCTGGAAGCTGGACTCGATGGGCGTACACACTGTAGGATACGCCGATGACTTGGCACTCACGGTCAGTGGAAAGTTCATGGACACAATTCTAGGTTGCATGGGACAAGCTCTCAAAGTAACCGAAGAATGGTGTAATGAGCAAGAGCTAACCATAAACGCTAGTAAATCAAACACTATGATTTTTACTCGTAAGAGGAAAGACATAGAGATAACTCCCTTACGGCTTTTTGGTTCGGAAATCAAGGTGTCCAAGGAAGTGAAGCATCTAGGAGTTACCTTAGATGCGAAACTAACTTGGAATGTTCACGTTGATGAAAAGATCCAAAAAGCGAAAAGGATTTTGCATCAATGTAAGAGAGTGTGTGCTCGTAGGTGGGGAATTTCACCTAAAGCGACACACTGGATTTACACAATGATGGTAAGACCTATTCTAGCCTACGCATCAGTGGTATGGTGGCCAAAAGCCATGCAGAATACCACAAAGCAGAAGCTAGATGGGGTACAAAGGATAGCTTGCGTAAGCATATGTGGTGCAATGCGCACCACACCAACGCGAGCAATGGAGGCATTGCTGGGACTGCCGCCGTTGGACTTATTTATAAAGAAAACGGCGGCGCTTTCGGCAATACGCATGGAAAGGGATGCCATATGGCATCGCTTTGGAACTAGCAGCGGTCATAAGAGCATCCTAGACATTATTCATGATGAGGTTAGGGAGACTTTAATGCCGGTAGAAGGCATGAGTAGACGTAGGGTAGTTGAAAGACTACACAAGACTCACATTGCTGATGGAAACATACATAATGAGTGTATGTACAATGACATCAGCATTTTTACTGATGGCTCTTTAATGGACGGTAAAGCGGGGGCGGGGGTTTACTCTGAAGAGCTAAGCCTAGCATGTGCGCTTAGTCTAGGAGAGTATGTGTCCGTATACCAGGCGGAGATGCTTGGCTTGTTGCATGCGTTGGACCACTTGCTTGAAGGTCAGGTGCGGGGGAAGAAAATCCTTATTGCACTGGACAACCAATCGGTGATCAGACGCATGCAGCAGACGAACATAAACTCTAAACTGGTACTAGAGTGTGTCCGGAAGCTCAACACGTGTGCCTCAGAAAATGAGGTTACGCTGATGTGGGTAAAAGGACACATAGATACAACAGGAAATGAGGCGGCGGATGCCCTAGCAAAACAGGGATCTGCGGCAACTTTCATTGGCCCAGAACCCAGAGTTGCTCTGGGGAACGGCATGATTGGAGCGAAGGTTGGGAAGTGGATGGACTCCATGCATCAACAAAGATGGCAGGAGCTAGACACTTGCAAACAAGCTCGGAATGCAATGACCAGCCCTTTAGGCAGGGAAGCGAGAAAGGTACTTAGTTATAAACGGAGTACCCTAAGCTGGATAACTGCCTTGGTCACAGGGCATGGTAATTTTAAGGCTCATCTGGCCAAGATGAAAATCGGGGAAGATGACGTTTGCAGGCTATGCCTGGAGGAGGCCGAGACGGCAGCACACATTGTGTGCGAATGTCCAGCACTGGCTAGCACGAGGTTGAGGATCACAGGCAGGCACACGATAAGTGTAAAAGCCATGAGTGAACTCAGCTTCAAACAAATGCTAGCAATAACACGGGACTCAGTGATGAAGAAAGAGGTCGACAATTATCAGTCGACATCTGGAAGTCACTGATGACCGGAAGGGGGCGAAAAGGGACCCAAACGTTAGTGGTCTGCTTCGGCTATCCCCCAGAGTATATAATAATAATAATCATCAGTCACAATGGAGCTTAGAAAATCCCCATCCTTCAATTAAAATCACTCAAGGAACTGGCGAGCACTAGCACTAGATTCAATTTATGATGCTCTCAGTTGGTTTGGGGCCCATCTTGCGCACAATTTTCGGAATCTCAGCGTTTCCGTAATTGCCATATATAAGTGTCACCACACACTGTCGAACTCGATCTCGAGCATGGTACAAGTGGACCGGTTTTCTTCACGTTTATATGAAGTGTGTGTGTGTGTCTGTGTATCTTGAGCTATTCAGTGGACATTTGTACCAGGTTCGAGATCGAGTTCAACAGTGTATGGTGACACTAAGAAAGATCTGGAGATTTGCGGAAACATTGCAGACATTTCATCCACTGTCAATCGACGGTCTTCACGAACAGTTTCCTCGAATTTTTTGCACCAACTCATCGGTCACAACTGAAGGTCTTCCACCCCTTTGCTCGTCATGAATATTCGTTCTTCCTTCATTAAACTTACGACATCACTTAAACACGTTCGTCCGGTTCGTAACACCTTCGCCATAAACCTTCTGATCCGGACAAAAATTTCAGTCGGCGTTTTTCCTTCCACGAGAAGGAACTTTAGGGACAGCGCGCACCTCGCATTTGGCAGGATCTCTTGACATATTTCACAGAAACGGACACTACAATTTGAGTTTTAGCAGCAACGAGGGTCGCCGGTGCTCGTTGTGTTCAGGGAAATCCGCACTACCACTCACCGTTGCCAACTATTGACCACGGCGCGAGAGCTCAACAGTACCCTTACTTTCTGGACATGCCTCGTAGCTCTGTTGCTATTGATTGTATAAGAAAAAAACAACTTTTTAAAAATTGATAACAAATTCTGTGCTCTACAAAAATGTATTTTACTATACATAATTAAAATGAACTGGGTCGAAGTTTTAGGCGAGAAAAAACTGATAAGTGTCAATTTTCTCAGGTTTTCCGAGATGGCGGCGAAAGCACAGTGGGTAGAGTGACATAAACTTGGATTTTTTACTACCTCCTATCTATATAACATGAAGTCCGGATGGCGCACTGGCTAGCACATTCGCCTTCTGCGCACTGGGCCGCGGTTCGATTCCCACTGAATGCGGTAGTTTTCGATAAAAAAAAAAGCTGTTAAATGAGTACCCATTTATGGGGTAAATAACTCGGTTGAGCGTGTTGCTGACCACACACCTCTGCACAAGACATACCGTCACGATCTAGAAAATGAGATGATGCTAACTCATCTCGAGGCCATGGTTCAAATTAGACTTCTGCGCTAGTTACTTATTTTTATCTATACAACATATCAATTTCAATTCAGAACTACCGCACCTTTTGCACGTTAACCACCCTGACTTGGTCTGTTTCTCGGGACACTGTACGAGCACAAATTCCGCATTCTGTAATTTTATATCAGAAAATCCAAAGGAAGATGCAATCAAAATGCTATTTTAAAAACTTCCCAAATTTTCTAATATATTTGAAATGATTTATGAGTTCACCGCAGCACACTTGTGTAATGTGTGGAAAAAACCCGAAATGAATTCCTATCAAATAGATACTTAATTCAATTTTTTTTTTTAAATTAGCTGATTTTTTTTAGATTTGCAGAGTTAAACAAATAGGATACGGAGGAATTTCTTAGAGGACTGTATAATAAGTAGAAGCCGGGTACGCGCACACTTAACGCGAATTCAACTGAACATTATTTTTTGTTTTATCGCCAACAACCTAAAAAAAAAGTTAAAACAGAAAATCTAATGGAGGACGTGTCTCTGTGTATGTATTCGAGTATGTTCATACTCGTAGATAAACAACTTTTCCATTGATGCTGGATATTTGCTTTTTATTTCCTCTTTTGCATTGTTTATGAAATGAAAATGGATTCAATTTCTTCTGAACACTTTTCGAAAATGTTTATTGTTGAAAGCGGCTAGAAAAATAGACAATCGTAATGTATAGATCAATATCTTATTGATTTCTTTTTTTTTAAAGTCTTGAATTGTCTGTTTTATAGCGTTTATTTTAAGTATATACATTTTGCATGAAATGCGGTTCTGAAGGCTAGTCAATAGTTTAAAATATCATATTGGACGATTGTGACTGTCAAAATGAAAATCCGTATCTTTGTATCTATTTTCCGGAGATGAAATTTTCCAACGTAGCTGGGCTTTTTGCAGTTTTATTTTACTTCGAGAAATATCTTCAAAGTTGTTCATAAAAACTGTCAGCACTCAATGAAATTAATACAAAAATAAGGAAATAGCTGATGTATTAAATTTTATACATTTTTTCATATAAAGTTAAAAATCTAGGCCGCCTTTAAAATTAGTGAAAGCTCTACAAAACAGACTATACGAATACATCTATATAAAGCGGCTCATACACAAGCCAACGATACTCGTTCAACCATTAGACAGTTGACCAGTAATTGTCCTGCGTAGCTAAGAACAGCAAAAATATACGATTCCTGCAACAATTTCGAAAAAAGGGTGGGTGCAGTGCCACGATCGCACCGGGATCTCATCAACTCTGCAAGTCATGTAACCAAAGCCCTCAAATGGAAGATCGAAAAGCATCACTTGAACCGAACCTTAAAGGAGTTATACAGACGACAAAATTACCTAATCCTGAAGACATATAGTGCGCATTTAAGATTCGCCAAGAATACATCTTCAGCGGGAGCCCCATTGGAGCAAGGGCCGGCCAAAGGCTAAGGCGAAACAGGCGGTCGCCTGGGGCGCCGACTCTGAAAGGGTGCCGAGAAGAAAGTCAAGTTTGAGAGTGAATTTTGTCAATTGTTGAATCCATAGTTTCCAAAATAATGAAGGAAAACTCTTCACTTCCGGACCCCCTATAATCGAGGACTTTTGAGCACATATTCAGGGGACTGTCCCTAACAATTGTGCCAAATTTCGTAACTACACGATTTTTTTTCTAATCAAGCCTCTTCAGACTTCATAGCCTGGACTATAAGCTAATCCTGCAAAAGTGCTGGGAATACAACGTTGACGTATACCAAATCTTTGTCGACTTTAAGCAAGCATAAGACAGTATCGATCGTGGTATACTGTACAATATCATTCTGCAATTTGGTATACCAGCAAAACTTGTACGACTAACAAAGATGACGATGACCAACTCCGTCTCACAGGTCAGGATCCAGAACAGGTTGACAGATCCTTTTGAAACAGGGCGATGAACTGGCGTCGACGCTCTTCAACCTAGGCACTTGAATACGCCATTCGGGTAATGGATACGAACACCAGCGTAACGCTTCTCATTAAGTCGACACAATTGATAGCGTACGCAGACGACACCAACATCATGTTCCGAAAACTGACTGACGCAGAAGAATTTCTGTATACTCTTGACACCGCTGCAAAAGAAGTTGGACTACGCATCAACGAGGACAAAACATAAATAATGATGCAATCAAGAACCAGGACGCCAGCACAATCAACGTAGGGAGCTTCAGCATCGAATTCGTAGACGACTTCACATACCTGGGTAGCAAATTCCTGGGTAGCAGCCCGTCAAAGGACAGCTAGCAAATAAGGTTTTCTTCTCGATCCTCGCCATACGACCAGTGCTATGCTATAGCTGCGAAACCTGGACCCTAACCCAAGCCTCCGAAAACATGCTAAACACACTCGAACGGAAAGTCCTTCGACGAATTCTCGGATCAGTTTACGACCGAGATGGATGGCGCATCCCGTACAACCATGAGTTGTATGAACTGTACGATGAGCTGGAAGTTTCGAGGATCGTCAAACTAAAATACAACGTCCTGAATGGACAGGACATGTTCAACGAATGAACGGTGTTTGCATGTCTAAAAAAAACAATTAACGGACGCCGAGTCGACGGAGCGAGACTGCCATGAAGACCGAGAGCTCAGTATATGTTGACGCCGAGCAACTACTGGGATTCCAAGATTGGAGGACGCGTTCACGTGACCGAGATAATTGGAAGACAACGATCCAGGCGGTCGGAGCCCGATGTCGGGCTGTTAGGCCACGATGATGATGACGTATTTAAAATAGCTCGCATAAAAACTTGAAGTCATACTATCTTGTAAAGTTTCTTTTCATGAGAATAGAGTAAATGCTGAAAACTACTTTATAATAGTTTATTTTAATATGTTTGAAATTCTGTTGATCGGTTATAGCGAACCTCGGATATAACGAAGTCCCTTGGAAGCTCGTTATATTGAAGGTTCACTGTACATATTCAGTTGACGTGTGTGACTTTCTTGTTACTATATCAGCCAGCATCTCCATTCTTTCATGATTATACGCAAATCACAATAGAGCCTTTTATATTTAGTAGAAGCCGCGTCATTGCAATATACATACATATTTGATATTAAAGTCTAAATTTTAATAACACCTGTGTCAATTAAAAAAATCATACTAGCGTACTTTACTTTTCATTAGAACCTTAGTCATCGAGTATGTACAATGTATGTTTAGAATTTCAATATTTTCTCGCGGCTTTTCTGACGCTACTCATGTTCGTATCTTCGTAGCAACATCTAGTCGGTCGTATCTAAGTATCTTTCAATAATTCTCGAGAATTATATAAAATACAATCTAATATAGGTTGAAGCGGCTCTGAATCTCGACGGACTAGCACTGATTAGCATAAATCCTCACTTCTAGTCGATTATTGTTAATCAACAAATAGGACTAAAAGAAAACACCGACTACTACTGAACCACGAAACAATACCAATTATCGGCTTTCAAGTTGAGACGCTCCCCTGAAACTCGAGCTGATTATGATTTCTATATTCTAACAATAGCCGTAATACGTCATTCGGTCGGTCAATCTCCAGAACAACGTGTTTTGTGTTCTAACTACGTTTCAAGCGTTCGCCTTGACCAGTATTTTATGATTGCAGTACACAACTAACAAATATCCACTAATTAAAAGCAATCAGCAGAAAATGAGTTGGGGGGCATCCAATCGGCCAACGTATTTACGAGTAATGAAGGTAATACAGTGTTTTATTACAGAGCGAACTTTAGTCAACCGAATAAATCCGCGAATGAAACATCAGCTCATCCCCTCGGTCTCGGTGTAATGAAAATCGAGCTCGAATTATTTCAAATTCAACAAATTCATCACACAAAAATTTCTGATCCCTCTCCGGCTATCCGGCTGAATAAATATGTACAAAACAAAATAAAATAAAAATAAATAAATACTGTTGACAATTTATATGTGCTATACATTGTATAATCGACATTTCGTATCACACGCGAATTAATGTACATTCATGCTGTTATCAGAACGCAATGATTCAGAGGGGAAAAAAAAGTTGATTTTTTTTTCATAATAAACAATATTGATATCAACCAAAATGTTGTAGACTACATGAAAAAGGGAATGATAATGATAATATTTGGTTTGTTAATATCGTCCTAAAGTCACAAAAAAAACCATAAGTTGATTTACCGCATCATACATTCGTCCAGCGTGTATTTTCCCAGAATACTCGATCTTACTGGCGGGAAATTAACATTCTTACTCAGAATATTTCCAAGTTCACAAAACCACCTAACCGTTGTTCTCACTAAAATTACTCTATAATTAGCCACTCATCATACGTTAACCGACCACTACACCTTCCACTCACTTCACACCGTCACCTAGCTATCCTTAATCGGTCGTATATTCATCCAAGGAAAATCAATAAAATCACAGACGTAACATAGAAAAAAGATACTTTTCATACATCCAACTAATCACCAGATGAATTGCTTTCGTGCATGGAAGGAGAGGAAATTTCAGCAAAAATTGAGTACGAAACAGGGAAAACAAGGAGTCTGCCTTGCCTTAGAACAATTTATATTATAGCACTTGTTATCATATCAACTCTATTAGCTTAATGCAAAAAAAAAACACATACAGCCTATATGCACTTTCTATCAAAAGAATAACCGAGAATCTAATCCGTGGAATCGACCTCCGAGGACTGCCGGCAATCAACTGAATTGTTGTTGAATTCACGTTTTGAGAAATACCTGCCTTCGTCATAAACATCAGACTGTTGTGTGAAATGTATCTAATGGATGGTTATACGAGTAATACTAAAACTACTACAACAACACATGCCTTCTGAGTATCTGAAGTAGAAGATTCCTCCATATTCTTGTAGTATACCGTCCCCTATACGTATGTGTGTACGGTACGAGTACAATGTGTACAATTACAATATCTATCCGACCAAAACTTGCCGCAGACGCAGAACGTACCTCCGTTGCACGATTTGGCTGTTTTATACGACCACGACTGTTTTTGCGAAAGATACAGATACAAACTCTAGGCGAATTAAAAAGACCGCAGACTGTACGTATACGTATGCTGAAAGCTTTCAAAAGTTCTTTGCTCCAAGAAAGACCTGAAAGAATTTTATGCTTCAGCAACTAAGAGTAAGACAACTACAATATCTTAATGTTCTCTTTGGTATTTACCTAAGGCGGCTATTACACTATAAAAGTCCTTTGAAAATGTCTTTTATAAAATATATTTGTAAAAGAACTTTTATAGTGTAATAGCCGCCTAAGCAATGTGGACTTATGGGATTTGCCATGAATACTTTTAACGACTACAATCATCCCGGTCGGTAACCATAGAATAAACTCATGGTAAGTAACTTAAATTGAGGACCCACCTTTTTAATGACATATGTGTGTATCTTGGCTGAACGCAGAAGCTCGAAGATACAATAATGAATGTTGGCTGATTGAATAGAGACGATGTATGATTAGGGTCGCGAATCGCGATTAACTACTATTATAAGAATGGAACCTGTTATTGTATACGCCATCGGAACATATAGCTTCCCTTGCAGAAAATTATGCAGCGACTGAAAAAAAAACGTTGAATTAAGGTAACGCTGACGACATAATCTCAAGGTGCAAATTGGATTTATTAATGACGATGAAAAAAAAAACTGATTTCTGCCTTGCTGGTAATTAATTACGGACAAAGTGTGTTTAAAGGTTGATATGTTGATATTAGGTAGGTTAACAATGCGAAAAGCAATTGCCATGCAAAAGGTAAGTGTAGAATTATTCATATATTTATACCCTAGACTTTTAGTATAGTTATACCCTAGACTTTTAGTATAGGGTATATTGTTTTTGTCACGACGGAAATATGTAACACCTTAAAGGAGGCTCCGGAGGTATAGCAATGCATATATATAAATGATCAGGGTCACCTCCTGATTCGATTTAGCCATGTCTGTCTGTCTGTCCGTCTGTCCGTCTGTCTGTCCGTTCACACGATAACTTTCGATAGAATGAAGCTAGAGCCTTGAAATTTTGGTCAGATGTTGCAAGTATGATCTAGTTGGTTGGTATTGAAAATGGGCATAATCAGGCCAAGAGAACGCCTACCTCCCCTACATATGTAAAATAATTCAATGTATTTATAACTCCCGATTAAATAAACATGAAAAGCTCTAGCTTTGGTAGATTGCTCGTGAGGGTAATCTTATACTCCCCTGGAAAAATAAAATCGATCAGTTGAAAACTAACGATAATTTTCTTACAAAGAACCCCGTACTACCCTACTTTTCAGGTGTTTTGTCCATAACTCTTGAACAAATTGACGTAGACATCTCATTTTTGGTATGTAACCCTGAAGTGAGAAGCTGCTTGGGTTTTAGTAAGTTGGACATAATCAGATCAAAGGAACGCCTACCTCCTCTACAAGATTTAAAAAATTAAATATTAATTTAATTACGATAACTTTCGATAGAATAGCACTAGCGAGTTGAAAATTTGGCAAAACGTTAGTAGTAACATATTGTTAGTTGGCATTGAAAATGGGCAAGATCCGACCTAAGGAACTCCTACCTACCCTACAAATGAAACTTCAAACAAGCGATAACTTTTGATAGAGAGAAGCCAGCGACTTGAAATTTTGGTCGAATGTTTGAAGTGAGATGGAGTTAATTGGCATTAAGGATAGGTTAGATCAGACCTAAGGAACCCCTACCTCCCCTAGAAATGAAATTTTAAATAAGCGATATTTTACGACAAAATAAAGCTAGCGACTTGAAATTTTGGTCGAATGTTTGAAGTGAGATTGAGTTAGTTGGCATTAAGGATAGGTTAGATCAGACCTAAGGAACCCCTACCTCCCCTAGAAATGAAATTTTAAATAAGCGATATTTTACGACAAAATAAAGCTAGCGACTTGAAATTTTGGTCAAATGTTTGTAGTAGGATCCAGTTGGCTAATACTGAAAATACATAAAATCCGACCAATGAAACCCCTGCTTCCCCTTCAAATGAAACTTCAAATAAGCGATAACTTTCGATAGAGTGAAGCTTGACAACTGACATCTTTTTTTTTTAATGTTTGTATTGTGATCTAATTGGTTGGTGGCAATGATGGGCAAGATCCGATCCAAGGAACTTCTACCACCCCTACAAGTGAAACTTCAAATAAGCAATAACTTTCGATAGAATGAAGCTAGCAACTTGAAAAATTTGACAAATATTTGAAGAATTGGTTAGTTAATTGATTTTTAGAATGGCCAAGATCCTCATGAATGTGTGCCAACCTCCCCTATAAACTGGCCGTATAGGAAACTCACTTTTAATGCATATGGTCGTTGCCAATTGGTACTTTTGGTATCACCACTAGGTCTGTACAAGTCTAGGGTATATACGCTTCGGACTCTGGTTTTATTATTTCACTTCTCCAATTAATTTTGATTTCTCATTGTGGTATGAAGCGTGAGAATAATGCCAAAGTCTTTACCGGTTTCTCGTCAAGATGTGTATGCAAGCAACACTATGATTCGGCGGATCTGGAACAACTGTTCCCTTGATTCGGATCCTGATTCGTGGAATATTTTTACTACTCATAGCGCCTCATAGAAGTATGTACGTACCATATCAATCGCTCAGATTGTTCGGGCATTATTCATTAACACGCCAATCATATGCATACAATTTACACTCGAGCGAAGTACGGATATAATCCAGTCATTAGGAGCTCAGAAGGGCTTCGAGGAAACAAATTGTGGTGAAATAATTTTTTCTTTCGTTTTTTTTATGTTTTTTGGGGTTCTAACCACGAATCCGGAGCTTCCCATCAAAAGTTCTCTGCGGAACAGGGTCACAATCTCAAATGAAACCGGAATGTAGAGGGCTACGCCCGCAATCCGAGGGTTTTGTAGCAAGCGCTTATTTTGGCATGTTAAAAATTGGCTCCCTGGTCTTCTTGGTACCACTCAGATGGATAAAAACACCATAATTAAAATGTCTTACCCGTGATATGGTTTCTTACAAGCCAATCCATAAAAAAGACTGCATCTATCACCTTTCAAAGTAATAGTTTTAATATGTACGAGAAGCTGTACTGCAGATAAATATGTATGTATACGAGATAAACTGCCCTACTCTTCGAGATGCTTAACCATTCATGTTAAGACGACATTGCAAATTGCATTAAATAAAAATAAAAAAAATTAAGTCAGCGATCAGCCTACCCTCCCCCTCTCTCTCTCCTTCCTCTCCCACCGATCTTTACCCTTACAGAAAGGGTTCAACTACAATTCGCTCTACGAAAAACAATCTACAAGTACGAGTATGTAATACTCGCAGCTATAAAACAGGCCGATAGGTGCATTTTTTGTATGGATAGTGTCATAATGCCCAAATTTAAATGGATGTATTATTATTAAATATTACGTGATCGTAACGAAACTTAGGCATATTATTACCTATTGTGTTGGTTATCGTTGGCCATAAGTACTTTTGATCTAACCTATCTTATTTTGAGATGATATTCAAACCCCATTATTTTCCGTTTTCTATGCTATTTGGAATCCACATTCCTGTAAGTTTTCATATTCCTAAGTGTAACGGCGTCGAAATGCAAGGGGGCTGGGACAAATTACGATATAATATTTTCTCCTCATCCTCTGTTCCTTTTTCTCCAAATTGCAAGAAAATGTCAGAAATGGAATGTACTCAACATTGCCTTTCTCACCAGTGGCTAAATTTTTTTTTTACCTTAATTTCGCCTCTATATGGACCCCCCTTCCCTCAATTTGGCCAATGACAACACAACGCTTTGTCTAGCGAATTATAGCATTTCTACACATTCTCACCGAATTTGATGTGAGTAGCTTCAGCCGTTCGGGAGATATTCTATGGACAGACGGACAGGCAGACATTTGACCGATTTTGTAAGATTTAAAACATAAAACACTAAAAAAAGGAAATTGTATGAATAATTATTTTTAGAATCACCGCCCCAACCAATCTTTACCCTTCCAAAATTGGTTCATTAAATAATTGCAATCGGCTTTATGAGATTTAGATTTCAAAATTCCATTATTTTTAGTTTTCTATGCTAGTTAAATACCGCTTTTCTGTTTCTGGCCTTAAAGTTGACCTATTATGACACATCGCCATCTCCAGAGAATTATAGTACTTCTACAAATTTCATGCATGTAGCTTCGGCGGTTCGTGAGATATTCCATGGACAGACAGACAGACGGACGCATGACCGATTTCAAAAAAACACCGAAATTTCCAATTTTGTTTTTGGTTTTTTCGCTTATAAATTGAAAACCGTGCATCCTACAAAATTACAGATAAATTGAAGAGCATAAAATTTTGCGTCGAATGAGCTACCTAAACGTCAAATTTGTCGTCCAGTGGAAGAATGTCAATTTTTCTCAACTTTGCGAAAAACCCTGTTATGTTCACATTTGAATGTCTGTAACTTGAAAACGGCTACTAATACGTAAAAACAATATACCGTTAAATAAATAAATAAACCCAACTCACTGAGCTAACTTTTGTAGAATTTGCAGACATTTCAAGTATATGATTGTGATTGTCCCTTAACCTTAGTAGGTTACCTTCGCCTAAGCTTCTCCCGGCAGTAGGGCAATTTGTCTCAAGAAATGTGGAAAAAGTCTGGATCGCTTTACTTTCTCTATTGTCATCGGGCACTACAAAACTCTCGTATTTCGAGCGCAGTAAATTCTCTATAAAAACGCTTATCATAATGAATCTCACGTGGTGTTCATTTTTATTTGAAAAGTCATAATTGCATGATGTTTATATCCCAGTTACGAGTAATGTGTTAACTGTAAACACATTAACTATTAAAAAAAAATTAAATTTAATCGGGCACCAACGAGCTTCTTTCATTGGACTATTTCCAATATTATTATGGCAAATACAAGTGTTTTCCGAAAGTATTAGCATCACTTTGACTATGACTCATGCGTTGTTTTCATCAAATTGATTTAATGTAAAGGGTGTTTTCTTAAGCATGATAGAACTTCCATCCGGAAGTTATATATATTTTAATTAGCATTTATAGAGGAGGTATCCGTTCATTTGGTCAGTATTGCCTATTTTCAAAATCAACTAACTAACCCACACTACAAATATTCCTGCGGAAGCCGGTTCTTCGCATCGGAGCGACCCGTTTTTCAACGGCCAAGAGCTGGATTCTAAGAATCTTCTGGCCCGAAACAGTATCAAATGTAGAGCTAAGTTGACGTACGGGGCAGATAACAATCGACGAATTAATACGCAGCCGAAAATGACAGTGAATAGGTCACACATTGCGGAGGAATGATAAATGCATTGCTTTGCATGCCATGAAATGGAACCCCAATTCCAAACAAGGCCGACCAAGAGGGGCTCCTAAAATCACATGGCGTCGATATATGGCAAAGGAGTGTGAGGCGCTGGGTAAGTCTTTTGGGGAGTTGCGCCCCAGAACAGAGTACGATGGCGCGCAGGAGTAGTTGACGCGCTATGCCCCACTAGGGGTTAAGGCAAAGTAGTAAGAGCTGCCTAACCCCTCCATCATTGCAAGAAGGACAATGTGTTTGTTTGTTACATACTTTACGATCCAGTTTTTTATATAAATTGGGAGCAACACATATCGCCGGAACTGCTCTCAATTCTCCTTAACCGCTCCGGTATTGAACTTAACATAGGACCATGGACCTGCTGCGTTTCCAACAAAATCTTGAAAAATAAGGGTCAACAATCATCCTCCATGCCCTGTTTCTTTTGCGGCACACCGCAAGTATAAATTAGCACTAAATTCAGCACCTGCCAATACAAACTTTAACATTCTCTCTCTCTCTCTCAAATTCGTTCCTCAACTCATACGGTGGCTACAATATTTTGAGGAAGGACAGACCGACAAATGCTGGCGGTGGACTTGCATTTCTTATCCACCACACAGCGCAATATTGCGAGGAAATTCCAGCAGCTAATAACCATGTCCTTGAGGTGCAGGCTATCGCAGTCCAATCAGGAAACGTTGAAATCGACATTTTCAACATTTATGTGCTTCCTATCTCCAGGTGTACCTCAGGATATAAGGTAAACATCAGTCCCTTTCTAACTATTGGCCAATTAGAAAGAGACCACCTTGTGCTAGGTGACTTATAAAGCTATAGTATATCGGTAAATCATGGGTAATTATGCAGCTCCAATCTGATCTCAAAACTTGAGTGATACGCAGTGGAACAACAGTTCTGTCAAAATGCTGCTCTACGCACATTGACAGATTGCCTCCTGATGATGAGACAAGCTAAATCAAGAGACCTACATGCTGCAAAATGGCACAATAACCTCCTCGTGAAGCGGTTGCCTTCTAGGAAGTTATCGTCAGGACCAGCCCAACTTTGAACTCATGGACAGAATACCACCTCTAACATCCGACACAACCTGAAGGGCCTCGAAAGTGAAGTTCAACAATTTAAGCGGTAACCTTTCGATGCAACTATCTACAAAACCGCCTAGAGAGGAGGTGCAGACCTTGATCGAGGGACTAAAAATAAACCAAATACTCTTGGAACGACCACCAACCATATCAGCGGATGAGGAAAGATTACCATAAGGACTTTGGTTGCTCAACTCCGATCTGCTCGCGCCTAAACTCGCACGTGCCCTGTATAGACCATTCGATTCAGGACACCTGCCAAACGTATAATGGCACTCCCCATGACCTTGAACATATGTTCAACTGTCCTCCAGCACCCACGCCACTAACAGCCAGAGTGCTTTGGGGAAAACCCTATTGAGGCGGCCATGTTCCTTGGCCTTGACATCGAGAGTATCGAAGACGACATCTAACTTATTTAACACATATAAACGAATTCGAAGCAACAACAAACATTTGATTAAAATTTCAAGTCGCTAGCTCCATTTTATAGAAAGTTAGCGTACGAACAACCAGACAGACGGACGAACACACTGACAGAGCAGACGGCTAGATCGATTCAGGAGGTGATCCTCATGATCATGCCCATATATACCTATATACATACATGTATATATTACTGTATCTATGGAGCCTCTATATGGTGTTACATATTTGTGTTATGACAGGAACAAAATATCTTACCTTTATAAAGTCTAGAGTACAATACAAAAAAAAATCAAAATCTGTATGAGCGACAAATTGGAAACCCCTACATTGTGATCTTTTACATATGCCGCTTGAATTTAAACCGACATACAAATAACCAAATTTCAACAAATTCAAATTTTCCTGAGGTTGAATCCAATTTTTAGTTTCTCTTGAAGAAATCATAGACACTCTTCTGCATTTTTATGTGCAATTTAGCAACAGGTTCATTAATTACTATCCGAAAAAAAAATGTTTTCACGCCGAGCTTGAATGACTTTAAAAGAGCACAAGACATTGGAATAATGGCGTCCAAAGATGTTATTATGTTGTGCACGAGTACGAGTATTTATGCACATCCGTAAACCTATTTTATAAGAAAATCTCCATTTCTCGTCATACCTCATATACGCCTCTAGTATGTCTAGTATAGTAGCGGGCGCAAGGTCATTGCATGCCTAGCCACATACTAATTCACCTGAGCCCGGAGGGAAGGGGGTCTAGTGAAAGTTCATGATCGTGTGTAGTCAAGGGCATCGTTGCTATAGGCAACTTAAACTTGCCGAATTGATTGGAATTCGGCTGCGTCTTTATTATTGTAATAGCCATATTCGTACATGCACGTTTTGGGATATTATAAATTGGGTGCTTAATTTTTGGTTGAATATCTTTGGAATTGAGTTATAGTCGAGATTATGAGATATGAACTGGTATTGCATTTTTAATTATTTCCTATTTGGAATCGAATGTGTTGTTTAATTCGTAAAAATCCATGAATTTCTTTATGTAGTTGTATTGTCATTGACCATTTGAGGACAGATATGCTTCTTTCTAAGAATTGAAACAAAATCTTTCGAATTTACGTTTATTTTAAAAAGATACAATATACAAAATATAATACATTATCCTCCAGGACGTGGTGGTCTCCGACAGAATCATGACCGCCAGGTTCCGGACCAAAATGAGGGACATCACAATAATACAATGGTATGCTCCAACTGAACCCGACTATGTCTTGGCGAAAGACTCCTACTACGAACAACTAAACGCCCTTCAGAGCAGAACACCTAAAGGCGGCATTATAATGGTTATGGGGGATCTAAATGCAAAAGGTGGCGCTGATAACTGTGGGCTCAGACATGTCATGGGGAAGCACGGTCTTGGTGACCGTAACGACAACGGTGAAAGATTTGTCGAGTTCTGCAACTTTCACAGTGTATTCATCGGTAGTACTATGTCTGAGAATAAGGACCACCACAAAATCAGTTGATCCTCTGTTGATCGGCACAGAACACAAAATTAGATCGACCACTTTGCCATTAGTAAAAGATTCAAGAGTTGCCTCCTGGACGGGCGAAACAAGAAGGGTAACGATACTGGGATTGGAAGAGACCACTATGATCGCTTATCGATTATGATCGCTAATGTTCGATTGCGTGTTGCGGCCGTGCGCCGTCCTAGCGACGAAAGTTCCAGGTGCCACAACATTCAACATCGCTCGACTAAAAAATCCAGCTGTCTTACAACAATATAATTACCATCTTGCGCAAAAAGCAGCTGAGATAACTAGTCACCCAGATAGTGACATAAATGAAAACTGGGATGTCATAAAAAAAGGCGTACATTGATAGCGCTGATACCATCCTTAGAACAAACACGGATTACCGGAATAAGCCCTGGATGTATACTACTTTGCCTTAACCCCTAACGGGGCATAGCGCGTCAACTACTCCTGCGCGCCATCGTACTCTGTTCTGGGCAATGGGGCGCAACTCCCCAAAAGACTTACCCGGTACCTGACACTCCTTTGCCACAGATCGACGCCATGTGATTCGAGGACCCCCTCTTGGTCGGCCTTGGTTGGAAATGGGGTTCCATTTCATGGCATGCATAGCAATGCAATTATCACTCTTCCGCAATGTGTGACCTATCCACTGCCATTTTCGCCTGCGTATCAATTCGTCGATTGGCATCTGACCCGTACGCCGACTTAGCTCTTCATTTGATATTGTTTCGGGCCAAAAAATTCTTAAAATTCGACGAAGACATGAGTTGACGAAAACTTGCAGCTTTCTGGTAACTCCTACGGAAACTTTCCATGTACTGCTCCCATACAAAAGCACTGATAGTACCAGGGAGCGAAACAGGCCCAGCTTGGTCTTGATGCTGAGATAACTGCTCTGCCAGATTTTGGACAGCATACCGTATGCGCGTTTAGCCTGGTTGATACGACGAGCGATGTCCTGCTCCGTATTTATATACATTTTCGGCAACAATGCTACCCAGGTAGACGAAGTTGTCCACCTTCTTCACAGGCTGGCCATTAATATTGATGGCAATAGGTGTCGGATTTCTTTTTCGCAACGGCGGGCTAAGAACCTTGGTCTTGTTAGTATTAATCTTTAGCCCAACCTTGCTTGCCTCCCTCTCGAGATCTAACGCCATTGCGGACAGATCCATGATTTTGTGGGAGAGTAGGCATATGTCGTCAGCGTAGTCAAGATGTTGTAGATAAGATGTCAAAGTCCATTGAATTCCTCTGTCGAGTCCGGATAGGGCTGCATGCAACACATCGCCGATCACAATGAGGAATAGGATCGGTGAAAGGATGCACCCCTGCCGAACTCCACTGCGAATCTCAAAGTCCCCCGACACCTTACCTTTATGCAGAACGCGACATTTCGCGCCGTCATAGGTTGCCTTAATAATAGCCACAAGCTTCTCAGGGATGCCTCTCCTGCGCAAGGCCGCCCAGATAGAATCCCGGTTCACACTATCGAAAGCCTTTTCGAAATCGATGAAAAGCAAGTGAAGCGGAGAATCGTATTCAGCGCATTGCTCGATGATGATTCGCAAGGTGTTAATGTGATCGACACAGAAGAATCCGGATCGAAAACCAGCCTGCTCTTCATCAATTGTGCTTTCTAAGTGGGCCTTTAGTCTTTCCAGGACGATTTTAGCTATTATCTTGGCAACGGCAGGAAGCACACAAATGCCTCTCCAATTATTACAGTCTGTGAGGCTACCCTTCTTTGGAAGTTTGATGATCAAACCTTCCTTCCACTCAGTGGGGAAGGTCTCTGTATTCCACGCTTTATCAACAAGTGGGTGCAGCAAATCGGCAGTTACGCTTGGCGCTGCTTGATAAAGTTCGGCAGGGATGCCGTCAAGTCCGGCGGCCTTTCCTCGTTTTAGTGCAATAATTGCAGTGACTATTTCCTCTTTAGTCGGGGCAGTGGACCGTATACGCACATTTTGATGATTAGCTAAATTATCTATATGAGGGGGAACTTCACCAGAGGTTACACGGTTCACGACCGCGGCGAAGTGTTCTTTCCACCGCCTCATTTGATCTTCTTCCAAGATAAGTAGCTTTCCATCACTATCTTTCACCGGATGTTGGCAGGAGTTACGACCACCTGTAAACTCTTTGATGACACCGTATACGGCGTTTAAGTTGTTACTTCTAGCGGCTTCTTCTGCTGACGCTAAAAGAGAATTGGCATAAACTCTTTTATCGCGTCGCACACTACGCTGAACTTCTCGAGCTTTCTGACGGTAAAGGAGTTCGATGCTGCTTCGATTGTC